>BPTQ01000008.1:342953746-342994674 GCA_019973895.1 Chrysanthemum seticuspe | reverse complement strand
CAAAATAATGGATGCTGTACAGCATCCCTTTGTTTTTCCGCCCTTTTTATGGCGGTTTTCACAATTATATACGGATGCTGTACAGCATCCCTTTGTTTTCCGCCCTTTTTATGGCGGTTTTCACAATTATATACGGATGCTGTACAGCATCCATAATTAATTTTATGTTTTGCTAATTATAAATCACAAAAAATTCTATATTATGGCTGCTGTACAGCGGACATATGTCCCCGCCTCGGTCCTATAAAAAAATCTCCCCCGTTTTTTTTTTAAAGAGGCTGCCCGGCTTTTTCCTTTTCTTGTACACGTTCTCACGGCGATTAAAAAAAAAGTTTGCTATTGACGATTTATGCACTTCAATTTGGGTTATTATATACCGATTACTAAACATGTGAGGTTTAAAAATAAACATGTGAGTTTAGACACGTAATTCGTCAATATGTAAATAGAATACAACGAAATGGCCAAACATGTAAACTCACATGTTTATTGTTTACTCTCACATGCTTAGTTGTGGGTATTATATACCAACTTCAATATAAATATATATTTTTAAATTGTAATATTGTTTTATATTTATTTTTATCTTTTTCTGTTTACTCAACCAAAGTTAAAAGTTACGTGTGCACTGGTTCTGGTGTGTTTTTTATTGTAGTGGTGGAAAGAGAAAGAGAACAGTAGAAGTACCAACGTAAAAGAAAAAGGTTCGAGTGAGCTGACACAAAAATAGGCCGTTCTAAAAAAAAGTAGAAAAAAAGGCTAAGATAGTAATGCACAGATTTGAGTGTACAAATAAAAATTTGGAGTGTACAAATCATTAGCCATATATTATTGGGTTTAACTTCACGTATTTAGCAGTTATCGTTTGAAAAAAAAATTAGCGGCACTCTTGCACATGTTCTTTTCCTTTTTCGGCCCGTCGGAGAAATTTTTTTTTTGCCCCCTCTAAAAAAATATCCTGGCTCCGCCCCTGTATACAGGCGACATGTCGTCGGTATTATATCTTAAAAAACACTAAATATTAATCGTTTTGTATTTTAATTAATACCTACGACATGTCGTAGGCATATATTAACACTTTTGGCGGTATTTTTCCCGCCTTTTGTTTCCCTACGACATGTCGTAGGCATATATTAACACTTTTGGCGGTATTTTTCCCGCCTTTTTGTTTCCCTACGACATGTCGTAGGTAATAAAACGTACGAAGTATTAATTGCTTTTACATTACAAGTCGATAAACGTCTAATATTAGTGCGTACAATTTACATTTCAAACATCAAAACGTACGAAGTACATAACAAATCGATAAAAGTTCAAACATCAAAGCGTCAAATCGAACGGCGTTTTTACAGGACGTATACCATAATTAAAGTCGAAAAGCGTCTAATATTAAAGCGCACAAATTACATTACAGATCGATAAAGGTTCAAACATCAAAGCGTACGAATTAAATTACAAACCGATACAAGTTTAACCATTAAAGTATACAAATTACTCTAAACCAATTTTTTCCATGTCATCATAAAGGTCGTGAAGTAGTGCGGTTGAATGAAATGTGTGGTTCTCGGGATGCATATACATTTCAATTGTTTTCTCGAGTACTTTTATCTTTCCTTTCAATTTGATGCAGTTTGAGCACTCTGCATTTCCAGGACTCGGTGTTGAAGGTCCTACATAGTAAGTTGGAGTTCTCGAAGGTCCTGCGGAATGAGTAGTAGGCGTTGAAGCTCCATGAGAACCGGTCATTAGACAGAGTCTTTCCTCCTTCCATAAGAAAAAATCACATCCATAATCCATTGTCCCAGGCTGTTAAAGAGTAACGAGAATTATTTTTAGCAACTAACCTACTTATCTACATATTACACACAAAAAATATGTAATTATTCACCTTTGATGAAGGACATGCATAGTATAGTTTACCACGTGTGTCACGTTGATGCGATTCTCGCAAAACTACATCTCTTTTTCCACAACGACACGCAAAAGCTTCAAATGGTTCCATCTTCATGATAACAGTGTTATCTTTTGGTGGTTGTGATGATAAGAGTTAGTAATGTGTTGGTGATTGTGAGGATAAGAGAGTAATGTGTTTGTGCGGATTATTAGAGAATTAGATATGCTTTTATTGTAAAAAAATAGCCTTTTGGTGGGAAATTTTGGTGCCAATTTTGTGAGGATAAGAGTTAGCATGGTGTCATGTACATAACATGTCATGTATATCCACAACATCTCGACTCGTCCTTTTAACATGTCATGTATATCCATAGCATCTTGACTCATCCGTTTAACTTGTCATGTATGTCCATAGCATCTCGACTCATCCGTTTAACATGTCATTATATCCAAAGCATCTCGAATCATCCGTTTAACATGTCATGTATCTCCATACCATATCGACTCATCCGTTTAACATGTCATGTATACCCATAGCATATCGTCTCATCCGTTTAACATGTCATGGTTATACGTAACATGTTAAATGAATGAGTCGAGGTGATATCGTTATACGTAACATGTTAAACGAATGTCCCACCAAAATACTGGCGCCAAAATTTCCCACCAAAATGTTGTTATATAATAAAATGTTGTTGTGTAATAAAATGTTGTGAAAACTTTGTATGTAGAATGAAACTGGAGAAACAATATCAGAATTAACAAACGTGAAGGCAAACCTTTTATTTAAAACACGCAAGAATTCTCAACCATATACATTTCGTAATCCTCAACCTGCACCTAAACTAGAGGACGAAGACTCCGAGGATGTTGTGTCTGAAGAGGTGGTTCGTTATTCCGAAACTCCAACAGATGAAACAACCTCACTGAGGTCAGAGGATAAACCACCCAGTCCCAAATCAGACAAGGGAAAAACTCCAGTTGCAGAGCAAGAAGAAGAAGAGAATTCTGATGAAGAACCAAAGGATGAAGAAATAGGGTACCACAAGACTCTCAAGCAGCTGAGATTGAAATGAATTCAACATCCAGCAAACAAGAGGCCCTGGAGGTTCTAGTGGTGGTGCACTATCCATACCAGTTCGTGATGCAGTTAATCAACCCAATAAGCAAACTGGTACCACCACTCTGGAATCTACAGAACAACAACAGCAAGAGGATGACATCATCTTCGACTTTGAAGAAGAAGAAAAGGAGAAGAATGAGAATATTACCGATGAAGACATAGAGGAAGCAGCTAGGGAAAGAGCTGAAGAAGAAGCTCGGGCTAAAGCAGAAGAAGAGGCTAAAGCTCAAGAAGAAGCTGATAATTATCTTCAAGATAATTCTGAACACAATCCTGAAGAAGCTTCTGAGCCACCTAAAGATCCAGAGCCATCTCATGACTCATCCTCATCAGACTCATCATCTCATTCATCTCCACCACCATCCAAAGATGCTACCACCAGATCCAAATCCAAATCCAAATCAGTCAAGAAACCGACCAACACTTGGGGCATCACGTGCCAAGACAAAGATTGTCAAAGCTGTCAGACAAGCAAGGAAACGAAACGTGGTCAACAAGAAGTTAAATCAGCTTGCCGATAGAGTAAATTTACTTCAAAATGTGATAAACGAGTTTGGGGAGGAAAGAGAACAGATCCAGCAATTTCTCAACCAAGATATACAGGGTGAAATGGACAAGACGATTAGGGACTACACTCATGAGTTCCTCCTCGACACTGTCCCTGGAGTTACAAGAGAGATGTTTGCAAGACAACTCTATCCACACCTCATGTCATTGGTCAAGCATACATTGTCTAATACCCCTGCGGTCATGGAAATCAAACCAGTTCCGTCTCCTGTTGTCTATGATGCTGAATTGATCTCCAAGCTGGTTATGCAAATGTCTCAACGATCTGCAACTTTCACTTCTGACGAAGCTAAAATTTTTGAGGCATTACTGGAATATCAACTCAAGACATCGTGTAAAGAGTCGGCTGGTAAGGTTAAACGACCAAGAGAAGACGATGATGCGGACAAGGATTCTGAGCCTAAACGTAAAAAGAAAACAGGCGAATCCTCTTCCATGCCTCCACCACCACAAAAGACCACCACCACCACCACAAGAACTGCTCAACGTCCTCCTGCTCATGATAAACCTCAGGACTCTGAGTCCCCACCACCAAAGGAGAAAACTGGTGATCATTTCGAATACACTGGTGGTGACGACGAAGAAATTCCTGAGCCTCAACAACAGCCCCCTTCTCCGACATCAACCAAGCAACCAGCATCATCGTCCAAGCCACAGAAGAAAAAGTCTACCAAAGTTGTATCTTGGTTGCATGAAGATGACACTGAAGAAAACGACTGGTTTTCTAAGCTTGTTGATGCCACCCCTCAATTACCGGAAGGCCAAGAACCGGAAGATGGTCGAACCATGGAGCATGTCAAGATTATTCAACAAAAGTTCAAAGTGAAGAAGATGACGAAGGGAAAATTGCGCCGAATCAAGAACGATGCGTTTCAACTGCTTAAGGACAACTCCGATAGTGCAATTGAAGTCGAATATCATCTCGACAACATTGCACGAGCCATGTCCAACAATATTGATTGGCTCAATCCTGAATCCAACACCGACTTCACAAGACCTGACAAGACTCCTTACTACACTGACTGGACCAGGCCACTACCAACCATCGGCCGACTTGATCAACAAAGGATTCCTACCAATTCTTCTTCAACAACGACCTGGAATTTCTTCAACACGGTAGCGATGTAAGCAAGAAATACGCTACCTCACTCACATTCAACATCCCGGCAGCAGTCTTCTCCGATAATGTTGCCATCAAGGAAGAAGCCACAAGAATGTTCGTTGAAAATGTGGTAAACTATGACCTCGATGCACAGTATGGTATTCATCATTGGCCTGCACGAAGAAGACTATACTACAGAATTTGCCAGGTACTTAGATCTAACAAGGAGGTGTCCAGTGACACACGGATCGTTGCTACTATGAATGTCATCTTGGCTACAAAGTGGGATTACTCATTCCTGGAACAAATCAAAGTCAAACGCCAAGACGAACGTGAATATGATTTCTATGAAGCTGATTTTCCGAGATTGTCGCTCAATGACATTGAAGACATGTATCTGGCCAAGGTACAAGGTCGAATGCGACATTTCTCCACCAACATCCAGCTGCAGTACATCAAGTCTTTATTGATATTCATAAGAAGCATCGTTATCCAAGAACGTGTTGAAGACCTTCAACTTGCCGTAGAATCATATCAGAAAAGGGTCAATCTCACTAAACCGTTGCTGAACTTTCCCGATATCAACCAACTCTCTCAGTACACCATTCTCAAGAAACCGAAGTTTGGCGTAGTTTACCGCAGTGAACTTCACCATAACTGTTTCATGGCGTGCAATGAGCTTTACAAATTCTGTGATCATACTTTGAAGAAGGTTCGTGACGGGTTAGCATATCGGTTGAAGGAGATTCATGAAGGAATAGGGTTGAAGAAGCGGTGGAATTCCAGAGAAAAGAGGGATGTGAAGAAGATCATCAAGCGGATTGATGAAAGGTTGTTTCACAGGGATTAAATGCGGAGGCTAGAGAGCTTTGTGGGTGGAAGGGAAAGCTTCACTCTTACCGGGTATCAACGTCAAGAGAGAACTCCCGGTGTTATTGGCGGACTTCCTGGTACTCCTTAATTTGTTTCTTTGATTGATATTTGGATATTTTGATCTGTATATTATTGACAATGGATTGTGCACACATAACAGTGTACAACCCGTTCTTGTAATGAAAGGACCCTGTGGTACGCATCAGTGCCACAATCCTTATAAAAGGAGCGAAAGCTTCATACTTTTAAGTAAAACTTATCAAAACTTTCATTTTTTCAAAGTTTTGCTCAAAAGAACAAGTACTTCCCCTTATGTTTTCAAAACCTCAAAAGTTAATATGACTTGTTGAGGGGGAGTACTTGCTAAAATCTTTGTTCACAAATTGTTCTTCATGGAAATCTTCCCACAAAACTCGAAATGGACATATTCGATATCAAAATTTCATCAAAAATAACATGTATATGCTATTTTTTAGGGGGAGAAAAATTGTGTGATACAAATATGTCGGAAAATGTGATTGAATCTTCGTGCTAAGACTTAACCCATGAATTAACGAGATCTGAACTGTCATGCATCGAAAAGATTTGTCTTCCAAGACTTATCCAGGTAGATTGTACCTATTCGAGAAGCTCTTGATAGACATGAACTTTGACGGGTTTGACAACCTTTCGAGGTTTGTCCACACCTTCAAGGTAGTTACTAGAGCTAGTTGTCACCTAAAAGCTGACAATATAACTCTTTAACTATGCAATGTAACCGTGTCTCGCAAGGAATTGTCTATCTTGGGTCGATCAATTCAAAAGTGCGCGCTTTTCTCTCACCGTGCAGATTTCTGTCAAAACACTTAAGCACGTGTTGAGGGGGAGTATTTCTGCATAAAGATAAAACTCTCACAATGGTACAAAATGTTTTTTCTCATAAACACTTTGAGAGATTTTCAAGAAAATGGTTTTATGGCAACATAGGTTAGTCATGGAGTTATAAGGTGACTAAGGTTAGGAATAACTGTCCTATGATCCGCCAGAGCCGGAAGGATCTACCCAAGGACACCACCAATAGTTAGAATTTAGAAGTCCTTAGGTATGATAACAAAAAGGAGAAAATGAGAATCGGAGAAAGAAGGAGTTGAAGAATTAAAAAGAAAAGTAAAGAAAAGGGTGAAAAGAAATAGCCCTCCAAATTATTCAACTTAGGGCAGACACCGGGTTCAATACATATGCTACTGGTTGTCACTAGATGACATCGGTATTGAAGATTAAAGTCGTCATGGACCCAGTGACGCATGCACTAAACCTTCTTAGCCACTCAAGTTTCTCTCAACAGAAGCTTGTTTCATTCTCACAGGGAACCCTACTTAAACTATCGGCTTTCTCTTAGAGATTACTGGTATTGAAAAAGGAGACCCTCTCCCTTGTCTCCGCTTAGGAAAACCAAAGCACACTATTGAGTCTAGAGCCACGAGATTCATCAAAAGATCTCTTAGGAACACTCGACATTTCATCACTTGTTGTTCAACAATAAGGACGCAAGTGATACTGCTCTAGAGTCCTACACAGATCTTAGCAATCTGTCGAGAACATTTATGAGGGGTTCACATTTGTGATCCTCAATGATTGAATGGAAACTTCTGCTAGGGTCAACATCAAACAGCCCTGACAGCATGTCACTTCGGTAACTCCTTGTGGGTTACGCTTAGTGTGTTGTCTCAAACAGTCTACAGTCGTGGAGTGATGCTTCGGTGTACCTCAGCGACTCACCTGAACTGTAGGTGTACTTCGGTACATCGTGTTATCCTACTTGAGGGACTCCAGTTCAGGAACAGCCTTTGCTAGAATTAGATATGTGTTTTTACACTATGCTGTTAACACGCTCGAAGTTCGAACTTGTAAGTGCTGGAAATCCCGCTAAGGAGATTCCTTTTTTAAGAATCGAGTCCTGAAGATGTGGGTCATTACTTGAACTTGTTCAATGTAATGCCAACTGTTTTATGGGATTCGAACGGCTGATTCGCCCGACCAAGGTGAATGGAATCAAGACATTCATCAGAAGAACAATCGTAGTGGTCAATTCTCTTAGAAACGGCCACAATGATCGATTGGTGTTTATCACTAACCTACTCTTATGTTTTCTTCTTATGGATGCTCCGGGGAGACGATCGTGCAGATTCTCCACATGCTCATACCAACAACAACACAAATTGAAGCTCTCTCGAAAGGCAACACAAAAGTTAGAATGATTCTTCGTCAAAGTCAAAGAATCTACAAAGTTTAAAGACTAAAGATAACTACATCAACACTGAAACCCAACGTCAAAGAGCGTGTGAGCATGTTGGAGAAGGACGTGGAGACACCTGAGCAACCAAGCGAACCTGATGCAGATTATCACAACATAACATCACCATATCCACACCAGAACAAAGAACAAAGATATATGAAGACGTCAAAGCTGAAAAAGTCAAAGAAAAACAAGATCCTCACACTGGGGAGATTGTTCGAATCAAAGCACTTCTTCTCACAAGAAAGAAGAATGTCAGAAGACGTCAAAGCAACTATTACATCAGCACAAACAACATTTCAAGATTACTGAAGTTATTAATTACCAACACTTAGGGGGAGATTGTTGGAATCACTTCTAAACTATATTTCAAGTGTTTGTAATCAATATGTAATAGATTGCTTAATTAGGCTTTTATGTTTGTATTAATGACAAGGCTTATGTAGAAAGCCCATAAGCCTTGGCCCAAGTCCAATAAGAAATGAAGGGAACTTGTAATGTTGCCCTAGTTCCTTTCCCTATATAAGGACATGTAAACCTTCATTTGAAGGTTGGTGGTTCACATTATCATATATCCTACGCATAACTTTCTCTCATTTATATTCGTGTGTGTGTTAGTGTGTTCATTCGATCATCTTATCTATATTTCTTACATATTAATGCTTGTGTTACAATATGGTGACCTAACATTGTCATATATAACACAAAATCTGTGATAACTATGAAGATCCCTTTAGTTGTTAGTTCTATCATCAAGATAATTTGTGATTTGGATGACATTGGTGGATCATACATAGTAGAATATACGCCTTTGATACGTTCATAATATAATATATGTCTAGAAATGGAAATAAAAATTCCCACCAAGAATATTGTAGCTCGATAACATATATGATTTCACATATATTCCTTGTCCATTTTTGTTGGTCTTTGTACTTTTTTTTTTTTTTTTTTTTTTTGCTATTAAAACACCTACCTTTTAACTTTGAACTTATGTGTGTATTTTGTGAACATTTTACCCTTACGTTTTTAACCGCCCTGTAAACATCAAATGATAAAATGGTCATTGTACATGAACAAAATACACACAAAAATCAAAAAATTGATATGTTTGTATCTAAATAAAAAATAAAATAAAATAAAAAAGCTACACAAAACAACAAAAATGGACAACTTAGATACATTTTTTTTTTGTTATTATACCTTGTCTTTTCTGCTTAAAGTAACCAACAAAGAAAAACTTGACTTTGGAAA
Organism: Chrysanthemum seticuspe; assembly: GCA_019973895.1. Taxonomy (NCBI): domain Eukaryota; kingdom Viridiplantae; phylum Streptophyta; class Magnoliopsida; order Asterales; family Asteraceae; genus Chrysanthemum; species Chrysanthemum seticuspe. The sequence goes on along the minus strand of BPTQ01000008.1, from coordinate 342,985,587 downwards.
GATCACAACATAGGAATCTTGAAATCTTGGTTCACTTGGTGCACACTGAGATATGCTTGAATGATATGGAGTAGTAAATTTTCATATACCTTCACGTTCTTCAGTTCATTTTTTTTTTCTTTGTAGAATTGTTTAGCTAACTAACGGGCTATTATAACATAATGGTTATGAGTCAATACACAACTACCCACGAGCTTTTCTCCAAAGTATATTCTCCTACCGGTTTCAATTTCACAGTTAATTTTCATTTTTCACTGATATTTTGGGATATTAGAAATTTAATTGTGAACTAAATTTGTAAATTTAGCATCTTGCTACAATTAATATAATTTTCTGATTAAAAATATGTTTGATGTGCACAAAAAAAATACTATCTCTTTCATATTTTGTCAAAAATAATGGTCCATTAAGTTCTTTGATACCTCAACAAAACAATTGTTGGTTTTCACATGCATTAAAACCTGTTCACAGCCATACATTGGTAATGTTTTTAGTTGTTTCCTATTTGGTAAATACAAGAGCGAAATACTGTGAACCATATTTCTCTACCTGCAGGTGGAGCAAATGATTTATTAATGACTGCGTAAAAGTATTCTTTTGCATATATGTTTTTGACGATGGCTAAATTTATGGTATTTCATGGTGGAATTGTTTAGCTGGCCACCAATTTTTACCTTAATAATGTTAGATCGCATCGGTCAAATTAATTGTTTACGCTTAACATTATACTAAGAATGCATTTGAAGACTTTCAGACAAGGCTGTCAAGATCGCGATCCCACGTAGGATCGTTTTTGTCTTTGCAAGAACGAGATCGTAGGATCGGATCGCGATCCTACGATCCTACCAATTTGACATAGTTTGTAAACAAATGATAAACAAGTCAAACTGTTTTACATTTCTACTCAACGTCAAAGATAAATTCATATAATATCCTTTTGAAAATGACAAAGTTCAAATTTCAAACAACAAAGTAATAATAAAACACAAAAAAATCAAGATTTAATCGTTAAATTAACGATTTAGCGGAATAATATTACATAACATGAGTCCTAAATGCCTCAAAACGTAAGAGCCATTTACATGATTTCAATGAAACAAACATTTCATTAGTGGCATTTTAAAACATACCATTTGATTAGTTTAATCACAATGAAGTAAAGTAAATTGAATTATGGAACACTTTCAGACTATAATCTATTTAGAAAGTAGAAAACTATGTATAAACTATAATCTATTTAGAAAATGAAACAACAGTTGTTTGCCTATTAGACATTAGTAAAACACACGTTTGATTTTTGGCCTAAGCAAATGATATGGACTTAAAAAAAAAAAAAAAAAAAAAAAAAAAAAAAAAAAAAAAAAAAAAAAAGGTGAACTCGGATCGCGTGACGATCCTACGGGCGATCCTACGATCTTACTTACGATCCTACCACATATGTGATCCTACCACGATCCTACACGATTTTAGCTAGCAAACTCGTAAACTCGTACGATCCTACGAGTTTACACGCGATCTTGACAGCCTTGCTTTCAGATAGTAACAAAGAGCAATGAGAATATAAAATAAAAAATTACTCATAACTAAATTAATATTTACTATATTTCTAACAAGAAGTTTTGATAATTACCATCTACAAAAAGAAAGCTCGTAAAGGACTACAAATCTACATGGAAAATTAGAAGAAAGACATTCTTTTTTAACATTTGACAATGTCTCGGGTGACTTCAATGAAGGTCTCCTCTTTGCATGGAGATGTTAGACCTCCCATAGGATGAGCATAGCCGAACTCATCTTGAGACAAATTCAGCAAGGCTTGAAACGAAGGATGTCTAAGATACGCCAATGGAACTAAAAATCTCTTTTTTCTGCTTTCACCAACATAAATGGAGAAATAGCCTTTTGGTGTTTGAGTGGTTGATGACGGAGAAAGAATTCTTTGTTTTCCTTGCTTAGCATGCAAAATTCTTGGAAGAGTTTGTAATCCCATGATCAAAGTGAAAACTTCACCACGAAACCGTAAGTGTATGACTATTAGCAAGGTGAGTTTATTGTAATATATATATTGGAGAGAAGCACCTTAATTTGATACATCGTTCAAATGAAAGATTTGTATAAGTAGCACTTTAATGAACTCAAAAGTGCAAAAATAATAATAACAAGAAGAACTGCCTGTAGTGGGGAAGTTGTTTCTTGCTGTTGCGGATGTGACAACTGCTGCTGCTGCTGTTGTTGTGGCAATTGCTGTTGTTGTACGTTTAGCTGTTGTTGCTGTTGTAGTTGTTGCTGCTGTTGCTGATTCATATAGACATTCATGCCAGGGTTTAACTTTGGTGGGGCCATAGTAGTTCGTTGCATTGGATTCATGTTGTTCATTGTGTTCATGGTGTTAGCTCGGTTCATACTGGGACCCAACATTGAGTAATTGCTTGACCCTGGCAGCACCTGCTTATCAGCACCCGCCAACCCAGTAATATTGCCGGCTTGCCCGCTAGCCCCACCCAATATATTTCTGTTCTGTGCCATTCTTAGCTTTGTAGTCATGATAGCTGCTTGAGCTGGTGTTATCATCCCGGACCGAAGTTGTTGGCTTATTACATTACTTATACTCGAAGCCTGGTTCATATTAATTGGGTTCTGCCCCATACTATTTCCCATGCCTGAGATCGCCCCTGCCATAGGTGGTGAAATTCCACGATTGCCACCCATTCCTATCACATTCCCCATCCCTTGCATCCCAACCATATTATTACCGGTATTTCCTCCCATCCCAACATTTCCAAGCCCCATCATCATTTTCCTCTGCATTTGAGGCTGTTGTTGCTGTTGTTGCTGCCGTAGAAGCTGAAGTGGGGATTTATTAAGCATATGACCCAATTGTTGCATGTTTGAATTTTGTCCCATTGCATTTAAATGCGACAATGGGTTTGATGCAAGCATCATAGCTGTTGATCTTTGCAGCTGTTGTTGCATCAAGTTATGCTGATTTTGTTGTTGGAAAGATGGCTGCGACTCGGATTGCATAGGCCGTGATGCTGGCATTGACACCCCACCTTGAGAGATTTGCATGTTTGTGGGAGGATGCATCCGTGCACCTGCCAATGGCATGTTCTGGGACGTCATCATTGATGTATTATTTGTTCCACTGTCACTTGGTTTTGCAACTTCATTAGATGGTTGGCCTGAAACGGCTTCTGGGATATCAGAATTGGGGGATAATATCCCGGATGCATTATTATTATTAGGCTGATCACCAGAAGAACGAAGTGGGTTAATTGGTTTTGGTTGGAGATGATTGCCTTCAACACAATAACCTTCACGTAATATCTGCAAAAAAAAACATAGTATTATTATTTTCATACGAGATATAATGTGAAGATTATCCATAAAATACAGAAATTTAACTTTGAAGTTCATACGAGATATAATGATGAATACTTGGGTCTAACAAATATATAAAACTATCCACTAAGACCAAGGAGCAATAGAATGCTGAATGCTTTTGTCTTGACTCTAGACATCTATTTTCGAACCTATGCAAAGTACACTCCAGTGTGATTAGACCCCCAAAATGTATTTATTCAGCAGAAGAAACCAATCCAGATGCTGCAGAGTAAATGTTTTGCGTGACCAACAAAATTGAACTTGCATACTAGCAAACCTTATGCCTCATGAACAAAAAGAAAACTAAACTCCAAAACTAGAACTACCTTTCTCGTCCCATGCCACACACAATTAAACAAAAAACTGAGGTTATTAGCACCAAGTGCTCCTAATGATCATATAAGAACAAAACCCCATATGCAATAACCGTAAAAAACTAAATGACACCCACTAGGATACATTATAAACTAAATTCTCGTGCACATGGTATCCACCTAAACCACGACAAGTTAAACCATCACAATAAAGAATCACAGAATAACAATTAGGCCCCACCCTCAATATTTCAATCAAATTCATCTAACGTAGCAAAAAAGATAAAGATACACATGTTCAAGCAAAAAAAAAAAAAGTTTTCAAACACGCCTCCACGAGTATTAGCTCAGTTCCAAACCAAGAGCTTTAATTACAAAATTACGAGAATTTCAAAACTTTCAAAATAGCACATTCAAAAAGCTTACAAAACATTAAATATTTAATAATTGCCATTTCCAAACAAGTAACAAAATCCAAAACCCATTCCAAACGTAACGCATTCGATATCATACAAACACATATCCGCGAAGCTAAACTAAACTCACTTTCACATAAGTCACATAACTAACAATCCAATAACCAAAATTAAGCTAAAAAAACCACTAACTTCAAAAACTAATCAATACCCATTACACAAAACACAAAATTAAACAAAACCCATGAAGGAAAAATCAAAATTTAAAAACTTTTTTTTGGGTATATAAACCTGTGGAGGAGCTAATAAGCCAGGATGAGGATATAAATTGGAGAGAAGCACCTTAATTTGATACTATTAGCAAGGTGAGTTTATTGTAATATATATATTGGAGAGAAGCACCTTAATTTGATACTTCGTTCAAATGAAAGATTTGTATAAGTAGCACTTTAATGAACACAAAAGTGCAAAAATAATAATAACAAGAAGAACTGCCTGTAGTGGGGAAGTTGTTTCTTGCTGTTGCTGATGTGACAACTGCTGCTGCTGCTGTTGTTGAGGCAATTGCTGTTGTTGTACGTTTAGCTGTTGTTGCTGTTGTAGTTGTTGCTGCTGTTGCTGTTGTTGTTGCTGATTCATATAGACATTCATGCCAGGGTTTAACTTTGGTGGGGCCATAGTAGTTCGTTGCATTGGATTCATGTTGTTCATGTTGTTCATTGTGTTCATGGTGTTCATGTTGTTCATTGTGTTCATGGTGTTAGCTCGGTTCATACTGGGACCCAACATTGAGTAATTGCTTGACCCTGGCAGCACCTGCCTATTAGCACCCGCCAACCCAGTAATATTGCCGGCTTGCCCGCTAGCCCCACCCAATATATTTCTGCTCTGTGCCATTCTTAGCTTTGTAGTCATGATAGCTGCTTGAGCTGGTGTTATCATCCCGGACCGAAGTTGTTGGCTTATTACATTACTTATACTCGAAGCCTGGTTCATATTAATTGGGTTCTGCCCCATACTATTTCCCATGCCTGAGATCGCCCCTGCCATTCGCTGGCTCATTTGCTGGGGGCTAGCCTGTTGTTGCTGTGGTATTCCCATTGATGGTGAACCGACCTGCTGCTGAGGCGGCGAAAGAACTGCCTGTAGTGGGGAAGTTGTTTCCTGCCTATTAGCACCCGCCAACCCAGTAATATTGCCGGCTTGCCCGCTAGCCCCACCCAATATATTTCTGCTCTGTGCCATTCTTAGCTTTGTAGTCATGATAGCTGCTTGAGCTGGTGTTATCATCCCGGACCGAAGTTGTTGGCTTATTACATTACTTATACTTGAAGCCTGGTTCATATTAATTGGGTTCTGCCCCATACTATTTCCCATGTTCTGGGACGTCATCATTGATGTATTATTTGTTCCACTGTCACTTGGTTTTGCAACTTCATTAGATGGTTGGCCTGAAACGGCTTCTGGGATATCAGAATTGGGGGATAATATCCCTGATGCATTATTATTATTAGGCTGATCACCAGAAGAACGAAGTGGGTTAATTGGTTTTGGTTGGAGATGATCGCCTTCAACACGATAACCTTCACGTAATATCTGCAAAAAAAAACATAGTATTATTATCTTCATACGAGATATAATGTGAAGATTATCCATAAAATACAGAAATTTAACTTTGAAGTTCATACGAGATATAATGATGAATACTGGGTCTAACAAATATATAAAACTATCCACTAAGACCAAGGAGCAATAGAATGCTGAATGCTTTTGTCTTGACTCTAGACATCTATTTTCGAACCTATTCAAAGTACACTCCAGTGTGATTAGACCCCCAAAATGTATTTATTCAGCAGAAGAAACCAATCCAGATGCTGCAGAGTAAATGTTTTGCGTGACCAACAAAATTGAACTTGCATACTAGCAAACCTTATGCCTCATGAACAAAAAGAAAACTAAACTCCAAAACTAGAACTACCTTTCTCGTCCCATGCCACACACAATTAAACAAAAAACTGAGGTTATTAGCACCAAGTGCTCCTAATATGATCATATAAGAACAAAACCCCATATGCAATAACCGTAAAAAACTAAATGACACCCACTAGGATACATTATAAACTAAATTCTCGTGCACATGGTATCCACCTAAACCACGACAAGTTAAACCATCACAATATGAACTGAATATTCAAGAATCACAGAATAACAATTAGGCACCACCCTCATAATTCGATCAAATAAAAAAGTTTTCAAACACGCCTCGACGAGTACTAGCTCAGTTCCAAGCCAAGAGCTTTAATTAAAAAATACGAGAATCCCAAAACTTTCTAAATACCACATTCAGAAAGCTTACAAAACATTAAATATTTAATAATTGCCATTTCTAAACAAGTAACGCATTCGATATCATACAAAAGCATATCCGCGAAACTAAACTAAACTCACTTTCACATAAGTCACATAACTAACAATCCAATAACCAAAATTACGCTAAGAAAACCACTAACTTTAAAAACTAATCAATACCCATTACACAAGACACAAAATTAAACAAAACCCATGAAGGAAAAATCAAAATTTAAAAACTTTTTTTTTTTGTATATAAACCTGTGGAGGAGCTAATAAGCCAGGATGAGGATATAAAGATTGTTGTTGCAGCATAGCTTGTTGCATCATAGTTTGTTGTTGTTGTTTGAGTCTTTGATTTTGCATTCTTTAACTTTATTTTGTTAATTTTGTGAATTTTGGGGGTTAGGGTTTCGAATTGATATAGTGGGTATGAAATTTGGTAAGAAACTATTTGGGGAAATGAAATGATATGAAATGGGTAGTAAATTTGGTGGAATGATTGAAATTGGTACCATTGTGAAATTAGGCTTGTCGCATTGGAAGCTTTAACATCGGTTGGGTGTGCTAATTTTTTGTGCACAACCGATATTGACATCGAGCACATCGAATGCGAAGGTGGGGCGTCACATCGGTTAGTGGTGCACAAAGTGGTTAACCGGTTCGGTTTTTGATCCGGTCAAAACCGAACCGGTTTTGGTCAACGTCCAAAAAAACCGGTCGGGCCGGTTAACCGGTCCGGTTTCGAACCGGTAGTGCATTTGGAAAAACCCAACCGGTCCAAACCGGTTTGGGCTCGGTTTGGAACCGGTCTAGACCGGTTAACCGGTTTTGGCCTTTTTTTTTTTTTTTTTTTTTTTTTTTTTTTTTTTTTTCGTTTTCCGTCGTCGTTTGTAATCGTTTCTTGTTTCGTGTATTAATAAACTATAACTTTTTTTGTTTCGTGTATTAATAAACTAGAACTTTTATTTAATAAAACGGATAATACATGATACATCACACATTACACATAAACTTAAATATAACACATAATAACATAATAACACGTTACTCAACGTCGACTCGCGGTCTCGAATCAGGCATCAATTGCAGGTGCTTGGCGACAATACTTCTGTGTGTGAGCCCTCAACGGCAGGTTGGAAGTGGGTTTGAATAAACAAAAACAATACTTACATTGAGCCTTTAGCGTGCCATCCGACATTTGGACGTAGTTGTAGTGAGCCCAAACATTTGGTGCACGGTTTAGCGGTAAAAATCGAACAATCACCGGTGGCGGGGGTGGCGGAGGTGGTGCAGGATCAACATCAGCCATACTAAAAATGTAAATATAAAAATGTAAGTATAAAAGTTTCAAAGAAATAAAAACACATTTTATCTATTTATACTAGTCTTACAATGGCAAACATGTAAATATAAAAAAAAAAAAAAAAATCAAATTTTGAAAGTTTACCCACCTTCCCGCTCAAAAAAAATCAAAAATTGAAATTTTAAAATTTGAATATTTCGGACCGGTTTGACCGGTTAAACCGGTTTTTGGACCGGTTCATAACCGGTTTTTGACCGGTTAACCGGTTGAGATTTTAAATTTTTGAATTCAAAAAATTCCCGCCTTTTGCAAAAATTCGAATTTTTAAAAAAAGGTAATCGGTTTAACCGGTTTTTAACCCGGTTAACCGGTTTTATTTTGAAAATGTTTTTGCCGCCTATTAGAAAATTCAAAATTTTGAAATAGTTAACCGGTTTTAACCGGTTTGTAACCGATTTTTAACCGGTTAACCGGATTTTTTTTTTTTTTTTTTCTTTCAACATTTAACAAACTTATACTGAATAAACTTCAACTTTTATTTATAACGTCGGAAATACATAAACTGAAAGGAAATACATAACCTTAAAGAAAATACATCAAAGGAAATACATAAACTTAAAACATAATATGTAAGCATAAAAGTCCTAATAGTCGTTATCGGATCCCCTAGCTTCTTGAGCAGCTGCATCTTGTCTTAGTTCTTCATCGGAAAGCATCTCGATTTCACCCGCTTGTGCCTCTTCCACGTAGACCTCCCCTTCGAAGTCTCCGACATTTTCAAGATCAGTTTTATCTTGCACTCGCTTCATTGCGTCCAAATGATCTTTCAAACCCATACACATCTCCAAAGAAGCCGGTGTGAGTCTGTTTCTCAGATTTGATAAAACCCTTCCACTTGTTGAAAAAGCGGATTCAGAAGCTACCGAAGTAGCTTGTACACTTAGTAAATCACGAGCCATTCGGGATAGAACGGGAAACATTGTTTCCTTTGCTTTCCAAAACGCCAACACATCAAAGTTTTCAACTTGTTCGGCCGGAATATGTGAGATAAAATCGGTTGTGATATATCTTTCATATTCACTGTTCGCTAAACCATCATTTCTTATCCGTTTGTTGGGATTATCTCTTATCTTTTTATGCAAAGCAAGTATCGGATTCCCTCTAAAAGCCCTTGATGATGATGAAGAAGACTCCGTGACAGTAGGAGGTGGGTTGCCATATTTTTCAAAATAATATTGCCACAAACTTTTAAAAGAATGGCCAAATGACTCTTTTGCATCATTAGCATAGTTCGGGTTTGACGCGAAACAACCCAAATCAGTCACAATCGAGTCAATAAGAACCTCCACCCCATTTACATTATAACACGGATTTAATGCGGCCGCACAAGTAATTAACGGTGGCAAAGTTTCAAAATATTTCAACAGCTTTTCTTTCATTCCGGAAACCATGCTAGTATAAACACCACCATTAAATTCAAATGCGGCGATTTGTGAAGACATCAAGAATAGTTGCTCGAGTACCAAATGAGCCGTCGGATAATAAACCCCCGACAATTTTTTGGTTGCATTGTAAAAAACTTCAAGTAGTCGGGTTATTTTTTCAATAGTATCCCAATTATCTTGACTAAATGGAGCACACCTACCCCTCCCCGACAATTTCTCGTCATGAAAATATTGCAAGGTCACCTTTTGTCTTAAGCCACTTATGAACATAAGATAAGTGGAGTTCCACCGTGTTTCAATATCCCAACAAGGTTGTAACCAATGTTTCCCCGCAGTTTCACACATCCGAATGTATGCATTATATCTTTTATTACCCTTTTTAAAAACATCAACTAACATTCTTTTAAAATCTTCTTTCACTTCACTCAAATGCGGATCTTTTAATCCCGCTTGCACAGCCAAGTTAATGATGTGTGCAACACATCGACTATGAAAAAATTCGCCATTACAAGGTGGCTCATATTCCATTTTTAGTCGACCCATTGCATTTGTGTTGTTACTTGCATTATCCAACGTTATTGAAAAAAAATTTTCCGTCAAGTTAAACTTATGAAACACTTTTCTCAACAAATTGTATAAAGCTTCTCCGGAGTGAGGAACCGGAAAGTTTTCAAATGCTACAACTCGCTTCATCATTTGCCAACTTTCGGGATCAACCCAATGTGCGGTAACACAAAGGTACGAAAATGGCAAATTATGAGGAGCGGCCAAAACATCGGTTGTTAAATTAACACAAGCATCCATATTTAAAAAATTATTTTTTAAATCTTGCTTAGCCGTTTTCCAAATTCTCATAGCATCGCGTTTAAGAATCATACGACTTACATGATTGTATTGCGGTTGCATATAATTCTGGTACACCTCCGTCGTCAGCTCGTTGTCATAGTGGTTGAACGGCAAACCACGTTGAATCACCAAACCGGCCAGTTTTTCACGGAGTAAATCATGATCGTATGCAAAAATAGTCCCGTCTCGAGCCATAGACGATTGACCGGCCTCCGGAACCGATTTGAGTGCCCTGCAATACTTTTGTTTGATGTGAGCCCTCAACGTCGAGTTGGAACCGGCAGACAATATACTCAAGCAATGTTTGCATCGAGCCTTTTTCTTACCGTCCGACATTAGGACGTAGTCAAAGTGTTCCCATGGATCTTTTACACGGTCACACGGTAAAACTTTCTGAACCGTCGCTGCACTTGTTGAACCAGCTTCGGTGTTGGTGGTGTTGTTTGAACTTTCCATTAGTGTTTAGTGAAATAGTTTCGGTTTTGATTTTTTTGGAGTGTTTTTTGATTGCTTGAAAGTGGTAATTAACCAAATACATAACACATCTATTTATACTAACATTTGTATGGCAAAATGGTAATTTTGGAAACAAAATAAATAATATCCGCCCCCCCCCCCCCCCCCCCCCCCCCCCCCCGCTCCCCCTCTTTCAAAATTCAAATTCAAAAGTTTAAATTTCAAAAAATCCCAAAAAACCCGCCTAGACCATAAAAACCGGTTCCAAACCGGTTAACCGAACCGGTTTGGTTATTCGGTTTATAAAAACCGGTCTCCAAACCGGTAGTTTTTCCAAAACCCCAAACCGGTTCCAAACCGGCGGTTTGGATAAAAACCGAACCGGTTTTGGTCAAAACCGGTTTTGACCGGTTGGGTTTTCCGGTTTCTTTTCGGCTACGGTTCGGTTAACCGGTTTTTTTGTTCACCTCTAACATCGGTCGAGCAAGGAGAAAACGCAACATCGAGTGACTTTTAGACCGACGTCAAATGCAACACAAGCAAAATGTGACCATTTGGTCTTAAACTAAAAAAAAAAAAAAAAAAAAAAAAAAAAAAAAAAAAAAAAAAAAATTCAAACCAAATTTACCACTCTATAAATACCAACTTCACCTCAAACACATTTCTTAACACACAATTTCAAACACAATTCAACTTCAAAATACTTCTTAACACAAGATTTAATATGGCTTGCCGTCTCCCCCATTCTGTTGAAGATATGCAAGTGTACGTTCAAAATCAATGTAACATCGACGATGAGGCTCGGAAACAAGCTATTATAAGAGTCATCGAATTGTTTGACCAGGCGAAAGCCGAGAAGGAACAAATGAGACAAAACTACCAGAGTTGCAACGACATTACTCCTGAAAGAAAAGCTGTGATCGAAATTTTTTTGAAAGATCAAGCCCGCAAAGATCGCGAGGTTGCTGACAAGTTGTGGAAAGCTGTTTCGATGATAACGAACAACATCAGCACCAAAATCAATTGGAGCTATCGGGAGAACAAAGACGATGGTGTTGGTGCATCAACTTCGACTACCAACTTCGAGCTACCGGGGGAACCTCTGTTCGAGGGATTTGCCGGTTCTCGTACTCCCTCGTATGACTCTGCATGCGGGGAGCATTCAGATTAGATTTATGATTTATGTATTTTGTCTTGTTTTTATTTAGCATTGTAACATTTTAATTATTAATGAAATTTTAATTTATGTTAAAAATGTTGTTTTTTTTTTTTTTTTTTTTTTTTTTTTTTTTTTTTTTTAAATTCCTTGGGTCGTCGACTGGGGCATCCGGGTTGTCACAGGTCGCTGGAGAGAGAAAGCTGACGTGGCGCAGGTTGTCCCAGCTCGCGACTGGGACCAACCTTAGTATTTTGTCTATTAACCTTTTAAGTATAAACTAGCAGGGTACCCGCGCGATGCGGTGGCGAGTACCCTGTGATTACATTTTAAGGCAAGAAAATGTTATTCGATTATACGTTTTTTCTACCAATAACTCTACGAATGAATGATGATTTAAATTAAAATAACTTTAGGCAATAACAATGCAAAACTATTTGATATCCAAATAAACATAAGATCCGAACTAAAGAAAGGAACATAAATAGCATATTTGAAACATAAGTTAAAATAGACGTCATTACATAGTAAAATACTAGCAGGGTACCCGCGCGTTGCAGCGGCGGGCGTCATACAATTAAAATATTTAGTAAAAAAAATTTTAGATATACATTTTACAATACAATAGATATACGGACGGCGATAATTTTAATTTTAAATACTGTTATGCAATAACAAAAATTTTCATATAAAAATTGTAGATTATCCACGTGATATGGTGACAATAACGAGTTGTTAGTAGGTATATTGTAAAGGTATGAGATAAAAGTAGTTGACAATAGTCCGTAGTCATAAGTTATTATTAAATAATAACACAATAGCGACTTTTAAAAATCACTTACATTATACTAAGAAAAATTAGTTCTCAAAAATAATGTTTGTTAAATTTGTCCCACATAGATGGATGATACAAGTAAAAGATTACCTATAAAGATAAAGTAAAAATAAATATTCAATAAATCATGTGGGTTACTTTAAGGAATATAATTATTAATATTCAAATATATATATATATTTATATATATAATTAGCACTTAGCACTTTGCACCTTTGCTTTGAAAAAATCGTCCGATTTTTATAAAACAAAGTTTTTAGTTTTTACGGTAAGTTTTATTAAAAATATTACAAAAGACGCATATGTTGATTCTCAAGGCACTCTTGCGATTTAATAATATTTTTTGAACATTGTATTTTAATATGCATTTTTAAACTCTATTGATTTAACAATATCGTTTTCGTTTGACTTAGAACCAAGGATGACCAAGAACATGGTTTAAGGTATTTTAAGTATTCTAGTAATATTTAATGCACAAATTGTGTTTAAGTTAGTTGTACATTGTGGTGAAATAATTATATATTTTGATGATGGGGTGAATTAAATTGTGTATTAATTGTATATGTTGAATAGTGTTTTTTTTAGTTTTATTTGTGTTTTAAATACTTGTAAATAATGCTTCCATACTTGTATTTGCTTAAAAATCTATTTTATGAAATCTTAAAAAATTAATTAGGAGGGAAGTGTCTTCCTCCATTATAAGTAGTATAGATATAGATAATTTGACATAAACACAAATATGCCAACTATCAATATGCATTATTAGTTGCAACGTCTTTTTTTGCAATATCTTTAGACAATGAAACAGAAATGAAGGGGTCATTTGTATCACTAAGAGTAGCTTGAGCCTCTTCGCGTGGTACAACTACCACATTATCATTGTTGAAGTTTTCAAAAAACTTTTTAAATTCATAAAACTTTTGAATATGTAATAAAAACATAAGAAGTTAGCATATCTTTAATAATAATAATCTTACTTTATACCATGGTTTCATGTAAGTAGTATAATGGTTTACTTATTACCTCTTTCTCCAACTTTTCAGACTCTCAATCATAATTAAGAGGTTGTGCATAAAGTATATAAATAAAATGAGTATACGTTCTTGTAATGTTATATATCTAATTTTCTCATTTAAAAGTCAATTACATTGTTACAATTGCGAGCCATAACTTATTTAAGAGTTAAGCCATAATCCATCTTCATAAAATTCTAATTTGAGACTATCGTCTTAACATAAAAGATACACAAAAAATGTAAATTTTAAGCATTTAAAAAAAAATAACTTTTTTTATAGGATGAGTTATTCATGAAAAAAAATTCATGACTCATAATTTTATATGATAGCTAACATGTAATTATTATATTATTATACTTATGCATATTGAGAGATAATTTTTTTTAAAGGTTTCTAAACTGGAGATTGTATAATGAGAGATAGCTTTTTGAATCGAATAAAAATAATCACAAATGTAAATATGGTAATCACAAATTTACTTTTAGAGTGATGATGTAGAGACCTAATTAAAAGAGCTAAAAGATCGCCTTGCATAACTGTACAAATCGTTCATGCGTTAGGCCATCTTTTAGGCCCGTCTATCATTTTTCTTAATTTTAATATAAGACTTGAAACACGTATAATTTATTTTGTTGGAATACATGTACTCTCTGTGTCCATATAAAAGCCACTTGGTGGTTTATTAATAGTCCAATTATGAAGCCCAGATTGTATCTAGCGTCTAAATCCGCAAATGAATTGTTTTCAGCCCAAAACACAAAAGCTATTAAGCTAATATAACTGTATATAGATTGTGAGAAACAAAACAAGATTGTTCGAACCGGATACCAAGGATTCAAGAACAACAACGTCAACCACACAAGCTTCTGATTTTCAATTCTTCTTGATTTATATTTCTAATATGCTGAGGTAAGAACTTCATAGTTGCTTTTTTAGTTTTCTTTAATTTGAAGTTTTCAATTTGGCAGGGCTTATGTTTGTTGTTATCTATATAATAATCATTGATTGCTTATTGGATAATTAGAAGTATCAACGAAGTTTTTTATTTACTATTTTGGTTGCAAGTGATCAATAGGCGCTTCATACCTAATAATCAGAATTGTTACAGGTTGGGTTAATGAAACTTTTTACATATATCTAGTTTTTATATGTTTTTAGTTGTTTTTGAAGTAGCAATGTGGCTGCTATGATTATGTTTTCTTAGATTAGTGGAATGTTTGAACCACGTTATCACAATTAGTAGCAATATGTCTATTTGTTTGATGTAAAAGTCAATTAAGCATAAATAATAAATAAAATATATAATACAACAAATCATGAATTTTCAATGTTACTCATTATTAAAAAAGAAACATAATTAATTATAAAAGTGATATTAAACAAAATAAAATGACTGTTAATGTGTCTTAATCGTCATGTAAAACCTCTCGATAAACCACGTTTGATGTGTAAACTCCGTCGAGATTAAACTTCTTCGAAGGATTTACTAATACTTTTGTTATGTGACTTGAAATTCCTCTTGAAAGGGCAATGTAAAGTTGTCCATGTGAAACAACCGATTCCGGAAGATAAACGCCAAGGTTCGGAATTGTCTGTCCTTGAGCTTTGTTGATTGTCATATCGTTTGATATGTTATTGGTTAATTTATAAATTGATGCTAAGTATTTTCATTACCATACAAGTAATCTGTCAAACTAAAATAGAATCTGTGAATGATGTCATTTGGTACAATGTTTGGTAGAATGTGCTCTTTGTTTGCATTGTGAGTGAAGTAAATTGGTGAAGTTATTGAATTAAGGTTTTATGTGATTTGAGTCATTTAGAATCTATATGATTTATTGTTCTGTAGAAGTTATTTTAGTTTAGTGTCGATTGAACTTTTATTCAGTTTTGTAGACAAAAGACCTTACAAAGGTGATGATCAAGATCTATTTTTTTAGCACAAGCTAATTTCCAGCAATATTTAGAATTGTGTTACGTGTTTTGGTGATTTGTATAGCAATATTAAGATCAAGTAATAGAGAACAAATTAGGAAATTGGCACAGATTTGAACACATATGAGAACTTTAGCAAAGAAGTTTAGCACAAAATTCAGGTCTTTGACTTTTGTTTTCTAGCTTTTCATTAAAAAAAAGTGTTCTCCTATGTGCAGGCTTATCTATAATCCACACATCACAAAATAAAGGAACCAGTTATCTCGAATTTCAAGGCTGGAAAATCTCGCTAAAAAGCAGGAAAAAAAGCTGTCTTGATCGCAGGTTCTAAAAGATAAGGCTTGTTTTTTGGGAAAAAACAAACACGAATAACCAGCAAAAAAGTTCAGGCGGATCGATATAAGAAAGTGAACCCTGTTTGATCAAGATCATGCTAGTGAGGTAAACTCGATCATGAAACCAACAAGTTTTATTAATCTTTTGAAGTGCATAACATTTTAAACGAAAATAAAACAAAATATTGTAATACATTATGTTCTTAGAATGTAAGATTCTAACAATTTAATGTAGTATAGTTTGAAGTACTTCACGCAGGAAAGTTTACGCACCCTCTTCATTGTTCTCGTGTCCGAAACAAGTAACCATTTTATTGCCAAAGATCAAAACTGGAATTTTTCTTCTGCGCTTCACACTCCTTGTTGAGGAAGCCTCGGTCGGAGTTTCTTCCTCATCATCAATAGTCATGACTTCGTCCCATTTCCGGTGTATCAAGTTTATGAATCTTTTACGCTTCCTCATCTGAAACATAAAACAATTAGTAATTAGTAATATTGTTTTATTGAACAGGTATGTTAAATGTTTCATAAAGAAATATAATGATTGCCAAAGGTATGATACCTCGAGAGTTGGATTTCTTTGATGCTGAACTTCAATTATCATCGAGAGAGGGGCTAAAAGAGGGTTGTCTGGAAGATGGATTATCACTGGAAGAGGGGCGGCTGGGAAGAGGGGCTGGAATAGGTATCGCCGTATCGGGGCTGGAATTGGATGAAGTTCAAGTCGAGGTACAATGGGTGGACAAAGTGTTAAAAGAGGACAAAAGGCTTGATATGTTTAATTCATGTGGAAGCTCAACAGTGGGACAAAGGGACATAGATGACATGACAAATGTTCAAGATCATGCTCAATAACAACCTAATCATTTTGAAGTGCACTTTGGCTATCCATGATTTAGCTGAAGTTTTGATATGTTATTGTACTAAAACAATGATCGTGTGGCATGTTTTTATAGTGGCATATGGTAGGATTTTGCATTATGTAAGGCTTGATTGTAGAAGTATTCCTTATTTTTAGCCTTTTTATTATGTAGTAATAACAATATTGAAAGGCTGTTTCTTTTTTTTCAGCTGTTACAAGTCTATGGAGGATTGTTACTTCTTATTAATGAAAATTGTAAATGGACTATTTAATTTCAGGCCACTGCCTTTGAACACTATGTAAATGGGCACGTAATTTTAAAAGTGTATTTAATTTCCATGCCATCTATTACGTCTGTTTCATTTGAAATTAAAAAGTACATTGGTGTATTGATTTAAACACTTCTTTCTATTATTAGTAATTTGTTGAATCTGAACTTTTAAGCCTTCTATTATTAGCAAGTCCTAAATGTTTTATATAGTAGTATAGATGGTTGAGAATTTCCTCTTTATGCTATTTGTATTTTTTAAATCAGATGTACATAGTTTAATACTTTAATCATGGTATTATCGTGGCTATTTTAGACTCATATACTCAGTCCTAAGATGTGTAAATAGGCTTTAATTTGTGTATCTCTTTTAAGGAGATCAAATTGTCTAACCACTAAGGCACACTCGTGGTGGTTTCAAATGATTAAAAGTCATTGATTCCATCCGAAATCAAATTTATCAATCAATTAATTGAACTCGGGCATCAGCTTTATAATATAGTTTCAAACTTGATATTCGAGCGAGCTCAAGCTTGGCACTATACTGAGTTTAACTAATTGTGTCAGTCTTCAGATTGATAATGTAGTTTCAAACTTAGTATCTGAGTCGAGCTAGAGTTTGACACACCTAATTATATGTAAAATTTTATTTTATAAAGGCTTTTTCAATCAACATTGCTTAAAATTAACAAAGTTAATCGTGTGCTTGCTGAACCAAAAATCCATACAACAATTTGGGGAAAACAAGAAACTGATACAACAATTTTGGGGCAAATAAAATGATGTACCAATTTCAATGAAATGATGCGTTGTATGAAATATTGCCAGGTGGTCCCGTGAATCTTTTGAGATGGTAAATTTATATATTAATCATTGAATCTCATACACAATGCGTGCAATCACATAGTCTCGAGGTCGGACAAGACATCCGTCTATTATATATCGTTTATAAACTAACAGCTCCCACTTGGACATATCTTAATATACGTAATGACATTGGTTAGCGTCTAGAAACACGCCAATTGTTACAGACTGCGCCCGACAGGTCAAAAAAACGATTTAAAAAAAAACGTTTCGCGCGGAAACGACTTCATTTCAAACTTTCACTTGAAATCTTATTAAAAAGACATAATACTTAGACATTTCGACTCTTATCATATACTTGTAAAGAAACATATATAACATCTTTTATGAAACCAGTTGCATAAACATTATAACACACAAACACTTATGTCTACACGTATTGATACGCCTTATCCATTTCCATGGATACGTCGTATTGGTACACAGGTCGATATGTTGTATCCATGGGAATGGATACGCCGTATAACCCCAAAAGCTCAATACGTTGTATCCATATATGTGGACCTGAAACCTACACAAACCACTGCATTTGACAAAACCCTTTTGACACCAAAACAACATCATAACGTGAACATAGACATTACTTTACATTCTAAAATCATTACATGATATATAATATACTAATATCATTCCAAAGACACTTGACCCATTCGACCCCAAAATGTAACATGCATATATCCAAACACTCCTTATTACATTAACATCATACTTAGGCTAAACACAATGGCAACCTAGGTCACCCATGCCACATCAGCTTTCTCTCTCCGACGACCTGACGACGACCTAGTTGCCACAGCGGTGACCTGAGATCTTTTTTTTTAATAATTAATTCAAATATTTAAAAAAAAAATTAAACTTCATTAATAAAAATGTGTTTGAGGTTGGTATTTATAATGTTGTAAAAGTGGTAAAGTTGTTTTTTTTTTTTTTTTTTTTTATTTTTACAAATGGTACATTTTTTGGATTTTTCTTGCTTTGATACTCGGTTGAATGGGCAACCTAGTTCATGCCAACTTTCCCCTCAACCTTGGACAACCGATCACCCCACAATGGGGCAACCTAGCTCAACCGAACACTCAACCTAATCGGTTGACCTCCCATTGTGTTCAGCCTTAAAACACATCAAATCATTTCAACAACCTTTTGACCATTACAATTACATTACATAATTGACACTTAACCCGTTTAACTCCAAAACGGGTAGAAAATCATACTTTTGACCTGTTAAGTCTTTGAACACTTTATTTAACCATTACGACAATAAACATCATTTCATAACGTTAATGAAATACAAAATAACCATTTAACGACCCACGGGTGTACAATCTCATCGAGCTCGGTAACTACCTAAGCTCCTAAACTACAAGCAACTTATGGTTATATCATGACCTTCCAATTCCGCTATCATCTCATATAGGTATAATCCAAACATTACCTTTTCGCCAAAGATCACCTACAATACATTAACATCTTGACACGTAAGCGATAAACGCTTAGTAAGTAAAGTGATTGTTATATGGTTAACGTATCCATTATCATAGCAATAAGAACACATAACACAAACCAATACATGAGGCCATAATAAACACATTATCATTAATCATAGACACATTTACTTTCGTCACATAACTTACACGTATGATAGGGGTTTTGCAAACTCCTGAAAAAGTTTTACAAACCTCCTTAGGCAGTGTACCTAATTGTTGTGGGTAGGACACGGGGGATTGATCATTCTCTATCGGAATAGTGTTGGGAAGGTCGAGATGTATGACAAATAGGTCCAAGGTGAGGGATGATTCTTTTTGTATTTTTATATTTTATATGAAAGTAGTAAGATCTCATGATTGAAGATTCGGGGTTTTGAGTATCACTTAATTAAACTACTAATTAAAATTAATTAAAATTAATTAAGCTATGTTGCAAGTAAATAAAAGGTAAAGTCTTATGATAGTTAAAAGCGTGTTTACTTAGATTTCATTACTCTCTAGGTATATCTTATTGATTAGTCGAATTATCACATCTTTGTTTAATTGGTGCGTCGTATTCCATTATTATTTGTAGGATGGTGCCTAGTTCCCTAACTATATGAATGTATTGGTCTCCTCTAAAAAAGCCGGGATCGCCAAGTGACTGTGGTCATCTCCCCTGAATCTCCTAGTATCAACAGCCGCAATCCAGGCAATAAATATAACGAAAAGTCTACTAGTGCACTCTAGGACATAACATACGTTATTAGGACGTTCAAGCTCGCAACAATTAAAGAAGAAGCCAGATTTCCTATTCTAACACGAACAACCAATCAAATAAGAGACAAAAATCAGTAATCAACAAATAGGTTTCATTACATCTAAGCAAACCCTATATTAATCTAGCTAGACATAGTAAAGATGAAAAAACATAAACACATAATCAAGCATAAGATAAACATAATGACATAATTGATAAAAGAACTTACCTTTGATTGAAAGATGGGTTTGAAAACCCTAAAACACTGTAAAAGTCAGACTAAAACCGAACCCTAAGTCTATCTCCAAAATGGCACACTAAATACAAAATTTTCGAAAAGTATATATAGATATTACACTTGCGACGCCGTCACTTTATGGTTGTGACGCCGTCAGCTCGCCGCTCATTAGAGTTTTGTCTTGCCCAAGTCGAGTGTGACAGCATCGCTAAGGATCTCGGACGCCGTCTTTTCTTCCTAAATGCATTTTTCTCTTGATCCGCACCCATAATTGTGATACATTTAAGGCGTGTTTGTCAAAAATAGCAGTAAGTTGTAGCAGTGAGATGTAATTGTATTTTTTTTTTATTAAAATTTTTTGATAACGTAGTTGTATTAGTATAATATGTGTAACAGCGCCCAAATGCTCAACATTTTAAAATGCTATTTTATGCAGCGTTGGAAAAGGAACATTCCGGAAAATAGATAAAGCTACTTGCTGCTTGCTAAACGAGCACTAAAAATCACAACTATTAACCCCGACGACTTGGTGGAGTCTTTCATTTGTTATGTTGAAGACGCTTCTTCCAAAAGGACAGTAATAAGGGTCGACACGTTTTGAAAATTAACGGTTGTTAAGTGACCCAAAATAAAATTGGAATTCGGTGTTGTGGAACGTTTTGTTGGTGTCAGGTTTTTAGGAGTTTTTTTGAGACATTTTATTAGTTGAGAAGATTAAAATATATAAATAAAGATTGTGTTTGAAATTGAGAATAAAAATGTAGGAGTATTGAGATATTTATAGCATAGTTCTTAAGATTTCGATCTTGATTTTAGGATCTTACGATTCTAAAAAGCAAAAACGATCTGGATCCTACGTAGGATTTTAACAAGCTTAAGATCTTATAGAATCCCGATTTTGACCATAGGATCTTAATATCTACTCCGATCCGATTTTATTTTCTCGAACCACAAACTAAAAAACTAAAAATTTATGGTTTAGGTAGCGGATCCTTTAAAAAGAGGGGACTTTTTAGAAAGTCTAAAAAAGATTTCTGGTTATGCCACGTGTCCCCCCTCTTTTTTTCCCTCAAGGACATTTATGTAATTTTAGACCCCCGTTATTCTTTCTTCTTTCTTTTATCTCTTTCTATTCTCATTTGGTATTTCCTTTCTATTTTGATCGGATCTTTTTGACTTTTCCGGCCATATATAAACGATTTTTCCACGATGATTTCCATTCAGTTCATTCATTCATTCAATTTCCTAATTTTCTCCTTCTTCTAGTTGTTCATATTTTGTAAATTTAGGGCTTTTTTGCTCTCTTTTGATATTCGATTATTTGTTCTTCAAATTGTGTTAATTCTTCATATCAGTTACGAACTAATCGTTCAATCTCATAATCGGAGGAAATTCGGGTTTTTAATCTTTCAATTGGTTAATCGGAAGAAATTAGGGTTTGTAATTGTTCAGTCGGTTAATTTGATAAAAATTGGGGATTTTTAACCGTTCAATCGGTTAATTTGATAAAAATTGGGGATTTTTCGAGGTTAAATCGGTGTGTAATGGCGATTGTTGATGCTCATCAGTTTAATCAAGGTAATTTTATTGTTAAGAGTTTGATCAGTTTATGCAGTTTTTCTATTTTTATTTATTTTAATGTTTGGTTCATCAGTTTAGCTAGGTTCATGAGTTGATGTTTTGTATTCATCAATTTATGCAGTTTTTCTATTTTTATTTATTTTTATGTTTGGTTCATCAGTTTAGCTAGGTTCATGAGTTTATGTTTTGTGTTCATCAATTTATGCAGTTTTTCTATTTTTATTTATTTTTATGTTTGGTTCATCAGTTTAGCTAGGTTCATGAGTGTATGTTTTGTGTTCATCAATTTATGCTTTTTTCTATTTTTTGTATTTTTATGTTTGGTTCATCAGTTTAGCTTTTATGTTATCTTAGGTTCGTCAGTTTATGTTTTGTTATCGCTTATATTCATCAATTTATGCATTTTTTGTATTTTGATTATTTTTATGTTTGGTTAATCAGTTTAGCTTTTACGTTCTCTTAGCTTCATCAGTATATCTTTTGTGTTCATCAATTTAAGCATTTTTTTATTTTTTGTATTTTTATGTTTGATTCATCAGTTTAGCTATTATGTTATCTTAGGTTCATCAGTTTATCTTTTGTTATCCGCTTATGTTCATCAATTTATGCATTTTTTGTGTTTTGCTTATTTTTATGTTTAGTTCATCAGTTTCGCTATTATCTTATCTTAGGTTCATCGGTTTATGCTTTGTTTGTCTTTTTTACTTTTTTTTATCTGCGTATTTTTATTTTTTGATTCATCAGTTTATGTTTTTTTTTTTTGTTATATTTTTTTACTTTAGTTGATGAACTTACCTACTTGCTATTATGTTATCTTAGGTTCATCATTTATCTATTATGTTAGGTTCATCAACTTTATACTTGTTTTAGTTTATCCTTTTTTTTTGTTATCTGCTGATCTGCTACCTATCTGCTATTAGGTTCATCTGTTTTTTTCTTTATTGCTTATTTTTATATTAGGTTCATCGATAAATTGAAACATTATTGTATAATTTTTCACATATAATGAGTATGAACCTGTTCCGCATTCTGTTGGTATTGTTTCTGAAGTGGAGGGTTGTAAGATTTGGGTTCCTGATATTCCTGTTGGTCAAAAGCCGGCTTATGGTATGATGTATCACTCACTTGAGCATGCTTATCAGTATTACAAAGATATGAGGTCCGTTTAGGACAGCAGTATATATCTAAGAAAAAAAAAGGATAAAATTCTCGATTTGAAATATTTTGTTTGTAGTAAGGAAGGTACAAATCCTGCCCCAAAAGCTTGTGCATTGAAGAAGAAGTCTAATAGTAGGAAAGTGTCCTCTAAGCGTACTGATTGCAAAGCAGTTTTTCGGGTTAGGCATATTCCAAGGAAAGGTTATTGGTGTTATGATTTTGTTGAGGGTCATAATCACAGCCTTGTTAGTGAAGAGGATAGCATTTTTCTTGTTTCTTCTCGTGAAGTTACTTATACTCAGCAGGTTTTTCTATATCAAGCTTCACAAGTCAATCTTGGTCCAGTGAAGGGTTTCAATTTACTTAGGCAAATATATGGGGACTATGATTTTATAAGAGCTAGTTCGGTTGATTGTAAAAACTATAGGAGGGATGTGCTTGATTTCATAGGAAAAAACGATGCACAGATGTTAGTTGAGATGTTGATGAACAAGAAGGATTTTATTCCTAACTTTTCATTTGAGTATCAAACTGGTGACAATAATGTGTTGACGAATCTTTTCTGGGCTGATGAATATGCAAAAAGGAACTATTATGCTTTTGGCGATGTTATGTCATTTGATGCTACTTTCAGAACGAATAAGTAAGTTCATTTTTTATAATTTTTTAAGTATTAAGTTTTATACTTCTGTCAAGTTATAAGTTCATCAGTTTTTAAAGGTATTCAGTTGTACCTTCAAAACCTAATGATCATGTCAATCACACAAAAAAATCGGCGCAACAAGATGATGTTCATCGGTATAAAAATTACTTCCCGTTGCCCATCATCTTTTGTTCTGGTATTTTGTGTGTGTTTGAGATTATCAATGGGATTCAAAACCTAGAAACATCCATTATATAGTAATGGTTCATCAGTTATATTATAATGTAAATGGTTCATCAGTTAGCTAATAATGTAAATGGTTCTTGAGTTATTTAATAATGGTTCATCAGTTATATAATATTGGTTCATCAGTTATATAGTAATGGTTCATTAGTTATATTATAATATAATGTAAATGGTTTATCAGTTAGCTAATAATGTAAATGGTTCTTCAGTTATTTAATAATGGTTCATCAGTTATATAGTAATGGTTCATCAGTTATATAGTAATGGTTCATCAGTTATATTATAATGTAAATGGTTCATCAGTTAGCTAATAATGTAAATGGTTCATCAGTTATTTAATAATGGTTCATCAGTTATATAATATTGGTTCATCAGTTGTATAGTAATGGTTCATCAGTTATATTATAATGTAAACTAGCTTCATAACCCGCCCAATGGGCGGGTTCGCTTCATAATAATATGAATAATACTAAGTGGACGTAGTATTGAAAAGCGCAAAACATCATAAAGACAAAACTGGCACAAAACTAACTTGTCGGTTTTATACAAAAGAATTATTGATGATTTTTATGTATCATGATGGTACAATAGTAGACGTATGTCAAATATATGTTGTGTACTCATCATGTACACATTCAAATTATTTTTGGATTTTGTTAAAATAAATATTTTTGGTTCTTTTGAGATTCTGGTTTTGACATTGCGTATATGTATAGGTAGCAGATGAGTTAGGATCAAATAAGAAGAAAAATTAAAATAAGAATGATAAGAAGAAACTACAACCACTCATTTCAGATGCATCTACAAAAATGGATGCATCTCCCCTTAAAATTCTCCTCCCTACTTGAAATGTGTGGCTAGAAATCTTTCTTATTCTTCTCATTTTAGTTTTTCTTCTTATTGAATCTCTTCCCGGTAGCAGATTTGCTTTATCATGTTACTTGCTATGTTTTAAGACTTCAAACTTTCAATTCATTCATAAAGAGTAAAAAAACAACTTAAAAACGAAATAAAACAAATACATAGTTTCGAAATCAAAAGTCCCATTTAGAATAGGAATCATGAGACACAATGAGACTTCAAATTGTTATTGATAAAAAGTTATACTGAAAATTCTCTAAATCTGCATTCTTTACATCAGTCAATAATTTCTTCAGCACGCGCATCAAATGCAGGAATTGAGGCTTCAAATGAGAAATTCTACTAAAGTGATCGACTTGTTGTATAACTTTATGGAAGACATAATACAACAGATACAAGTAGTAGAACATCAACATAACAGTTGGTTTCTATACATAAGCATAATCAAATAATCAAATGTAATAAAAGATAACGCAGAAAATAGTGTTAGGCCATATAATAGCATTTTTTTTGTTTACATAATGAGCTGAACAAAAATTTATATACCTATATTCAAAATACTATAAGCCATATTATAACTCATGTGTACAAAAAAATTCTGATTTTTGAAATGTTGCTTCTTTTTGTTCACCAACATAATTTATTTTGTATTAAAATGACAGAAATGGTACATGTTGTAGAAGTTCACGGTACATCATTACCTCGTGGAGCTTTTGCTTATGCTTCTATTTGAGTTCCCAAAACAAACTTGAATATCATAAAGTTGGGTTATATAACATAAGCATAAGTCATAAAAAGTAGTCACACCAACACAATTTGTGAATAGTACCTTTAAAGGTGTTGCCACAGGTTGCTTTTTCACAAATTTGTAACATGCGGTACCAAATTCACAGAACCTGAAGTCGTATAAAAGAGTCACATGTAGCTTATTCATATATGCATCACCATATATGAACATGTTAAAGTGGTATTAAAGGAGCCAATGTAGGAATCATCGTTCAATAGCTTATCATTGTTCACTGCGATAGTTCTGTGATCTTGTTGCTCTCTACACTACATTGCTTGAGAATGTGGCCATCTGATAACAATATCACAGTTAGATGGAAAGTATAAAACATTTTACAATCCCAAAATCCCACATTCTTTGAAGAAGAATCAACATTTAGCTGATTAATCATGAAAAAATAGTTGCGTTATCGTTTACTTCAATTAAAGGTCAATTAACACACAAAATAGGTTCTTGTAATGACCAGTACTTCAATTATATGTGTACTTCAATTATATGTGGCAATAGCTGCATTATTATCAACCATATTGAGAATTTGTGTTCCTATAATAATTTGTAATGCTCTTTGGATATAAAACTATTTTGTGGTTGTTTGGGCACAAATACAAATATAAACAAATGAGAAAACAGAAAATGATTATAAATTCTTGAGCATTACAAATGAAAGGAACCCAGGCTAAAAAGAGGAAAACTGGAATTGAGTTGCTACCTTACCTTGTGAAGCAGATTGCATAACTGGTTTGATCATTTTATGGGAGCTTCTACCAATTGCCTGAATGCCTTACCTTGTGAATCCCATATGAATTCAAGGACTCAATCATGTAAAGTCCTAGAGCATTTGGATTTGAGTCACCTGATTGCATGTAGTTTTCATATGCGGAAATTCTGATTCCTACTCTATATGCTCCTATCTCGTTAACAACCGCTTCAACTACTTGTAGAGCGAGTCTGCACAGGTTTTCTAGAGAGTCGCCATACTTATCTGTCCCGTAGTTTATTTCATCTTTCAGAAATTGGTCAATTAGATATCCATGAGCACCATGTATCTCAACTCCGGCGAAACCTATATGTTTCAAAATAAGACAAACACGATCTCAGTTTTTCATAATACTATTTTAATGGTTCGTTAAAAAAAGAAACAGCAAGCTATATATGTAAATGTCAAGTGAGCTTATGTAAGTGATTTTCGGGCCAATTCAAGACAAAGAACTACATTGTTATCCTCAAGAATTTAGACTATATATCCAACAACAGATTACAGATCTACCTGATTAGTATCCATGTTTATGTCCTCTTTGTCCTCAACTTGCTTCACCATATCCACCTAATAAGCTATGTTTAGAAGAACCCAAAATAATCAATGTAACTCACTAAAAAGTTCATCAGCAATGGCAAGTTGCATCATCTTCATCAACAACCTCCATCTGTAGCAAGTTGCATGATCATCTGCAGCAAGTTGCATCACAGATCTCTTAGAAAGGAGGGAGTATGGTGCCAACATAGTTTTCATCTTTTAAGAAGGGCAAGATCGGACAAACTACTGCAACGATCCATTATGTCCCTGTAGTTGGAATCCGTTACCCCTGGCAGCCGCCTTAAGAACTCAACAACTGATGTATTGTAATTCTCAGCTCTATAATAGTCAGAAAAGTAATTTTCATATTACTTTGAATTAAAATCAGTTAAGGAAAAGCTCTGAATTAAAACCAGAAAAGCTTACCAAAGCAGTGGTCAATAACTGGTAATGTATACGAAGTGGTATCGTCAGCAGAGGTATCAGAAGGTTGAGAAAAATCAGTTGCTGAAAACGTGGCAACTGTGCCATTAACTATGGGAATTTGCACAGGACAAGCATTAGAACTATAAGCATGGTTAGCAGGCATTGTAACTGGTGTTGATCCTAGAACCGAAGGTAGTGTCAAGGCCATAAAGCCTTGAGAGTTGCGGTGGATTTGGTGGTTCTGATCATCTTCTTCTCATCGCCCCTTCGACGGGGTGTTCCTTTGTACAGGCTTTAAATACAATTGAAATCGAGTCTATTAGAGATCACCAATATAAAAAAAAATTGCATAAAAACTTAGTTTTTGATTGTGTGTTTCTTCTCATTGCCATTGTTGTTACTATAAGCTTATTTCGCTCATTTTGGTGTTGTTTCAAGCAATGACATCATTACATAATCACTTCAAGTCAATATTGAAAAATACCTACATTTACTCAGATAAATAACACAACCTACAAATACCTACAAATAATGGGAAATTTGATATTAACAATTTGACATTAGCTGGAAAAAGAAAAAGACAACAATTTATCTCTGTAATAAGCACATCATCTTTGTACGAAAAACATACCTCTAAAGAATTTAGTTTATAAATCCATTATTCTAAATAATGACTTTATGTAATCTTCACAAAATCATCAAGCTAAGCACAAACACATGTTACTTATTACCATTAAACATCCAAATATTATATTCTATAACTTGTTTAACTAAAACTTATCATCTAGTGTCAATTATCCAATATACTTTTGACACCCATGGCTCATTTTATGGGTGACATGAACAAAACTGTCGATAGTAAGTTAATGGCCAATAGTATTTGTAAGGTTTAAAATATATAAATAACAACTAATCATGATACAACTTAATTGAGCAAGTTCACCATATGAGCAACGGTTGCAAAATAATTCATTACATACCGAGACTTATTTTTTTCCAGTGCCAAGTGTAAGAAAACTATTATTCACCTGCAAATAGTTAAAAAAGAATAACATTAGTGCATGGGCAATTGTATTTCTTAAGACACGCTAATCTAATTATATCAGCTATTCATATTACCAAATGCACAATCTCCCCTTAACTACCCTTTAGAAACTGAGATTTTGAGTTAAATTATATATGGTACTGTTCAAACGGGTATGTTCAAGTCAGAGACCTAATCATAAAATCATAAATAACAATACACTGAGTATCATATAAGGGTATTGTCCAAATGGGTGTGTTCAAATGAGGGACCTAACAACCTGTAATTGGGTCAATTTCAGTTACGTGTTCATCTCTATTAGGTTACGTAAAATCTGAAGATTGAATGAACAGGTTAACGATCAGCTTACATCGATAACTACTTGCACGTGAATTCTGCTGCGGACACGTCACTCGGCAATAGGAATCAGAAACACCCAAGACGGCTGCAAAAACAACACACATTTTCTATCAGCGTAAGCGTTCTAAAACAGATAAGTGAACATGCAAAAGACACATGTAACAGATAATGGAAACAAAAAGTATGACTAAGTCACTGATAAACGTATAGAAACATACCCTTAGGCAAAGGAACAGCCGAACGACTGCTCCTTGGAACATCAACTTCAGCTGCAACAGTAAGAGGAAAACACAAACAAACATGTTGAACGACAGCCAAGGTTTGCTTACAAACCATAGACAAACGAATTAAAACCAAAAGAAAAATAACAAAAAAAAGCTGGTATAATCAGGAAGGAGTAAGTACACAACGATGATACCTTGAGGGTACGCGAAAGTCCGAGAAATACATCTATCCATGGTACAGCAATCTGCAAACCCCAAACATAAAAAACATGGTACGGTTGTTAACAACAGACAGTGACAGCAAGGTGCATTCAAGAAAATGTATTAACATAGTATTACCTGTGGAAACCGGCATCTCAGGTTCAACTTTCAGGAAGGAGTGATGTTTTATTTTTGCCAGTACCCTTCACGACATCCAAGCCTTTGATTAGTGTTTTTTTTAACAGGTCAAGTAGGTTAAAAAGTGAATAGACAGCGTTTATGGGTCAACGCAACCCATTGTGACCCATACTTAAAGTTATCCATTTGGACAAAACTATTATTACTAATTACCCAACCGCTATTCTTGTCAGCCCTAACACAAAAGACAATAATAAAGGGAGGAACGACACAAAAATCACCTCTGATATGAAGAATGGGCATAACCATATACGACGACACAGGCACAGGACATAAGAAGCCTCTACCTGCTAACAGCTGTAACAAAATAAAGTTAAGAGAATCAAGGACACATGTTCGACATTTGTATAGAAAAATTAAAAAATAAGAATATACGAACACACTTCCAGATTGTTTGATGGAAGTAGCTAATTCTCGTTCACTTCATCATGTGGGCTTAGAGAGGCCCTTATGATCTTGTCTGCGCCAAAAGCAGTCCAAGTCTACAAATCACAGAACAAAAATTAATAACATAACATACATAAAAAGAAAATCACAAATGAGTTGAAAGTATGAATCGAGTGGCATAAGACATAAGTCTTGCCTGGCATAAGACATAAATCACAAATGTGAAATTAAGTACCTGTAACTGCCGTCATCGTATTGAAGACTACCACTTCCTTGGCTTCTGTCCCAAACAACCGATAGGCCAATAGGAGAGAACATAAAAGCAAACAAAACAATTGTATTCAACTCTAATTGCAAACTATAAAACTAAAAACAAAAAATTTATAACCATTGACCCATTATCAAATTTTCTTTCTCTTACCGGCATAGAACCATTAAACCCAATAGCCGTTATAGTCATCTATAACCTTGGAATCATATATTAGAAGCGGTGTCATGTGATCAATATGAACCTGTTGCGACAAAAATAAAATTAGGTAAATTGGTTTCCACAAAAAGAATCACACCAAAAGTGAGTTTTCAATCAAAATCTATATATATAAACAGAGAACCTAAAAAACAAATCAAAGCATCGCATCTAGAAATAAATATCAAAAGATTAAATAGGAATTCAATATAAAAAATAACAAAATTTCAATCTTACATGTATGTTACTTACAAATCATACGAACATGATTATGTTATTCAATAACTAAAAATCATATGAACATGATTTTACACTTATTTGGAATAATGGAAATCAAGAATGTTATTCACTCCGATCTTGATTTTGTTTTCGTTGATGAAACCCCACTTTTAATTTGAATTGAGGGGATTTGAATTTGGAAATGCCGATTGAAATGGGGAGCATTGAAAAGGAAATTATTTTGGAGCAATTATCTAGGGTGTCAGTTTTGATAGTTTTATGGGAAGATTGTAACTGTTTGTGTGGTATATTCATTTGGGAATGCAATATGTATAACAACTTGTGTGATGCCCCAGTGGTTGGAAGGCTTGTCTGTCAATGTCAAGACCTGAGTTCAAACCTCGCAAGCTATAATTTTTTTACTGATTTAACCGGGAATAGTGCCATGTAAGCATTTCCATGTCATCATAGATGTTCCATGTCACTATTATAATGCCATGTAAGCATTAGTGACGTGTCATGCTTAGTCCCATATATATATATAGATGGTTCATCAGTTAGCTAATAATGTAAATGGTTCTTGAGTTATTTAATAATGGTTCATCAGTTATATAATATTGGTTCATCAGTTGTATAGTAATGGATTATAATTTATATTTTTATAGGTACAAAATGGTTTTTGTACCGTTCACTGGGATTGACAATCACAATCATTGTGTTACATTTGGAGCTGCTTTGTTGTCATCAGAAACGAAAGAATCTTACATCTGGTTGCTTCAATGTTTTAAAAGAGCGTTTGTTCGAGCACCAAAGGTTATTGTGACTGACCAGGACGGATCAATGAAAGTTGCTATAGAGTCAGTGTTCCCGTTATCTCGTCACATATTATGCATGTGGCATATTGATAACGCTACACGCGTCGTTCGGGGTCAAGGAAACTTCCTTTTCTTCGAGCAAGTTTTATAACACCCTAGGCAGTGAACCTAATCGTTGTAGTGTAGTAATTAGGGTAAGCCACGGGTATTGATATCGTTCTCTAGGGGAATAGGAATGCTAGTGAGAAGTTACTACGCTAAGGTTGAGGTTGAGGAAGATTATTTCGCATCATTGAAGAGTGATCGTAAGGATAAGGGGATCTCTTGCTATAGTTATGGGCACCGAATGGGATTAATGATGTGATGTTGCTAATCCAAGTGACGGATCCCACAATATTTTGAACGAGCTTCTTTTCCTTCAAAGGAACTGGGGCTTGCTGCGCACATCGCAATAGTTATACGGTGTACGTATTATACACTGCTCTATTGCCCTTGTGACTGAGATATCGTTGAAAGTAACTAGGCAGGACCAGTCAGTGTTATTGGAAACCACGAGCTTGTTTGCGAGAAAATTTTGTAACTTCGTTGGTCTACATTCTAAGAAAGCAAAGACTACTGTTGTTTCGTCGAGGTTTACATTGTGTTACTAACACTAACAGTTAGGGTCACTTGCCATGTTTTTGGTAAAACATGGATATTT
>BPTQ01000008.1:342852674-342953736 GCA_019973895.1 Chrysanthemum seticuspe | reverse complement strand
ACCTAAAAAACAAATCAAAGCATCGCATCTAGAAATAAATATCAAAAGATTAAATAGGAATTCAATATAAAAAATAACAAAATTTCAATCTTACATGTATGTTACTTACAAATCATACGAACATGATTATGTTATTCAATAACTAAAAATCATATGAACATGATTTTACACTGATTTGGAATAATGGAAATCAAGAATGTCCGGGAATAGTGCCATGTAGCATTTCCATGTCATCATAGATGTTCCATGTCACTATTATAATGCCATGTAAGCATTAGTGACGTGTCATGCTTAGTCCCATATATATATAGATTCGATCAATATAAGTTTCATGCATGAAACTAATTATTACCTTGAAAACAATAGCGACTCTTTAATGGTGAGGAGGAGGTGGTGAACTATAGATGTAGTGTGCTGGTGGAGGTGGTGGTGACTTGTAGTGGTAAGGTTTCTTAGGTGGAGGAGGTGACTTGTGGAGCGGTGGTGGTGGTGACTTGTAAACCGGTGGAGGAGGAGACTTGTAAACCGGCGGTGGTGGTGACTTATGGACTGGGGGTGGTGGTGGTGACTTGTATACGTAGTGTTTTTTTGGTGGTGGTGGTGATTTGTACATTGGGGGTGGTGGTGACTTGTATACTGGAAGAGGTGGTGATTTGTAAACTGGGGGTGGTGGTGACTTGTGGACTGGGGGTGGTGGTGGTGACTTGTAGTAGTAAGGTTTCTTTGGTGGTGGTGGTGATTTGTACACGGGGGGTGGTGGCGACTTGTAAACTGGTGGAGGTGGTGATTTGTAGACTGGAGGTGGTGGTGACTTGTAAACTGGTGGTGGTGGTGACTTGTGGACTGGGGGTGGTGGTGGTGACTTGTATACGTAAGGTTTCTTTGGTGGTGGAGGTGATTTGTAAACTGGGGGTGGTGGTGACTTGTAAACTGGGGGAGGTGGTGATTTGTAGACTGGGGGTGGTGGTGGTGACTTGTATACATAAGGTTTCTTTGGTGGTGGAGGTGATTTATAAACTGGAGGTGGTGGTGACTTGTAAACTGGTGGAGGTGGTGATTTGTAGACTGGGGGTGGTGGTGACTTGTAAACGGGTGGAGGAGGTGGTGGTGATTTGTAAACATAATGATGCTTAGGTGGTGGCGGTGGTGACTTCTTGGGTGGTGGAGGTGGTGGGGATGAGTAAGAGTAGGTGGCGGTGGTCATCGAAGGCAGCCCTAAAGAAAGGATAACCACTGCAATGGTGATCAAAAGAGTACCCATTGTTCCCATTTCTATTGTAAGAAGTGGGATTTGATTATGTTTTTTGAGCATGCATCTGCTTCTTTATATAGCCAAAATATCATGCACTATTTAAATAAATTTATGTTAATAAGCGTTATTAAAATAAATATTAGCTGAAAATTATTCTACCAACTATGATAAAAATAAACTTTATACATGTAAACATGTAATTGAAATCCATGCATTGCAAGCCGTCGTATGTTTCCCCAGGACCCCACACTTGAATACTCAACATTTGTGCATCACTGTAATTAATATTATTTAATATTATTCTTTTGTCATAATTGTTGAAATTTTTTTAGATGCTAAACATTTAAACGAATAATACGACATATATTGCATTTCATACGGAAGTACGTAACTTGACTACTTGAGCATCAATAAAGTTTATGCATTTTTATATTATATATGTTTACCACCTTCAAGCATTAATGAGTGGATATTATATATTTGTCTAGCTAGAAGGAGATGATACAATGGTACGAGGACTTTTACCAATATGAATCATGGTTGGTGGTAAAGAAAGACAAGAATTAGAAACAAAAATGTCCATCACGTGGATAATGCATGGGTATTGGTAAAATTAGGGGCGGTAATCGAGTCGTGTTCGTGTTGACCTATTCGGGTTCGCGTGTTGGCGGGTTGGTATAACCTCTACCCAAACACGACACATTTATTAATCGTGTCAAGAAACTCAACCCTAACCCAGACATGCATAAAACTTGTAACCCGTTTAACCTGTTTAACTAAATAGGTCAAGCAGTGAATAAGGTTGGTAGTTTGTTATTTTAACTAGTTTAAATGCGACAATGATATAAGGATCTAAAATATAATAAAAATAACATACAAATAACTATACGACAATTTTCAGAATTATATGTGTCAATTTCAATGATATTTGAGGTATAATCGTAATTCATTTATACTAAGTACATAAAAAAAATGCATTTAATCCACATCCAACATAAAAAACTAGGTTATATTTTTTATTTTTGAGTCTTGTATACTTAAACGGGTTCACGGGTTAACCTGATTAATATTTACTCAACCCAAACACAACCCGTTTATTAAACGGGTTAGACGGGTTGACCTGCTTTTTACCCAAACCTGTTTATCCTCAACCCAAACCCGTTTAACTTCGTGTCGTTTTCGTGTTGTTTATCGTATCGTGTCGAGAATTGCCACCCAAGGTAAAATTCTCATTATATAGATAGGTAGAGCAATTTGATTGGATGATAACTAGAGACAAAATAAATTATTCTGCTGATTGATTAGATAATGTAAAAAAGAAAATAAATTGACATTGTTAACATAGGGTACGTAAGTAAGGTTGGAAGAATGTTATTCCATAGAAAAAGGGTTCACAAACAAAAATAATGAATGATAGGAATTATCGATGTGTGTTATGTTATCGGTTAGGTGTTTTTTTATTTTTATTTTTCTTTAAATGTCATGTTCAGCTTGTTTTAAAGTCTTTACGGGGATATTTATGGGGACCATATTGTATCGTGTGCTGGTATTATTGGTATTAAACATCGGCATAACATGTGCGCGATACTTTTGTTGACATCTTTTTTTGGTCGGGGATTTCGGCTCGTAAAGAAGTTGATATCGAGCTTAGTGGAGAAAGGGACAAACCCTTACGTCTAGCTGATATGTTGTTATACTCGTGGGACGAAGGGCATGATGTATGTGTCGATCTGACAGGGTCATCGCCCTTTACGCAAACTGGTATGGTTGATTTTGTTTCGGGTCATGCGGTGATTGAAGCGGCACAACGTAAACGTGTCAAGTATGAGGCTAATTGCGTGGATATTGGATATAAGTTTCTCCCCTTCTAATTCTCCTCCTTTGAAGAACTTGAGAAGGATGCAGTGACCTTATTGAGATGTATCAGTTACCCCCAGGATACAAGTTCAAAAAACCCCTTAACACCTTTAGAGTTGGTTCATAGCCGTATGCTTTACACATTACTATGAATGTGGTCAGTATGGCTAAACCAAATGGGTTGAACCTAGAGATATGCACCTTGTAATACTGCATAAACTCTAATAGAAGAGGGTGCAGTGGAATTCTAAGGTTGGAATGGCTAAACGCATGAGTGTATAGCCCTACGAAACCTTGAGGAGCATCAAAGATACCCTGATTAGACTTGGGTAACATGATTTTATACTCCGGTGGGATTGGATAATCAGCTAGGTGATCGTGTAAATCTTGTGCAGTTAACGTACATTTTTGTTGTTTAATGATAAACTTGGAATCCATACTTCTATTTTAAACTACAAGTAAAGAGGGATATTTACCTTTGTTTTCGAAGATGGTGTGCGCTCAAAAGGTTTACTGCGTGAAAAAGAAGACGGAGAGAGTAAAAGTGTTTTAGGGTTCCAACAACATTCCTTTAAATACTCTTTTTTACCGTCTTAAAAGCCGCACACGTGTCCCTAGTATTTACTCTTATCCAATTTATATAGTTTTTAAATTTTAAAAAGAAGTCTTTTGGTCTCCGGGTAAAATGGGGAATTGTGATTCCTGTAACGGGCAGCTGAAAAGATTATTTTGCATTAAATGCGCTAGTTAGGCGCATAGTTATCTTCTAAGTGATAAGTTTAGTAGCGAGAGGAAATTTTTTCGAATAATGAAGTCGAAAGCAATGCCTCTTCGCTCACATGCATCACTTTCGACTGACGGGCTTGATGATGTACCCTCCGAACAGCTCGAAGGACACTCCTCCGAGACATGTCGAAGCCCTTCCATTCGAAGGCTCAAGTTAGGTCTCCAAAATATTCATAGGCGTCAAACCATTCGTTATCACGAAGATTACCTCAGGGGAATTCGCCATTCGAAGCCCTAAGCCCTTCGGGGTATGGTTGAACCCACGATCTCCCTCTCTTTCTTGGCTTGCCTGCCAAGTTTGAGAACGTGGGTCACTAAGCCCTAGCGGTTACTCACAAACATGGGACACCCCCATGATCTCCGACATTCATGCAGAAGTGATCCTAACCCTATTTCTTCCACTATAAATAGGTTGGACGGGCAATGGATTATGGTATGCTCATTTCACACTCATCTCTTTACTTACACACACTTATACAACCATAACTCATACTTGCTCTCACGCCGGAGGTGGTTCGCAGGGTCCTACCCCTGCGTAATCACTTAACGTAGTGTCTTCGTATTTCTTATTCTCAGGTGAAAGACAAGTCTTGGCTGGAACATACACCCCTCATACCTTTGATCATCATCAAAGTCTGGTAGTGCAATTTATTGTACAATCAATAATAATAATAATAATAATAATAATAATAATAATAATAATAATAATAATAATAATAATAATAATAATAATAATAATAATAATTCATTTATATAATAGTTTTTATAATTTAAAATATGCAGGTGAAGCTTTGGAAAAACCCGAAGAAGTTGAAGATATCGGAGGTCAACAGGCAAAACCGGCTGGCGAACACGAGTTCGAGCCTTCATGGATCTCGTTCGTTAGTTGCTATACGCCATAACTTTGTAAGAAACTATTTAATCATTTTATTTATATATATACATGGTGTTGGGTGTGTCGTTATTGCTTTTATTTCTCAACAGTTGAGCAGCGACACCGAGGCGGCGGTTGCTGAAGACTTGATAGAGCTATACAGGCGGAACCATATGAGGGGCGATGTCTTTGAGTTCCCGTTGTCTGAGGCTAGATATGTAAGTATAATTTATTTTCAAAGTCACCCACTTTAATGAAATATAATGCATCACGACTTATATATTACTTTTCTTGTTTTTTTGTAACTAAACAGAATCAAATGATAAGGATGCGTGAAGAGAGCACCTCAGATGGGACCCACATGCCTGACCGCGAGATTCTCCGCCAGGTGATCGGTGGTAAGCAGCGCGGTCATATTCCTGGTGTAGGTCAAGTCTTACCTGGCGGTGGAGTGAAGAAAACCTTCAGCACCTCCCGAGCTCGTGATGAAGCCACCATGTCCTCACTTCAAGAAACCCTGCGAAAACAAACCGAGGAGCTGGCTGCACGAGGGACTCAGATGGATCAGATGATGGAGTTTATGAGGTCATTCCCGGGTTGGCAAGATCGACTACCGCCCGCCTCGGGATCAGGTGCTACTCCACCAGGTGGGTCGGGATCAGGTGCTACTCCATCGGGTGAGTCTCGAGATAACGGGGACAGGAGTGGGGGTAGTGGGGTGTATGATGTCGGTTTATGTTTGTTTTTTGGTTATGGATATGTTTGTGGAGAATAACATGGATTATTATGTGGTTTATGTGCATTATGTGTTAGGATTCCCGCTAAATAGATTATAGGTATAGTTTTGGACCATTTGCGGATAGGTAGCTTATGTATAGTTTTGTAGATGATCATGTGTTCACGATTTTTGAACCGTTTTAGCAAATTTGGAAATAGATGATAATGTTAGCGATTGATGGTTATATATGATATTATGTTTAGCGAATTTGTGTTGTTGTAGCATAAAACAGGTTCTGAAAACAGGTTGTTACATTGTAGATTTTTCCGGAAAAAATATGGAAATTACCCATTTCGCAGCAATTGGCTGCAAAATGGGTCAGAGGCTTTTCCCGGGGACATGTCCCCGGCGAAAGTGTGAAACATAATTTTATTACTTGACTTTCCCCGGGGACTTGTCCCCGGGAAAAGGCTTACATGAACAGTGTTAGTTAGGTTTCTCCGGAGACATGTCCCCGGCAAAAGGCCGGATTAATTATTTTAATCACGTAATTAGCTAATTGGCTAATTATTTGAAAAGTCTTTCCCCGGGGACTTGTCCCCGGCAAAAGTGAGTGCCACGTCGGACATGTTTGACCGGCGTAAAATGACTGCGGGACCCACGTGTCCCCGGGAGAAGTGGACTTATGTCCCCGGGGAAAGTATTCCCGAGAGGGTATTGGCGGGACACTTTCGCCGGGGACATGTTCCCGGGAAAAGGTTTCGCAAGGGACATGTCTCCGGCGAAAGTCTCAATATGTCTCCTACGATTCCAGTGATTGTTGTAGTGAAAATGATTGGGACACTCATATTTTGAATGTTTGGACATTTATACCCTCACATTATTTTTACTTATATTTATCATGTAAAAATGTTCAAACACTCAAAATTTGAGTCCCTCAATCATTTTTGAGAATGTGCAAATCACCTTCTATTAGTATATATTTGTCTAGAAGGTGATGATACAAATGGTACGAGGAATTTTACCAACATGAATCAAGGTTGGCGGTAAAGAAAGACAAGAAGTAGGTACAAAAATGTCATCACGTGGATATTATATAGATAGGTAGAGCAATTTGATTGGATGAGAACTTGAGACAAAATAATTATTCTTCTGATTGATTAGATGATGTAAAAAAAATGAAAATAAATTGACATGTTTGTAGGTAAAGGTTGGCGGAATGTAAATTCCAAAGAAAGGGGTTCGCAGACAAAAAAAAGAAAAAGGAAAATACACCTCACATATTCAAAATAGATATATGTGAGTTTATAACTTTTTAAATTTGTTAACAAATTTTTTAAAGTGGTCCTTAGTTATATCGGTAGTTTAGAAACGAGACTTATTCAACTCCAAAAGTTTGAGTCGTCCAAAGAATTTTATACGAGGTGCAGATGAAGTACTTTAAGTTTATTTTAAGCTAGTATTTAAAAAAAATATATAGATAATAAAAAATATATATATATATATATATGTTTTATTGATTGAAAAGTTAGGACTTGCACCCATGTTTTGGCTAGTTGCACACATTCAAGCCAATACAGGATCGTTAATCCATTCAAGGCATATCGGTTTTTTAGATGTCTATTACAATGAAGAATCCAGGTGTGATATAATAAGACTTTGCTATATTCATTTTATCTACGTAAATAGAACTTTCACAAATTCTAAGAAAAATTAAAATAATATGTAGTAATTGTTGGCATGATAGTTGTACCAAAAACAAAGTAATTAATGAAAGGATATAACGCATGTATTGTGGTATGTAGCATCTTGTAAAACTTGATGATGCCAATTTGCGTTAGTAAGAGACGTTGTTCTATCTTGTTAAAGTTTATCTTATAATTGTTAGTCTTCGTGTTCGAAAAAAAAGAAAAAAACAGGAAAAAAAAAAAAAAAAAAAAAAAAATTTGTTATTTTCCCGAATAGTCTATTTATCGATGACATAATAACTTAAATATTGAGGGAAACATTCAAAGAAAATAGTACTATATAGATATACGGAGTATATGATAATTAAATGTACGTATTTATATGTAGTTAGCTTAAGGCAATTAAATTTTCACAATAAACCAAAGCCGCGGGTATTAATAATAGTGTCTAGTAATTGGTGTAGTAGTTACCAAACACCCATGTTGGAGTATAAGGGCGTCTGGATGATGAGTACGTGTGTTAGGTAAATAGTTGCATACATAGAGTGGCTCGGCGTTCTTTATTTAATCTTTAATAAAAACAAAATTATTTAATATGAAAATAAATATCTTTAAATACATGTATATTTTTAGCGACGACGCATGTCGTCGTTAAAGTCTTTGATGGGAAAAACTCATACACGTGGTCTAAATTATTTTTATTTAAATAAACATTTGTTTAATATAAAAAAATATTTAATTAATCAACACTTTTAGCGACGATATGTGTCGTCGCAAAAAGTTATTACAGTATCACCGTCAAACTTATAACAAAATCTTTATTGAAAAGGTGGGCCTGATGGCACCTTTAGTGATGAAACATGTCGTCGCTAAAAGGTCCTGTGACCAAAAGTTCTTTTTGTTGTTGTAGTGAATATGACATTGCATATATTTGAATTATAATAGCCTTAGTGGCAAGTGCATGCAAGATATAACTTGAAAACTAACCAAAAATCCTGTCTCATACAACTATGTTAATCTGGGTCAAAATTCTATGAAAGGATTATTCGTCTTTGAGCTTCTGTAAATTCAACTCGCGTGGTAGTTAAGAATGTAGAACATGGGCATTATTACATATAATCGTTATTCAATGACAATACAAAAGATTTAACAGTGCCTCTCTATAATTAAGGTATGGCATGGTTTATATAAAAAAGATAAAATGAATTAACCTGGGCATTTGACGGATAGACGTGAGTGAAATTATATATATGCTAAATCATACATTCTGAGCTCGATTATTTTTATTGAGCATATAAGTTATATTTTTCGGTCTAGATCAAGATATTATATAGCTTCTTATCTGTGTAAAAAACTGTAAAATAAAAAACAACGAAGACAAAAGATCGCTATTAATTGGAGTATATATTTTATTATCAAACACAAACTGAACAAGTATTTATTGAATACATGAATAAAAATACAAGCACTTTCCGTGCAACTTTTAACCCGTCTTTGTCCTGCATGTTTATTCTCTATCTTGGAATCTCGAAATATAGTCTCATTAGCTCAACTTACAATTCTTAGATTCTGCAGGAAAGGATAACAATATGAATTAGTATAACGTATACGTATATTAGTATATAACCATATTCGATCAATATAAGTTTCATGCATGAAACTAATTATTACCTTGAAAACAATAGCGACTCTTTAATGGTGAGGAGGAGGTGGTGAACTATAGATGTAGTGTGCTGGTGGAGGTGGTGGTGACTTGTAGTGGTAAGGTTTCTTAGGTGGAGGAGGTGACTTGTGGAGCGGTGGTGGTGGTGACTTGTAAACCGGTGGAGGAGGAGACTTGTAAACCGGCGGTGGTGGTGACTTATGGACTGGGGGTGGTGGCGGTGACTTGTATACGTAGTGTTTTTTTGGTGGTGGCGGTGATTTGTACACTGGGGGTGGTGGTGACTTGTATACTGGAGGAGGTGGTGATTTGTACACTGGGGGTGGTGGTGACTTGTGGACTGGGGGTGGTGGTGGTGACTTGTAGTAGTAAGGTTTCTTTGGTGGTGGTGGTGATTTGTACACTGGGGGTGGTGGCGACTTGTAAACTGGTGGAGGTGGTGATTTGTAGACTGGTGGTGGTGGTGACTTGTAAACCGGTGGTGGTGGTGACTTGTAGACTGGGGGTGGTGGTGGTGACTTGTATACGTAAGGTTTCTTTGGTGGTGGAGGTGATTTGTAAACTGGGGGTGGTGGTGATTTGTAAACTGGTGGAGGTGGTGATTTGTAAACTGGGGGTGGTGGTGACTTGTGGACTGGGGGTGGGGGTGGTGACTTGTATACGTAAGGTTTCTTTGGTGGGGGAGGTGATTTGTAAACTGGGGATGGAGGTGACTTGTAAACAGGTGGAGGTGGTGATTTGTAGACTGGGGGTGGTGGTGACTTGTAAACGGGTGAAGGAGGTGGTGGTGATTTGTAAACATAATGATGCTTAGGTGGTGGTGGTGGTGATTTCTTGGGTGGTGGAGGTGGTGGGGATGAGTAAGGGTAGGTGGCGGTGGTCATCGAAGGCAGCTCTAAAGAAAGGATAACCACCACAATGGTGATCAAAAGAGTACCCATTGTTCCCATTTCTATTGTAAGAAGTGGGATTTGATTGTGTTTTTTGAACATGCATCTCCTCCTTTATATAGCCAAAAAATCATGCACTATTTAATTAAAGTTATGTTAATAAGCGTTATTAAATTAAATATTAGTTGAAAATTATTCTACCAACTATGATAAAAATACACTTTATACCTGTAAACATGTACTGTAATTGAAATCCATGCATTGCAGGCCGTCGTATGTTTCCCCACGACCCCACTCTTGAATACTCAACGTTTGAACAGTTCTGCTATTAATATGATTCTTTTGTCATAATTGTTGAAATTGGTGGACGTAAATTGTTTAATTATATGTAATAAATACTATGCAACTATCCGTGTATAGCAACAAAAATGTTACCGGCAGACAATTAACGATATACAATATTGTGGAATATGTTTCGTGTAATGTTTAAAATAGAACGTGAAAATAACAAAATGTAATTGCAAACGATTGTAACATGCGATAATTAAACCAAAACAAAAAAATTTTATATTTATTTAAGAACATACAAAAACATTTAGTAACTGAAAATAAAACATTACATCAGTTATGATGTAATGAGATAATAACTAACAATGCACGTTACTCGTCGCGTAAAATTTCTTGTTACACGACATTTGAAGTGTAGACTCCTCTTTGACTGGCTTCACTAGCCTCTGTAGTTCCATATGATATCTCTCTCGACAACTTGATGTGTTACTTACGTACAAGTTTTAAATTTATAAAAGGTGAATTACCAAATCTATTAATAACACATACGAGCAAGTGAACTCGTCCATTATAGAAATATTATGAAGGTAAGTCGAGATCGTTTGCAGAGATTTGTGAGTGAATCGAGAAATAAGTGATAAAAATCTATTATAAGCAATCCAAAGGTATCAAAAATAAAGATGATGAAATTCAAATAATTAAAAGCTACACTTGTTTAAACTAGTTTACTACTTATGATGAGCATGATTATGATAACTCTTTTAACATGTTGGTTGTGATAATTAGATGGTGTTCTAATCTATTGTTCTTACAAGTTAAACCTTCGTCAAGATTTTAGTTCATAAAAACAAGATTTAAGTTTAACCAATCAATTCAAGATTAATTCAAGTTTCATAATTTTGTTCCATGTTAATTTCACAAACTTAAACACAAAAACAACTCTTTGTTTAATCAAATTCTCTTAAGAAATGGTCAACAGAAAAGGTAACCAATCATAGACAAAAAAGGTTACAATTGATTATCTACTACTAATCTTTCGACCACAAAGTAGTTTCTAATCAATCTGATTTGACAAACAAAAGCATTTTCATTGCAACCACATTCAAGTTCCTTTGTATAATTAAGAGTAATGGATAAAAACAATCATTCATAGAAAAATGATTATAACTAGTTGAATAACAATAAACCTTTCGGCCTTTAGAATTATAAACAACTAGTCAAACTTGATTAACAAATGTCACTATGAAACTTAAACACAATTGGATCTTAGATTCAACTTGAAATTGAATTAAACATGTTATCAAAATCATAAGCAAATCATAGTATAGCAAACATCATTTAAGCAAGTGCGCAAAGGCACTACCACTCATAGCAAATATGAACACAAACTCAGAATATTGAAAATTAGAAATCATAATTGAAAGTCTTACAATGATTGAAAAGAGATTACAAATGATAAGGCAATGATACCATAAGTATTGGTATCTCTTACTTGATGTTTTGGCCTCCAAATGTGACTCTTAACACTTCCACACTTTCCTGGACTTCTAAAGCCGAAAATTGAGAGCTTGAGAGAGTAATTGAGAGTGGTTTAGGGATTAGATAGATTAATGATTGATGGTGTGTGAAAAAAAGCACAAATGGGTTCTATTTATACTACTCTCAAGCCCTAAGGTGTTAAATGCTTCTCCTTGGTCACCAACCAAATAGAATGGACTGGAATGCTCAAAAGAAAGGACTAGAATTGTTGGTTGAATGCAGAATATTACTCTTGGAACTTTTAACGAGCTGCCCAGCCGATCGGTTTTAAGTTCAGCCGATCGACTAGTGCCTTTTTACATTCCCCAGCCGATCCGGTTGCGGGTTGCGACCGATCGGCTGGTGCTTTGCCAACAACTTGATTTATTGACTTTTCTTTGTCGTTTTCATTTCGTGATTATAGATCTTTTGTTATTCAACCAATTTTGGTATTTTCTCTGTCTTGGAACTTTAGATAAGTACGTTCTTGTGCTGATCCCAGTTGAGCAAATGATCCTTAATAGAAACTGACTTAAACAATAACCTGTTAAACACTATGCGGAATATAATGCTTAACCTTAAGAAGAAGAACAGAAATCACTAGACACCTCAATTATATTAATAACGAATACTCTGAATAGTATTAGGGTTTTATAACCTTGAAGTGTATCGACTTTAGATTTATCTAACACACGTATATCTAACTCTAAGATAGGACCTCCTTTTATAGGATAAGGAGTCCTTTACAATATACAATACGTAACCTACAAGATAAATATATTTTCCATACTTATCTAATACAAAATATTAAACCGACTTATCAACTAGCAGTGGTTACAATACATTAACAGTGGTTACACAATACTACTAGCCGTGGTTTAACTCAGCAGTGGATTACTTTCTTCTAGCCGTGGTTTCATTTGCTCCAGCAGTGGTTCCATACTTAGAGTAATTCCATTCAGTGGAACCTAAAACCAAACAATCTTCCCCTAAACTTGATATTTACCAACAAAAACATCAAGTTTCTTTTAAAGCCCGTGCATTCTTCACTTGGAGGATGTATCCAAACACTTATCAGGATGTAACAGCTTTTCAAATTTTCTCAGCAACATGTAAGCTTGATAATCAAAGGGTTTCTGCAGCTTCAATCTACGAGGCTGTAACATCTGAGTAAGGACTTCTGGATAGTTATTCAATTTAGGATAATCACTTTCTACACACATATGAATAACTTTTCCAGAAACAGTTAACACATGAACTCCACAA
Organism: Chrysanthemum seticuspe; assembly: GCA_019973895.1. Classification (NCBI taxonomy): domain Eukaryota; kingdom Viridiplantae; phylum Streptophyta; class Magnoliopsida; order Asterales; family Asteraceae; genus Chrysanthemum; species Chrysanthemum seticuspe. The sequence goes on along the minus strand of BPTQ01000008.1, from coordinate 342,940,936 downwards.
GACTGATATAAATACCAACTTGTAACACTGCCATTGAAGAGTCCATTCCATTCAGGTTCATCATGAGTAGGTTCAAAAATCATCTTCAAATTATAATAAACCATCCTCTCATGATAATCATCTGGTGCCACATCTCCAAATCTGTCTTTGTATAATCTCCAGATGGCCATCAAATCATCTCTTTCCAAAAAGTTAAGCATTTGTGAAAACTTGACAAAACCATAACTCTCACCATTGGCTCTCTCAAAATTCCAACATCCTCCACTTACAGTAAACTCAAAAGTATAAGAAACAATCTGATGATGACCTGTAAGAGGTGTTGTACAACTAACCTATGGTTCCTTTAAGCTTGACAATTTAGTGAGAACCATCAGTCTTTTCTTGTTTTCTTCAACTTCCTCATCAGTTTCTGACTCAGATGTATAATCCATAGCTTTAGACCTATCAGCCATCCTCTTCAGTCTTCCTTGAGGTTTTGCCTTTAGTGCTAAAGGACCTTGTAGATCTGCAATCTTCTCAATCCTTTGAAACAGTTGATCAATCATAGGATTAGTAAGCTTAGTCCCATGTGGAGCAAGTTTAGCTTCAAGCATTTTCCTGGAAACATTCTTTGATAATGGATAATCCTTATCAATGAACATAAAGAACTTCTCTTTTGTAGTTTGTACAACATGAATTCTGCAAGATTGATACAACATCCAATCAACCACCTCACAGTCTGTCCAAAATTCATCATCTGGATTAGGCTGGCACAAATTCTTAATAGAAGTCCACACAAAATTAGCTAATACTCCAGTTGGCCCATACTTCCCATGTCTAAAATCCAATATCTTCCATAATTACTCCAGATCAACCACTTTCAAACCAGACAACAATTGACCAAAATTATAGTAAGTGCTCTTCCATCCATCAGCCCTTGTAATTTCAATCATCTCTTTCTCATTAGCTGTGATGATCTGTAGATCTTCAATGGAATAGCTCTTATAGGAGTAGGATTAATAGGGTCAGGTTTGTTACACTTCAAAAGATATTGTTTCACTCTCTCTTCTTTCTCCATATTATCATCATCAGTAGTAGTATCCCTTTCTTCCAAACCAGGCATGTCAGGATCAGTTGGATACTCATCTTCACCAAATAGTGGCTTGGCAGGAATTCCAAAATAAATACTGTCATCAGTACTTGCAGCAGGGGATTTAGATGAACTAGCAGTGGTAGGATTTGACCTAGTAGTGCTTTCAGAATTTTTCTTCTTTTTTTCAATTTCTTCTACCGACACTGAGTTATCTTTCAACAACTCCTCCTTATCTTGATGATGATCTCCTTTGTTGCTTGTATCCAGACCATCACCTTCTGAGGAACTTTGCTTTTCAATGATGGGTGAGACAGAACCAGCTTTCCACTTTTCAACCATATAGAACTCTTTTGGAGAATCATCTTCCTTAGAATTTGTTTCTGCATCAGAATTCTTTTGTGTACCTGCATCAATGTTAGTGGATGTACCTGCAATGATAGGCTCATAATTCATAGACTTGGTTAGCATATCAATATTAAATAGCCACTCTGGTCCTTTTGTCTCAACACTAGGAGTCTCTTCACTAAACTTAACATGTAAGTTTTCTTCTACAATTCTGGTCCTCCAATTGTATACTCTAAAGGCCTTACTATTGAAAGAATAGCCAAGAAAGTATCCATCATCTGCTTTTTCTTGAAATTTTCCTAGGTAGTCTATGGTATTTAAGATAGTAACAGGACACCCAAAAGGTTTTAGGAAAGCTATCATAGGCTTCCTATCATGTAACAGCTCATAGGGGGTCTTGTTTTGAGGCTTCACGACCTTGCTTCTATTTTGCACATAACATGCAGTTCCTACAGCTTCAGCCCAAAAGGTAGTTGGTAACTTAGATTCTGATAACATTGTTCTTGCAGCCTCAATTAGTGTTCTATTTTTCCTTTCAGCTACACCATTCTGTTGTGGTGTTCTAGCAACACCAAACTATCTTTCTATACCATTAATCACACAGAACTGATTCATCACATCATTCTTAAACTCAATTCCATTATCACATCTGTTTACTTTGACCTTATGGTTTACTTGATTTTCTATCTTAGTAATTGTTGGGAATAATCCGTTACCACGGATAGTTGTGGTTTATACTGCTTGGTTTAACACTAGCAGTGGAAACATATTCCCACTGCAAGTTCTTCATTACCACTGCTATCAGTTAATGATAAGGTTAAACGCGTTTTGATAAGTATAGAATAGATCTTGTGTATATTCTATTATGTTAGCTATATACTTATCTTGTAAAGGACTCCTTGTAGTATAAAAGGAGATCCTAGGTCATTGTCTTAGGTACGTATTACTTTACAATATTACCTATAAAATCTTCAAGGTGTAACCTTAGTGATACCAAGATCACTCGTATTATTTCATTAATAATATTGGAGCTTAAGTTTTGTGTTAACTTGTGTTTACTCTCATACATCATATAATTCGTCTTCTAAGTATTACTTAAGTAAATTCCGCTTGCTTGATAATATTAAACAACCTCGAGCACCGATTCTTAACAGTAATGAAACTCTTGAGGATCTCACTAGTTTCACTCTTAACAGCTAAAAAGTATACCCAAGAAAATCTACTATAATCATCAGTAATAACTAGGCAGTACTGCTTATGGTTCAAACTTTTAACAAAGGTAGGGCCAAATAAGTCCATATGAAGCATAAACAGTGGTTGTGTAATGGTGTTAATTGTCTTGGTCTTACAAGAGGCTCCATGTTGTTTTCCTTTCTGGCAAGCCACACAAAGTTCTTTACATTCAAAAACCTTAGAAGGTAACCCTCTCACTAAGTTTCCCTTTACCAGTTTATTGATTGTTTTGAAATTAAGGTGACCTAGCCTTCTATGCCACAATTTAGACTCATCAACTGATGCCTTAGCAAACAAACAAATTAAGGACCTATTAGGAATTACATCTTTTAAGTTAAAGCAGTATATATTTTCTTTCCTAGGTACCCTTAACTGTACATATTTTTCATCAGGCATTTTAAAATCAGGTGACAACACCACACACTCAGTTTCCCCAAAAAGTACATAGTTTTTCTTATCACACATTTGAGAAACACTGAATAGATTGTACTTTAGTCCCTGTACCAGATAAACCTTCTCAAAATCCAGCTTTCCTGTTCTGATAGTTCCTCTGCCAACAATTTTTCCTCCTTTAGGATCATTGCCAAATGCCACATGTCCACCATCATAAGCTTCAAAATCTTCAAGGTTGCTCCCATCCAATGTCATGTGTCCAGAGCAACCACTATAAAAAATTCCTTTGTCTTTTAGCTCATCCTTTAGATTGCCCTGCACATGAATTTAAACAAGTTAGTTCCTTTTGTGGACCCAAGCCAATACTGAATTGGGTCTGCCCTGTGCATCAACATAATCAAATTTCTTTAGGTCCATTGATGCACTACTGGCATTATGTAAAACCTTGGTCTTAGGCTTCCATTGCCAGCTAGTTGAGGCCTTTACAGCATAAAAATGGTTTCCAACCACTGTGTCAGTAATCACCTTTGGTACAGTTAAAACTTCTTTAGAATCAGAGGTGATATTCTGCTTAGCAGTGGAAATTTGCTTAGCAGTGTTTACATTATGCTTAGCAGTGGTTGGAACCCATTTGGGTGCAGCAGTGATTATTGATTTTGTAGTTCCATTTTTCATTAGCACTGCTCTGGGAACCATATTTTTATTAGGATAAGGGATTGTTCTCTTTGAAAAGTTTTGATGTTTTACCCTCCTCCAATGGTTCCAAACTTGTGGTTATTTTTTATAACAGTTTCTCTATAGATGCTCAAAACTACCACATTTAAAACAAGCCTTCTTAACACATTGAAACTCATATCCTAATTTGTTTGAAATTAGGACATTAAAGTTTCTCTGATTACCCCTAGGTATGTATCTTTTCATCTGTTTCCTAGGTATCTCATTATAGTCTACCACTTTCCTGGAAATTGGTGCTCCAAATCTAGGCATAAGGTTGGCTTGATTAGAATCAACATATTTAACATTTTCTACCTTCTCAAACTGTGTTGATTCAGAACTATCTTCCTCAGAATTTGATTCCCAATCCTCAATAATTGGACCATCAGATGACTTATCAGAACCTATCTTAGGTGATTCAGACTTACTAATCTCACCTACAGGTTTGTTGAAACTAAATTCACTGCTAAATGACAATTCAGTTCCATTAAGTGCATGTTTCATAAGAGAGGGTGGTGGCATATTATTGTACCCTATCCCAGAACCCTTTCTCATTAATTGACACCCTATATACTTATTTACTAAATCAGAAGCAAATTGTGTTTTAGCAACCCTAACTACATGTTTCTCTTTCTCTTCTAGGGCTTCTTGTTTTACACTCTCTCTTCTTCAAGTTTCTGTTTAAGCATCTTAATCTCTCTATCCTTAAGTTCAATTTCACCACCTAGTATGTTTATCTTATCTACATACTCAAACTCACATTTAATGCAAAAGTTAAGTTTCTCTTCTACATTCTCAAGACCAACTTTATAACCTAAGTTATCTAAAGCAAGTCTATCTACCTCTTTTCTCAAACTCACATTAATAGCTTTAAGTGATTCTAAGTTATCCTGACAAGATTTAAAAGAACAAGTAGAACATTTTGAGTCATTAGATACCTCAGAATCAAAACCAGAAGATGAAGCATATGCCATAAGAGCAAAGTTATGTTCTTTTGAAGCTTCACTAGCAAGGAAGGCAGCATGGGGCCCTTCTTCAATTTGATCACTCCAGTCATAATCACCAAGTCCATCCTGAGCAACCAAAGCAGAAGAAGAAACTGGTTCTTCAGTAGCCTTCTTGTACCCTTCTCCAATCCTCTTAGGAGCTCTACATTCTCTAGCAAAATGGCCCTTCTTCTTGCAGTTGAAACACTCCATCTTACTCTTGTCAAACCCAGATCTTCTTTGACCATCATACTTAACCTGTCTTCCAGTTCTCCTTAGAAACCTCCTAGCTTGCAATGTTAGCATTGCCATTTGCCACTGAAGATTGATTTCATCAAGATCATCAGGATCAATTTGATCTAGATCCTGATTCAGCACAGTAACACTGGTTGTTAGATCAGCCAGGAAAGCACAGATAGCACCATCACAAATATTATCACTAACAGTGGTATTGTTAGCAATAGCAGTGGTTACTCCATAAGCAGTAGTGGATGCTTCCTGAGTACTTTTATGGTTTGTGACACAAAAGCAATGTTCTGTGAAGAAGAGGATGAACCAGCAATGTTCTTTTCAGAGTCATAAACCTTCAAGTTGTTGTAGAGATTGTCTAGAGTCATTGTGTCAAAATCATCTTTATTTCTCCACACAACTGTGTGCATAGCCCATTCAGGTGACAAACTTCTGATGAACTTAAGATTGATATCTTCCTGATTGATTTTATAGTCCACCAGTTTTAAATGACTTATGAGCTTCTGCAGCCTGTTATATGTTCCATCCAGATTTTCTCCACTAAGAGCAGTGAAGTTTTCAAGTTGATGCTTGAGCATATTCTTTCTGGATTTCTTGGTAGCATCATTACCAGCAAATCTTGTTTCAAGAGCATCCATAAGATCCTTTGCAGTCTCACACTCTTGAAAGTCCAAAGCAAACTTATTGGGTATTCCCATACAGAGAATACTGTGAGCCTTTATCTCCAGTTTACTTTTAGCCTTGTCAACTTCACTAACAATGCTTATTACCTTACCATCATCACCCTTCTTAGAAAGAGTATCACCATTCTCTACAACATCCCAGATGGTGTAGTCAATCATGCGAATGTATTGCCTCATTCGCATTCTCCAAACTTGAAACTCACCCTGCTTCAGCATGGGTACCTTTGATGCAGTAACCATGTGAGTTTCATCAGACATCTTGAACTTCTTGTATAAAACATATCTGAGTTAAAGCGACTTCTTCTTGATTACAGTTTCTAGATCACAAGCTCTGATGCCACTTGCTGATCCCAGTTGAGCAAATGATCCTTAATAGAAACCGACTTAAACAATAACATGTTAAACACTACGCGGAATATAATGCTTAACCTTAAGAAGAAGAACAGAAATCACTAGACACCTCAATTATATTAATAACAAATACTCTGAATAGTATTAGGGTTTTACAACCTTGAAGTGTATCGACTTTAGATATATCTAACACACGTATATCTAACTCTAACCTAGGACCTCCTTTTATATGCTAAGGAGTCCTTTACAATATATAATACGTAACCTACAAGATAAATATCTTTTCCATACTTATCTAATACAAAATATTAAACCGACTTATCAACTAGCAGTGGTTATGATGGATCTGGACACACACCTTGTGTCAATGATATTTTGTATGATATTATTAAGCACGCGGAATTTACTTAGTAATACTTAGAAGATGGATTGTATGATGTATTGTATGTAAACACAGATTAAACACAAAACTTAAGCTCCAATATTATTAATGAATAATACGAGTGATCTTAATTATCACTAGGGTTACACCTTGAAGCCTTTGTGAGTAATACGTAGGTAATTAGACAAGTACCTAATACAATGACCTAGGACCTTCTTTTATACAATAAAGAGTCATTTACAAGATAAGTATAAAGCTAACATTATAGAATATACACAAGATCTATTCTATACTTATCTAAACACGTTTTCCTATAGCAGTGGTAATAATGTACCAGCAGTGGTAATACGTTTCCACTGCTAGTGTTAATCCGAGCAGTGTAAACCACAACAATCCGTGGTAACGGATTATTCCCAACAATCCTCCCCTAAACTTATGATTTCTCTGCAAATCAATAAGTTTCTTCAATATGCATTATCTTTAAGGATTTGGGGAATTCAACCAAACACTTTTAATTCTTCCTTAACTTCTGAATAGCTCTGGAACATTGATCTTGAAGCCTTTGTAATAATGCTCTGACCTTCTCATTGTCTTCATGAACTCTTATTGTTGTACATAACATCACTGTGAGAATTCCAGCTCTGAGTGGATATTCTTTCTCAGCAAGCATGAATGCATCTTCTCCATTTGCTGTAGAGACATGATGAACTTCACATGAGTCATAATAAAACCATTTAGTACCAGGACATGTGCATGAGAATTTCCAGAAATCATCATCAACATTTGGTTCATAGAGCCTTCTAAGATTAACCCATAACTGCATCTCCTTCATGTCTTTGAGATCTTGAGCATTAAACCTTTCTTGAACTAACCTCCATAGTGTATCAAGGTCATCTCTGTCAAAAGCTTTTATAAGATCTTCAAATTGAATGAATGATGAAGTTTCACCACCTAGCCTTATAATCTTCCATGTTGGAGCAAAATTGCTAGCAGTGTAAAATTCCCAATCAATGATAGGATGTCTTACTTGCAGTGGTTCTGGATAAAAATCTTCTTCTACAACCACAATCATTCCAGTCAGTTGTTCTTCAGTGAATTTCTCAGTAGGAATTTCTTGTTCTTCAGCAACCTTAGTCTTCTTAACAGTTTGAGAATCACATCTTCAAGTGCTTGATTGTTCTTCATTAGAATGAAATCCTTCAACTGAGCAGTTCTTTGTTCTTCAGTTAAGGATGCATCAGCTACCAGGTCAATTGCCTTTTTCTTGATTATTGGATTATTAGCAATCAAGAACACAATATCTTCTTCAGTAGGAACATAACTAAACTCTAGAGTTTTCTCTCTAAGAATTGTAGGTTGAACAGTGGAAAATGGATCTTCTTCCATTCTATCCAATCTTTTAGTCTCCAAAAAGCTTGCAACATCCATTTCTTCAAGCTTTTTCTTTTCAGCAATTTGTTCTTCAGAGATCTTTTCAGCAACTTCTTTATCATGAGCAATCTGAACTTGTTCTTTCTTAGAAATCTTTCTTCCATGTTGCTGCTCACTTTCCATAACTGCTTTACCTTTGTCTTTCTTCAGTTTATCAAATTCTTCACTTGCAGTGGCAATATTTGGCTCTGCAGTGGAAATTGAATCAGTGGTAAAATCAGTTGCAGTACAGAAAATGTCTTGATCATCAAGCTGCTCTTCTTGAGTATTAGCTTCCTTTGCTCCTTTACTAGAATCTCCTTCATCTTCAAAATCAATTTTCCTCCCCTGAGTTTCAGCACTTGTTTTCCTCCCCTGTTTGGGAGAATTACCCAAATCTTGATCAAAACCAGCTGAATCACCATCAGTAGGTGAGGATGAAGATGAAATCACCAACTTTGCAGTTTTCTTGTGCTTTTTCAACCCCTGCAACTCTTTCTTCAAGGTCTGAATCTCTTCTTGTAAATGAGTAATATCCTTGGCATGCTGCTTCTTGACATGTGCCAAATCCTTCTGTAGAGATTCAACCTGCTTGGCTAACTTTGTACAAAAAACCATCAATTCCAATTGTTGCTCACTGCCCTCATCACTTCCAACTGTGTTACCTGTTGGGAGAGGTGAATCATGGGGCAAAGGCTCAGATTCCTCCCTAGTTGGACTAGGTTGAAGTCTAGAACCACCACTGCTTGTTTCTAGACCAAAAGGTTCATAAACTTGCTGTGTTGTCATGAAAGAAGGTGGCTGTTTGCTCCTCCTCTCATAGGTTTGAGAAACTGGTGGAGTATAATCAATGTTTGGAACAGAGATTATGGGTGTGTTTTGTTCAGTTGTAATCTTTGCAAGCATTTGAGGTAAGAGTGGTGTAAAAATCATGTTGCCATCTTTGTTCATGTTTTGAAAAACTTTAGGCTTTAGGCAACTGATTTCATAAATATTAGTATGGGGTTGTAGTTGAAACTCATTTAGCACTGCTTGCACAAACCTTGGATACATTAAAAAAAATTTGAACTCTTTACATTGCCAGTCATACTTGTAAAAATATAATTTGACCAGTTAAAAATCTTATCAGTGGCTAGACAAACCAAAGGGTAAGCCATGGTTGAACTAAATTGCTCATAAGATGTTTTCTTTGGACTGAGACAATGTAACAAAGTTGAATAAAAAATCTCCATTGGGGACAAAAACCACTCTTTTTGAAAGTAGCCTTTTTATCAGTGGTATCATACCCCATGGATGATAAAGTATCATGAATTTCGGGCATAGGTAATGTGATGAAACCATTGAGATTACCCAATTGGAGAACTCTCCTCAAGGATGCCTCAGTAACATCAATAGTTACCCCATCCACAGTGGCTCTTAGAGCATCCACTGTTTCATGTGTATCTCCATTCTCAAGTGTTATGGACTTAGCAGAAGTCCAAAACTGTTTGATTTGAGAAATATAGATTGTGGGTTTTAAAAGCAAAGCATACCTTATATGAGTGGTATTGAGAAAGTCCACAATCTGATGAAAAACATGGCCACTCTTCTCGTTAGACTTTTGTAGGTAGGCCACTAGGTTGTGCTCATCTGCAAATTTTAAAGGTGCCATAGAAACTTTTGATGAAAAACGATATTATGTCAGTAAGAATTGAAAGAATAACTAGCCAATTGAGAGAGAAAGATATATAGGGTTAGGGTTTAGAATTATTGCGCAAGAAAAATTATCTTTAGTAAGTATTTATCACAATATGGAAAGAAGATAATTTCCTTAAAATTTTAACCCTATATATATGGAAATCAGTGGTTGCTTTCAACGGCTAGTAAAAAATAAGTTACTGACATAATCAGTTGTAACGGCTAGAACAACAGTGGTAAAATAACATTGTCAGTGGAAACCGTGGACTAACAGTGGTAATTTTTCACAAAAATTTCAAAGAGCAGTGGTAAACACAATCATATAAAAACAAGACTGCTCTTATCATAGTTTTTAGCAAACTACCAGCTATCAACGGATTTGATATGTCTTTACCATGAGCCGTTTGCTATGGACTAGCAAACTCTTAATCATAAAGAATATGGTGAGTTGATAACCATATAGTTTTTGGTAAACTATCAACCATAAACGGATTTGTCAAGTCTTTACCAGTAGCCATTTGCTCTGGACTAGTTGATTCTTATGTGGATAACACATGGTGAATCAATAACCATTTGTTGTGTATCTTCAGTTATACACCTTTTAAAATCAACTCCCATAAAAGCTTGGTTATTTATCAGTATGTGATAGGAATAGGCAACTTGTTATTAACCAAAGTTACCTTTAACCAACCCATTACCCAAGGAAAATATCCTCCAAAGTCAACCCGATAATATCTATATTTACTCCTTAACCTACCAAAATAGGAAAAGTAAATATACTCATTAATTAACCCTTTCAATCGACTTTGTCTATATAAGGAGGCTTGGTTGATTGTAATCTTCATCAAAGCACATTCAAACACAAAATATCCCTAAAAATAATCATGAGCAATCCTTCCAACATCATTGACATCTCCTCTGATTCAGAAGAAGAATATGTGATCGAGTCAGAGACTTCCTCAGAGGCATCAGGATGGGCTGGATACTTCCCAGCATGGGCTGGAAGCACATCATCCAAGAAGTATACAAAGGAGACTGCCATGCGTGTACCTGCTTCAAAACTTGCACCATCTCTTGAGTTTTATTCCAGCTCATCAGATGATGATGAGACGAATGATGAGACCTATTCCATGGTCAAAGAATTGCCAAGAGCTCTTTCAAAGGCACTAGAAACAGCTATCTCCAATATGAATCAGATATCCATCCCAACAAAGCCTGCAATGTTACCAAAACCTCCTCAACAAGTTCTTGGTCTTCCATGTCCAAGAATGCAATCCAATTTTGAGAACAAAAGGAAGAGGGCACAGAAAAATAAGCATGACTATGTGGGCAAAGGCAAGAAGCCAATGGAGTAGCTGAAGTTAGGATGTGCTAGGTTGCAGTCTTTTGTGTTTTGATGATTAGAAGTACTTTCACTTTGGTTGTAATGAATCATGTTTTATGAATGAAATGAAGTTCTTTTGTTTTCCTTTTTCCACTGTAAAATCAAGCTTGTTACCACTGTTTGCACTATAGTTCCCACTGTTAAAATTAGTTCCTGCATAAAAATTTGTGGACAACTAGAAAGACAAACCCCAAAGAGTAACCATTCAAGGTAAAACAAAGAATCCTTCAAATCTGCAAATCACAAACATAAACCAAACACTGGAATCACTGTTGAGATTTAGCAATGGTTAGTGTATACTTCTGAATGAACATAGCAGAGGCTATACTCAATTAAGTCAACTCATAGATACTGATACACTTTCAAAAGCCACAGGACTCCATTTACTTCTCAACCACTCACACCTTCCCCTCATTAACTTACTGAATCCAAATTAAACATGTATTAAAGAACCAAGCACCCATAACCTTGTATAATACCAACACTTGTCTCTTAAAAGATTTCAAAAGATCACCATTAGCCGATCCAAACCAATCAATCTTTCCTCAGACAGTTCATTTTCTGACAGTGCATGGGGTGACTTTGTGTTGAACAACCCAAGCAGAGTAGAGAAAGAAGATTTTGAAGAAGTTTCATCCAGAAAAAGATCTCATATGTCAATGAGTATCACCCCACCATTTGCTGGTCCATCAAATCTGCAACCAGTACCTCAGGATGCTTTGACCAAGGGAGATAGTTCAATAAGTTCTTATATTTCTCCCTATGAGGACACAGATGATGAGACTTCCACAAGAGCCTTGAGTGTTCCTCCCCTTGCTGCAATACTCCCTAATGAAGAGCTTCAAGCACCACGTGCAAGAGCCTTGAGAGTAGCACCACCACCAGCTGGTCCTTCATCATCCTCTCCACCAGTCAGAGAAGTGGTGAGGGGGTTAGCATGCCCTAGAGTGTATGAGTGGATTGACATGCGTGGAGCTCCTAAGGTGATGCCAAAGTGGGGCTTCCCAAAGAAACCATAGATGGTAGATGGTGGTTAGGTTGGGAATAGGTTATGAAGCTTGTGTCTGGGGTAGGTAGTTGGTAGTTGGTTTCCAGTTGATGTAATGATGCATGTAATCAGTATTCCATGGATGTATCTACTGTACACAGTGTACAGTTTTGTGAAATAATAATAATGATCCATGTTTTTCTTGACCATTAGAGTTCTTGCATCATACTTGTTGTTCCATTAACTTCATTACCAAAACTGACATACTGTCCATCATAATGCTCAAAATCTGAAAGATAGGACTTGTTTCCAGTCATGTGCCTTGAACACCCACTATCTGTATATCCTTGATCTGATCTTTTTGTCCTTGGATGTTCCTGCACATAAGAGTAAAGAGTTAGTTTCTTTGGGGACCCAAGCCATGATTTACTTGGATCTGCCTCGTGTATCAATATAGTTAAATATATCAAAGGTCATTGATACACCATTGGGATTGGTTGTAGAAGTATTTCCTTTAGGTTTCCATTCCCAACGTGCTGAGGCCTTCACAGCATTGCCCATGTCTCCCCTTTTCTTGTTTACAACCCTTGCAGTGGTAACTTTTGAATGAGCAGTAGTAACTGCTGGTTTGTTTTTAGGTACCTATTGTTGGTTATAATGAACCTTATTATTCTGAAAAGTTCCTTTTCCTGTTTGTGCAGATTTTGCAAAAGTTGTTTTGGACTTTGCACTTTTAACAGGTGACTTAGGGTGAGCAGTGTTAACAGTTTTTGCAGTGGCAAAAGTTTTGAGACCACTTCTTAGTTGAACGGCTCTTGGGACCATTTTGCAATGTGAATTAGGATGTACATTATATTGAAACATGTTAGAATTCACCCTTTTATTCCCATGGACTTCCCTTCTCCCATTATGATAGTCACAATAAGCATGTAAATGATCAAAACTACCACAGATATAGCATGCCTTATTGTACATCACAAAATCACTACCTAGTTGTTGAGATTTAACATGATTCCAACTCCTCTGGTTACCCCTAGGAGCTGTAGGCTTGTTCCTATACATCTCAGCATACCTTACAGTTGATCTAGGTTTATTAACTGGTTTCCTAGGTTCCTCTGTAACAGTATTAACAACTTTTGGGATAGAAGCCTCTACATTCTTTTTAAAATTCTCATCAACAACAGATGAGTCACTAGCACTCTCAAAAATATCATTATCCTACTTAATCTCTTCCTCACTTTTCACCATTGTGTCTTTTAAAGGACCATATTCACGTTCAAGGTCCTGAAACTCTTCTAAGCCTGTATGAACTAAATCAATACCTGGAGGTGAATAAACACCCCTTAGAGGTGGAGGCACATTATTATAACCCATTCCAGACTTAACTTTACTATGTACTTGAGCATTCCAAATTTTATCAATTGACTTAGACTGATGATAGCATGTGTCTAATGTTAAATTGACATTTTCATTTTTCTTTTGAAGTTTTTCCAACTCCTTTTGGTATGCTTTATTCACAGCTGTTGTATGTTCTACCTCTCTTCTAAGAAGAATCATATAATCATTATATTTTGTCTCATTTTCTCTATAGTGATCTATTTGTTTCTCTAATACTGCTATAGCTCTCCTAAGGTTAGACACAGTATAATTAGCAGTATATAACTCTTGTCTTTCATTAGAATAAAAATCATTAAGCCTTTCAACTTCTCTAGCAGCCCTACATGTTTTAGAACAACTTTCAAAGTTTTGTACCTCAGAGTCAGAGAAAGCCATGAGAGCAAATTCAGTAGCAACAAGAGCAGCATCTGAATGTTCTTCTTCTTGTTCATCAGCCATGAAACTCCAATCATAGCTCACACCATCAATAGCCAACATTTCCTTTGGTTCTTCCACAGTTGGTTCCTTCTTTTGCTTGTACCAAGTAGACCTGTTGTCCTTGGTCTTTGGTCTTCTACATTCTCTAGCAAAATGTCCAAACTTGTAGCAGTTAAAGCACTCCACTTTCTTCTTATCAAAGCCTGCATTTTCACTCCCATTGATGTGAATAGGCTTGCCAGTCTTCTTGTAGAAGTTCCTAGCCCTCATGCTAAGAAGAGCTATCTGCCATTTTATATCCATCTCCTCCAAGTCATCTTCATCAATTTGCTCTATGTCTTCATGAGTTAAGACAGAGCCATCTACTTGAGTAGAGATGAAATCATAAAAGGTAGGATCTCCAATACTAGCAACCTTCTTCTTTGAACCTGCAGTGGTAAGATTAACAGTACCAGTGTAAACTTTACAACCAGAAATGGCTACATCATCATCACTGTCATCTTCAGAATAATCACTGTCAATAGAGGTTGACAATAATTCCAAGCTACTAGAGCTTGTAGCAAGTTTCCATGCCTTCTTCAACCTTTGCTCAATAAGTTTGAAGTTGTTGTAAAGGTCATTGAGCTTCATTGTTTCTATGTCTGATTTGTTTTCCCACACAGTAACATTAATTTGAAACTCTGAAGGCAAACTTCTTAGAAACTTCAAATTGAGGTCTTCCTTTTCTACCTCAATGCCAAACACAGTCAGTTGTGTAACAATCTTCTGGAGTTTGGTGAAGATGCTATCAAGTGAGTCATTGCTTGAAGCAGAGAAGTTTTCATAACTTTGCTTCAACAATGTCTTTTGTGTCTTCTTTGTAGCATCATTACCACCAAACACTGAGCGAATCTCTTCAAACAGTTCTTTAACAGTCATGTACTTGCTGAATGCAATGATCTGATCTCTAGGAAGAGTGATCAGCAACAAACTTCTAGCTTTAAGATCATTCTTCCTAAGAGATTTTTCAATACTAGATTCAGGCACAGAAACTTTCACAACATCTGTGTCACCAACCTTCACAGTACTAGTGACAGGCTTGAAAGAATCACCAGTTTGAATGATCTCCCAAAGAGCATAGTCCTGAATGAGAAAGTATTGCTCAATCAGTATCCTCCACATCTCAAACTTATTAAGTTTGAGCTTAGGTAGCCTTGGTGTAGAAGAGTTGGACTGGTTGTTTTCCATCTCCATTGAATTGAGTGAGTAGGTTAAGCTTATTCCTTGGATCTTCTAAAACAAAATATCAGAACCTTCGCTCTGATACCACTTGATGGATCTGGACACACACCTTGTGTCAATGATATTTTGTATGATATTATTAAGCACGCGGAATTTACTTAGTAATACTTAGAAGATGGATTGTATGATGTATTGTATGTAAACACAGATTAAACACAAAACTTAAGCTCCAATATTATTAATGAATAATACGAGTGATCTTAATTATCACTAGGGTTACACCTTGAAGCCTTTGTGAGTAATACGTATGTAATTAGACAAGTACCTAAGACAATGACCTAGGACCTCCTTTTATGCAATAAGGAGTCCTTTACAAGATAAGTATAAAGCTAACATTATAGAATATACACAAGATCTATTCTATACTTATCTAAACACGTTTTCCTATAGCAGTGGTAATAATGTACCAGCAGTGGTAATACGTTTCCACTGCTAGTGTTAATCCGAGCAGTGTAAACCACAACTATCCGTGGTAACGGATTATTCCCAACAGGTTACAATACATTAACAGTGGTTACACAATACTACTAGCCGTGGTTTAACTCAGCAATGGATTACTTTCTTCTAGCCGTGGTTTCATTTTCTCCAGCAGTGGTTCCATACTTAGAGTAATTCCATTTAGTGGAACCTAAAACCCAACATCTTGGATCTTCTTTTGCTTGGAATGTCTTTACGTGTGGCACTTGATACGGAAATCTTCAAACAATCATGTAAACTTCATTTATTCGTCATTTCTTTCACTTTTTCATGCACTTGGCTACATATACTATGCAAACACACTTTTGGCAAAATTAAGTAATAAAACCGCATAAATATGACCAAATAATATACACAAAAGTAAGGATAACACTTCTAAAAACATTTACAATTTGAGCGTTATCAAATTCCACCACACTTGAACTTTGCTTGACCTCAAGCAAATCTAGAAGTTAAAAAATATAAATCGACATGGTACATAAGTATGATTGAGAAAAATGTGATGCAAATCTACCAAGTACAAGTACAAGATAAGATTCATCATTTTAGCTTTAATGGTGAAAAATCAAGATGTTTGACGATACCATAATGATTTTCTTGCATGATGAGCATTTCTACTCACCTCACGAAAAATGATTAAAATATAATTCACTCAAATCACTCATTATTTGGTAGAGTAATTAAGAAAATCACACTCATTGCTCAGTCATGGACTTAATATTACCATAAGCTTGTACAAGAAATAAAACTACACCGACATGGCGTGAGCACCAAGCATATATATCAAAGAGGTCTTTTATTCGGGATTTACTTAAGGGTTAACTGGGCTTATGTTCAAACGTTACATAAAATAATATAATAGATCGCTGGCGTGAATTCTTGATTAAGCCAAACATAGGATGGTTACTAGAGTATACCTTGGATTGCTAGCGTGTTATTCGCATAACGGATGGTCACCAAAAATATGCACTAGATCGCTGGCGCGTCATTCGATCCTTCAAGAACTGGATGTTCACTAAAAATATCCGTGCACTTCATATTTTACAAAGCCAACAGGGAAGGGACAAAGCATGGAAATTATTTATGAAGTGAAAAGAAGAATATAACATAGTCAAAATCTCACGTGTTGCTAGCTACTTCGAACCAATATTACATAACTTTGGAAAGTCTCATACTTGATCTTTTGATACATACTTCATAGCGACTTTATTTTTGTCAGCTTATAATTGCGATGACTCTTTCTTTTTTTCTTTTTTTTTGAACACAAAACTTTTCAACAACCGATCATAACTCTAATAGAACATCCATAGAGACATGGAGTTTGCAACTTTCTCCAAAATTCAATTACTTCTCACATACTTCCATCTTGCCACGTAACAAGCAACCAACCGAGACATGACTATAGGTAAGGCTAAGGCTAAAAGTGTAAAATATTTGTGTGTTTTTCTGAATTTATATAAAAATGAAAAAGATAACAGGCGCAGATGGTGAAACTAATGGAGAGCAACTAACCAATGCGGCTAGCTGAATACATGGAAAATGGAAAACAAAAGACTATTTGGGTGAATTCCTAAGGTGCCTCTTATCACACATATAAACTTATATCACACAAAAAAGTGCGATCTCACAGCGGTCTCGTAATGATTTATAAGCACAAGTTCTAGATTAAATAAAATCACCGACACACTCATAAAAAGATCTAAGCATAAAATATGTATGTTGAATACTCAACAGCCTCAAATCCTCACATTTGGTGGAAGGGTTACAAAATGTGCTAGCAAATGTTATCGATCCTGGAATGGATTGCAATATTAATCGGGACACATCTCAATTTTTCAATAATTACATGTTTTACCAGTGGATTGATCCAGTTATTTTAATAAGTTAATCCTAAAAGCGTGAAAATAACTAGATCACAAGGGCAAACAAAAGTTAAAAATTTAAAAATTTACTCTTATTTTCCTATCCCCCCCCCCTCCACACTTAAGTTGAACGTTGTCCTCAATGTGATAAACGGACTCAAAGTATGAAAATAAGGAAATGAGAATAAACCCAGATTTTTCTGATGGTACATTCTGCTGACATTTCAATGATCCAAGTGTCCATGAGAAGCAATCATTACCTGTAGTAATCTTATACAAAACAAAACAAACAAACACAATAGTTTTATTAAAAATAGTGTCACACCCCCACACTTAAGTTCAACCATCGTTTAAACTTTGGGGTGTGATTACTGAAAATAAAAATGAAATCTGAAAATAACACGGGTTGCCTCCCGAGAAGCGCTTGTTTTATTACTGAGTCATTAGCCTGACTCAAAATTCCTTTTAATCACGTAGGTGCACTTTTTGGTTACTTCCTCGAATATTTGGGAATATACACTACGTTTCCTTTAATTATTCTTCACCAGTGTCATCGATATCAGATAGTTTTGCAGCATCGCAAAATCCAGGGAGAACATCCCAGATAAATCCAGTTTCTGCAGTCCAAGGTGAGTTCTTTTTGTAATCTACTAGAAAAGGTGCCATGAATGTAATAACTTCATGTTCAGATTCAGGAAAAATTTCTTCGATTGAAGTTTCGTTCATTTGCTCCTTATCATAGTACAACTTAATTCGGTGTCCATTGACAATGAAACTTCCACCATGCTTGTCATAAAGTTCTACATATCCTGATGGAAATCCATGTTTCACTATGTATGGTCCGAACCATTTTGATTTGAGCTTAGGAGCTTTGAACTTGTACTTCATATTGAAAAGCAGAACTTTGTCTCTGGCTTTGAATTCTTTACGAATCCTAAGCTTTTTTTCATGACAAGCTTTTGTTCTGGCTTTGTAAAATTTTGAGTTCTCATAAGCCTGGAGTCTCAACTCATCGAGTTCATGCAATTGCAAGAATCTCGTTTCTCCAGCTACTTTGAGATCAGTATTACAGCTTTTGAGGGCCCAGTAAGCACGATGTTTGATTTCGAATGGCAAATGACAAGTTTTTCCATACATAAGTCTGTAAGGAGTTTTGCCAATTGGAATTTTGTAAGCAGTACGAAATGCCCACAGAGCATCATCAAGTTTTTTTTTACCAAACTGAAGGATTATCCTTCACTATTTTTTTGAGTATTCTTTTTAAGGCTCTATTGGTATTTTCGACCTGGCCACTGGTTTGTGGATGGTAAGCTGTAGCAAAATGATGATGAACTCCATATCGTTTCATGATTTTCACCATTTTTTTGTTATAGAAATGAGTTCCTTGATCGCTTATCAAAGCTTTAGGAAGTCCATAAGGAGCGAAAACCTTTTTGAGAAAATTTATAACAACTTGTGTGTCGTTTTTGGGTAAAGCCTCGGCTTCTGCCCATTTAGAAACATAATCGATAGCAACGAGAATTGTTGGGATATGAAAGTCAAAGTACTGAAGAAAGTCAAAGTGCTGAAGAAAGTCAAAGTACTGCTTAATGAAAGTCAAAGTACTGCTCGTGTCAAAGTACTGCAAAGGCTAAAGGACTGCTATGCAAAATCGTTTAAGGATTACTATGTAATTCTAGAATATTCTTAGATTATAATTAGTATTACTTATCGTACAAGGATTGTAATTGTAAACTGACTAGGGTACTCCTTATGCCTATAAAAGGACCCCTAGATTGGCATTAGAGATACATGCAATATTAGAGAATATTAGAGATACGACTTACATGCAAGTACGAAATTAGAGTTATTAGGGTTGTTAGTGAATCTGTATAACAAGCAGGTTCAAAGTTTTAATATAATCGTTGAAGTTTAAAGTTATTCTTCTTAGCTTTATTGAAGTAGTTTACGCATACTTAATAGAGTTATATCAGTGTTTCATTGTTAGTAATTTAGGATTTATCCAAGGTTGCTAAACCCTTACAAGCTACATAGTTAGTTTGGTCAGAGTATATCGCTCCAACAAGTGGTATCAGAGCTTGTGTGGAAACTCTAATTAAGAAGCAACTTTTTAAACCGATTTAACTACAAACCCTAAAAGATGTTGACTGAAGCTGCACCACCCCCATCCATCACCTCACTAAGAATTCCTATCATCAAGAAGGGAGAATATGATCTCTGGAGCATGAAGATGAGGCAGTACATTGCAATTACAGACCATGCATTATGGGAAGTGATTGTCAATGGTAATGTCGTTCTTGAAGAACTTGTAGAAGTTCCTGGACAACCTAAACCACCTAAGCCTACTGATAACGCTACACGCGTCGTTCGGGGTCAAAGGAACTTCCTTTTCTTCGAGCAAGTTTTATAACACCCTAGGCAGTGAACCTAATCGTTGTAGTGTAGTATTAGGGTAAGCCACGGGTGTTGATATCGTTCTCTAGGGGAATAGGAATGCTAGTAAAAAGTTACTACGCTAAGGTTGGGGTTGAGGAAGATTATTTTTTTATCTTTTTTATGTTTTTTTTATGAAATGGAAAGGTACGAATCTCGGGGTTTGGATTTGGGGGTTGGTATTGCTACCGATTACTCTACTTATCTAATTATCTAATCTAAGGTGTATGTAGTCTATGTCTAATTATTGTGTGCTCGTATGATAGTTTAAAGATGTGTTCACTTAGGTTTTACTACTCCTTAATTATCTCCTATTAATGGTTGAATTGTCACGTCCTTATTCTTAATTGCGTTGTGTGTCTAAAGTTGTAGGGTATGCGTTTATCCCTAACTCTTTGAAGTTACCAAAGGGTCTCGTCTACAAAATACCACTAGGGATCATAAACTCTAACTCTAAGGCCTCTTTGGAAGGTTTAGCTTACAACCACTCTAAGTGCTATAACCTAAGGTTCACAAAGATTAATCAAGCATTAAGTACACAACGAATGACCTATCGCATTACTAGATCATTAACAATTAAGATAAGAGAGAACCAATCAATATTCAATAATTAAGTTTCATATTCCCTAAGCAAACACACAAGTAAATTAGCCGGACATGGAGAACATGCAAGCATACACACAAATAATCAAAGGCATAATTAAATTAATGAAGTAAAACACTTATCTTGATGTAAGATAGGGTTTGGAACCCTTAAATACAGTACAAGACAACCTTGGTTCGGTTTAGGTTTTTCCTCTAAAAGACTACACACTAATACTGAAAAATTGGGATTCTATATATAAGATTACATATGCGACGGCGTCACCTTATGTTGTGTGACGCCGTCAGGTCGCCGTCATTAGGGTTTCGTCTTGGCCACGTTAGTCTTGTGACGGCGTCACCTTGTGCTTGTGACACCGTCCTCTTCAGCTTATGACGCCGTCTGGATTGAATCTAGGCCATCTGAGTTACGATGGTCTACTCTTTTAAAGCCTGGCACCGTCATTTGAAAATAAGAGATTTGGCTTCTGTCCCGTCACAAAATCCTCTGACGGCATCACAGTTAAGCAGTGACGCCGTCACCTTGTGTTTTCAGCAGCTGGAGTGTCTCGATTCTTGCCTTTGGCCATTTTCTTCGTATATCCGCGCCTTTTCGTCCAAATAAGTGCCATTACAGCAATTTGCGTTCAAGAGACCTAAAGAGTGAAAAGGAACTATATTAAGTAATAACGGATACAAAAGTGATCAAATAAGGGCTTAAACAACCCCTTAAAAAGGTACATTTTAAAACCTTATCAAATATCTCTACACTTGGTATTTGCTTGTCCTCAAGCAAATGTGCTTTTAGCCAATTAATTTATAAGTTAGGGGTCATGAAGCATTGGTTTAAAATAGTCCACAACACATATAAGCCCTGCAAAAGTCATAACAAGAACGGAAATTACATACTAGCACCTCACATGGGGTGTTTGGATACTCACATCTCTCTCGGGTGTATATGAAATATAACAAGTTGGAAATGGAAGATTAAACACTCATTAACCAGTCCTAGTACATAGATTACCATAGGCTTGAGAATAGATCAAACCTCCATCGCTTTGGCGTAAGCACCTAGGAAAGACTATCAAAGAGGTCTTTAAAGGGTTGTAATGTTAGGCTTACGGTAGGGAAACAAAGGGTTTGGTGGGATAGGCTATTTAGTGGTGGCAAGTCAAAAATCTTTATGTTACAAGCATACGAAGAATGGCGTTGCTAAGCCAAGACTCGACACTCTAGACTCTAGATAACTGAAACAAACAAACATAAATTTAAAGGATAGATGTAGGATGGTAGCCCGTTTTTTTTTTTTTTTTTTTTTTTTTTTTTTTTTTTTTTTTTTTTTCATACACTTTTACTCTACCATCCTCTATGGTAACATCAAAATGATAGGGATTTATAGGCACATCCCTACACTTGAGTTTTTATTACTCTAACACTAATTTGACCCGAATTGAAAAGATCAAAACACTTGGAGTATGTTATTATGCAAATAAGGGAATTTAACGTTCCCTTCCAATCATTTATAAACTTTAACTTTTCCCATGAGTCCCAATCATCCCAAAACTGTGTACAAAGGATATGACTCGACTTAGCAACTCATGCAAGTAACTAGATAATTGAACTAAGGGTTTAGGGTGATAACAATAATGCACTAAAAGTGAGTGCATACAGGGTAGGCTAAGGCGATTTGGGTGTAAATTTGGGGGTGGGGTGTAAACAATGCTCTTCATTGATATTCTGGAAAAACCGAAACATCACGAGAATCGCGAAAAGGATAGGCTCTGAGGGGTTAACTAGGGGTATCGTGTACTAAAGATGAGTATAACGCAAAGTTGTGGGGGAATTACTCAACCGATGTGGAATAAGTAATTATATTACGGGTATCAAACAAGGGTTATCCTAATGCCTCTTATCATTTAGTTATTCCTAACTACACAAGTGTAGTCTTACTAGCGATCTCGGAATGTATCACAAAACAAGTTCTAGAATCTAATATACTACCGGTTCACACTCTAAGCATTAAAGATGAATTCTTTAATTCCTACTAATCTAAGGGCGATCCTCACATTTTGGGTGG
Source organism: Chrysanthemum seticuspe (assembly GCA_019973895.1). Lineage (NCBI taxonomy): Eukaryota > Viridiplantae > Streptophyta > Magnoliopsida > Asterales > Asteraceae > Chrysanthemum > Chrysanthemum seticuspe. The sequence goes on along the minus strand of BPTQ01000008.1, from coordinate 342,918,542 downwards.
AATTTAAGTGGTAAAGGGTTTTTGTGCTAGTCATGCAACTTCCTATCCGTGAGACGCTTTTGTTAAGACTAATGGCCCACTCTTATATGTCATGAAAATTTTCAAATTTGGTGCCAAAATTACCCTAACCGACATTTTCTCATGGTTTATTACACAAATACAATTGGACAAAGTAAATAATCAAGGATAAACATAGTTTCAAAGTTCCCGTTTTATTTTCCCTCCCTACACTTAAACTGAACATTGTCCCCAATGTTCCCCGAAAGTATCAAAGTTATGATAATGGAAGGTAATAAAAAACGAAAGAAACTAATACTCCCCTGATTAGCTCGGTAGGATCCGTGTGTGAAGTAGTGGTTAAATCCTTTCCAAGAAAAATGTATGCGTGAAAAGCTCCTTCCAATCTTTTGTTTCTTCTTCATGATAAATAAAACTTGCACATTCGAAGAAAACAAACGAAACCTTCGCGTAAAATCGGCGGTAATAATATATATAAGACTCTACTAAACTAAGATATAATGCTTGTGGAATGGATGTTTACAGAATTTCTGGAAAATTAAGACCTGGAAAATTCCAAAAATTTATAAGTAGTTCAGAAAACGAGAAAAAAGTAATCTGTTGTTTTTACTCCTTTCTGACGCCGTTAGGTTGCAATCCTAACGCCGTCAGGTTATCCTGAAAAAAACTGGTCTGCGATTTTCTAGAAAAAAATTCTGGAAAATTTATATCTTTAGAATCTGGAAAAATTTCTGCAAAACATCCATTATGACTCGATACAAGCATTTGACTCGAACAAACACACATATATATCTTTTAATGAATTGTTATTCTCATGTTTACATTTCTTTTGAAAACGTGTGTAATCCTCCCTACACTTATTCTTTATGTAAAATACCTTTATATGCAATTAAGACGAGGTTAAAAACAAAATAAAGCATTTTTACAAATTTAAACATGAGAATAAACAATTAATAAAAGATATATGACACTAACAATCAAACAATTAAGCATGGGTTGCCTCCGACGAAGCGCTTTTCTTTATTTAAGAGTCTTGTAGCTAGACTCGTAGCCGTGCTCCTACGTACCGATATAAGTAAGCCTATTCTTAACAATGTCATAAGGATCAAACTTATCATTTAAGTTCCTAGTAGTACGTTCGGTTCGATATGCCTTTTCAAACTTTTCTCCATCGGGATCATAGATTGTTATCCTAATGTGCCACTCTCCATTACCATCACTAGGTGGTCTATTCCAATCCCACTTATGTTTAGGCTTTTCAATTTTCCACCTATTCATGACAAGGTTGACGGGCAAGCTTCCTAGGAACTCGGTCATTTTCCTAAATACTAAGGCGTCCTCGAATGGGTTCACTTCCATGTCCCTAGCCATCTCTTTTTCATGGAAGGTTGCTTTACTAGAAAAGGCTTCATATAAGTAGAAAGGTCGTTGGGGACCTATGAGGTTCTTATCTATCCAAGGTCCATATCTAGAAGGCGTCCTATCCAACCTAATCTCGTGTGAGATTTCCTCTTCTTTGTAGTACGTATGCCTTTTGACATCGTAAATTGACCTAGCACTCCCCTCTCCTACCACTATCTTAGACATCTTACAATCGATGATGGCACTAGCGGTAGCTAAGAATCCTCTTCCTACAAGTAATGGGCATGTCGGGTCCTTATTCATGTCTAGCACATGAAAGTCGGCCAAAAGAGTCAACTCTCCTACGTGTACTACCATGTCTTTTATTATTCCTACCGGATGTGCAACACTACCATCCGCTAGACCTAAGATGGTTTCCGTTGGTTCTATCTTACCTAAGTTAAGGCTTCTATGGAGGGACAACGGAACAAGATTGATGCATGATCCTAATTCGGCTAGAGCATCAAGAGGTTTGGAAGTTCCAAGCCTACACGGAAGAGTAAATAGCCCGGGATCGTCTAACTTCTTAGGTAAATTATTTCGCACAAAAGCGGACCCATGTTTTCCAAGTTTAAGTTCTAACTCATAATTTTCTTTTAAAGCATTATAATAAGGTGCATGAGCTAAGACTTCAAGAACCGCTTTTTCTTGATGGAGTTCCTTGTACTCCTCCTCTAGATTAAGTTTGGGTTCTTGGTTGACGGGTTTCTCAAGAGTAGGTTCTACCAATGGTGCAGGGCCTTGGTATCTCATTTTAGATTGCTTGGAACCCTTGTTGATAGCATTTACCGAGTGAACCGTTGGGTGTGAGGGGCATGGATGTGCACTCTCCCATGGTGAACAAGAACATGAAGTTGATGAAATCGAACTTACTTTTGGATTCTTGATAGTATCACTTGGGAGTGCTCCAATTTCCCGTTCATTAAATGCTTTTAAGAGGGCATCAAGCTTGTTTGTCATCTCGCCTTGTCTTCGCTTAAAATTGGCTTCAAGCTTAGTCAATCGAGTGTCTTGAGATGACATGAATCTAGATGCAATTGCCTCAAGATTAGTGGGGTTCCCGGTGTTTAGAGAATTGAACCTATTAGGTGGACTAGATGAGCTTTGGGGTGTGCTTGAGTTTTGGTTCCACTTAAGGTTAGGGTGATTTCTCCATGAGGGGTTGTAAGAGTTTCCTAAGTTGTTTTGTTCGGGCTTGAAAGTGTACCACTTCTCTCCCGCTCCATCGGTACGCATGGATGCGTAGTCCGCAAAAGCTTGTTCGGGGAGTCTTGTGCAATCATGAGTGTCATGGGGACCACTACATAACTCACAAGGAAGAGTGATTTTATTCACTTGATGTGAAGACTTAGGATTTTCGTATGAACTCATTAGGAATTTAACTTGATCTTCAAGTTCGATCATCCTACGGTCGGAAGATTGTGAGTCAATGGGAGGCAATTGCCTTAACGGTTTTGGGCAACTCACGGGGGTCATTACAACTTTCGTTGTCATAGAGAGCAAGGTCCTTTATTATTCCCCATGATTCTTCCGCGGTGAGATCACTAAGTTTTCCACCGGCCGCTTGGTCAATGGATCGCTTGGTGGGGAAGTTGACATGATCATAAAATATTTGGACTTGGAGCCAAAGATCAATGTCGTGATGAGGGACTTTATGAAGTAAGTCCTTGAATCCAGTCCATTCTTCGTAGAGAGATTCACCTTGACGTTGTTGGAACATCAAGATGTCATTCCTAAGCTTAGTGGTTCTCCCCGGTGGGAAAAATTGAGCAAGGAAACGAGAGGTGAGATCATCCCAACTTGAGATGGAGCCGGGGGGAAGTCGCTCAAGCCAATTACTAGCTTGGTCACGTAGAGAGAATTGGAAGAGATGCAGGTGCGTGGTCTCCCGAGTAGTAGCATCAAGGTCAATGGAATCGACAATTTTGAGGAAATCCCTCAGATGCTGATTTGGATCTTCGGAACGAAGTCCATGGAATGCACATCCGTTTTGCACCAACCGGATGGTGTCGGATCGCAGGGCCGTAGTTTGGGCTTGGTCGGGAAGCTCAATGGTGTTTCTATAGCCTAGGTGGCTTGGTCTTGAGTATTCACCAAGAGTACGGGCTCTTGGCGGGTCAATTGGTGGTGGGTTGATGAATGGTGGGTGGTTATCACCTTCCATGATGAAAAGTGATGGGATTACGAACAAAGGTCACGAAGAAGGGGGATAGACTATGAGAAAGCTAAAAAAATGAGAAAAATTTACTTGATAGGAATCAAGCAAAGGAAACCTAAACGAGGTGGACTACTAACTAGCTATTCTATTCCCCGGCAGCGGCGCCAAAAACTTGATAACGCTACACGCGTCGTTCGGGGTCAAAGGAACTTCCTTTTCTTCGAGCAAGTTTTATAACACCCTAGGCAGTGAACCTAATCGTTGTAGTGTAGTATTAGGGTAAGCCACGGGTGTTGATATCGTTCTCTAGGGGAATAGGAATGCTAGTAAGAAGTTACTACGCTAAGGTTGGGGTTGAGGAAGATTATATTTTTATCTTTTTTATGTTTTTTTTAGGAAATGGAAAGGTACGAATCTCGGGGTTTGGATTTGGGGGTTGGTATTGCTACCGATTACTCTACTTATCTAATTATCTAATCTAAGGTGTATGTAGTCTATGTCTAATTATTGTGTGCTCGTATGATAGTTTAAAGATGTGTTCACTTAGGTTTTACTACTCCTTAATTATCTCCTATTAATGGTTGAATTCTCACGTCCTTATTCTTAATTGCGTTGTGTGTCTAAAGTTGTAGGGTATGCGTTTATCCCTACCTCTTTGAAGTTACCAAAGGGACTCGTCTACAAAATACCACTAGGGATCATAAACTCTAACTCTAAGGCCTCTTTGGAAGGTTTAGCTTACAACTACTCTAAGTGCTATAACCTAAGGTTCACAAAGATTAATCAAGCATTAAGTACACAACGAATGACCTATCGCATTACTAGATCATTAACAATTAAGATAAGAGACAACCAATCAATATTCAATAATTAAGTTTCATATTCCCTAAGCAAACACACAAGTAAATTAGCCGGACATGGAGAACATGCAAGCATACACACAAATAATCAAAGACATAATTAAATTAATGAAGTAAAACACTTATCTTGATGTAAGATAGGGTTTGGAACCCTAAAATACTGTACAAGACAGCCTTGGTTCGGTTTAGGTTTTTACTCCAAAAGACTACACACTAATACTAAAAAATTCGGATTCTATATATAAGATTACATATGCGACGGCGTCACCTTATGTTATGTGACGCCGTCGGGTCGCCGTCATTAGGGTTTCGTCTTGGCCACGTTAGTCTTGCGACGGCGTAACCTTGTGCTTGTGACGCCGTCCTCTTCAGCTTATGACGCCGTCTGGATTGAATCTAGGCCGTCTGAGTTACGACGGTCTACTCTTTTAAAGCCTGACACCGTCACTTGAAAATAAGAGATTTGGCTTCTATCCCGTCACAAAATCCTCCGACGGCGTCGCAGTTAAGCAGTGACGCCGTCACCTTGTGTTTTCAGCAGCTGGAGTGTCTCGATTCTTGACTTTGGCCATTTTCTTCGTATATCCGCGCCTTTTTGTCCAAATAAGTGCCATTACAGCAATTTGCCTTCAAGAGACCTAAAAAGTGAAAAGGAACGATATTAAGTAATAACGGATACAAAAGTGATCAAATAAAGGCTTAAACAACCCCTCAAAAAGGTACATTTTAAAACCTTATCACCTATCTTGCCAGCAACTACAAAAAGAAATCAAGCAAAAGGCTCTCAACATACTATTGTCTGCTATTCCTGATGGTCACTTACTAAAGTTCCATGATGCTAAGGATGCAAAACAACTATGGGCTGCTCTCAAGACAAGATTTGGAGGTAATGATGCTTCCAAGAAGATGCATAGAAATCTGTTGAAGCAACAGTTTGAAACATTCACTGTTGGTGAAAGAGAAGGTCTTGATGCTGCCTATGATATATTCCAAAATCTTCTTAGTATGCTAGAGTTATACAATGCAGAGGTATCTGTTGAAGATGCAAACCTGAAGTTCTTAAGAAGTCTGCCATCCGTATGGCATGTGATTGCTACTATGATTAGAGGACAACCTGGTTTGGACACTATGGACTTTGATGATCTCTACAACCATTTAAAGGTATATGAGCATGAGATGAATGGCCAAACAAGTTCAAAATCTCACAGTATTGCTTTTGTGTCTTCTGAAAAGAGAGGCAGTACTTCCACTAAAAGTACTGCTTATCCTGCTCAAAGTACTGTTTGTGATAAACATCATAGTTATACAACCATGACTACTCCTACCTCATCACCAACAAACACCATCCACTCTGATGAAGTTGTATGTTCCTTTTTCGCTCAACAAGCCACTTTACCTGTTACTTATGAAGAAGATTTGTCACAAATTGAAGAGGATGCTCTAGAAGAAATTAACATAAGATGGCAAGTCGCCATGATCACAGTAAGAATCATGAAGTTCATGAAGAAAACTGGAAGAGGCATTGACTTCAAACCTAAACAGGGTATCACGTTTGACAAATCTAAGATTGAATGCTTTAATTGTCAAAGGCCTGGACACTTTGCAAGAGAATGCAAGTTTGCTAAATATCAGGCAAATAGAATGATTGAAAAACCCAAGCTTGAACTAAAGGAAATTCCTATTACTGAAACAAACCCAAAAGCTTTGGTTGCTCAAGAAAATCTATTAGAGGTTGACTGGAGTGCTGAATTTGATGATGAACCAGTAACCTACTCTATGGTTGCAATGGAAGAGTTTGATTGGAGCACAACTTTTGATGAGGAACCATGATTTGCTGCTTTAGAGTCAAGAGATGGTCTTGGAAGCTTTGATTAGAGCATGGAAAGTGAAGAAGAACTTGTTTTGCTTGCTATGGTAGCTACTTCACCAAGTTCGCCCACTATCTCTGAGGTATGTTCCAAATGTAATGACTTTTATCAAAAAGTGCTAAAAGATTATATGACTGAAAGAGATAATTATAGAAGGGCTAGGTCTGAGGTAGCTGGTTATCAAATAACTTTAGAGTCAATGAAAGCCAAAATAATCACTCATGAAAATAATGAAATGGCTTGGGCAGAAAAATATGAGCAACAAGATTATCAATTAAAATTGAGTGAATGGAAGTTAGGATGTAAGGTTTCTAAACTTGAAAAGATAACTAAAGAAAGGGATGAATTGTTAGAGAAATTTGCTAGTTGGAATGAATCTGGTCTTTCACATGTTAGTTTTGTTGAAAAACAAAAAAAGGCACACATTAAAACTTGCCTAGGTTTTGGTAAGGATTTTAGCAATACAGAAGAGAACCCACCTAGTGATAAGGAACAAATTGATTCAGAGGAGATAACAACTAGTGATGATGAACTCATTAGCTCAGAAGAGAACACATCTAGTATTGAGGAATCCATTAGTCAAACACCTTTTGAATTTAAGAAAGACAAGGGTTATCATGCAGTTCCTCCACCAACTGGTAGTTTTCAACCACTTAGGACAGATGTTTCTTGTTTTAGAGTAGACAATTTAGAGTTTAGGAAAAAGCTTACTGGTCAATCTAATTCAGGTCCATCTAGTTCTGAATCTCCAAAAGAAACAGTTGAGAAACCAAAGGATGATAATGTTAAGATTTCTGCAGTACCTTCAACTCAAAGTACTGCTAGACATTCAGCAGTACATTCAAGAAAATCTTTTCAAAATATTGCTAAATCTTTTTGGGATAGTTTTGGTCAGGATAGTTTTCATCATTCACCAAAACGTCAGGTTAGTTTTGGTCATAGAACTAAAGGAAATTTTTTTGGGAATATGGGTCAAAAATTATGTTTTGTTTATTATAGTCAGACTATTTAAGCAAATTACCAAAGACTAAATCTACCAACCATAAGCCAAGGGAGAATAAACCAGTTTGGAATCACTCACATAAGGTTAACCATAGTAATTTCTCAAAAGACTATAGGTACCCTCACCAGAAAAGACCTTTTTCCAAACCACCAGTACCCTCAAGCAACACTTTTCAAGGTACTGGTAAGTCAAAGTTTTCTCAAGCAGTACCTTCTCAAAATACTGCTAGGTTTTCACCCAATCAAGGTACTGCTAGCACTTTTTTGAATGGAAGCTCTAGGTGACCCAATTACTATCAACCTAGAAGGCGTTACACCTCAAATAGAGTACCTAGATCAAAGAAATCTACACAAAAAGTTAAAACCAACTGGGTTAAGAAAGAAAGTACTGATGGGGAACAAACAGTACTTTCAGTAAGTAAGGGTGAAAAAGAGAATTTTGTTGAAAAAGGAAAAGAGAATTTTGATGAAAAAGAGAGTTTTATTGAAAAACTATCACAAGTTTTGGAACAAACGAAAATAATTGATCATGTTTTCAAAAACACTGGAGATTACATACTTAAAGAATTTAAGTATGTCACTCCACAAGGGGAACACAAGTCAGTAATGGCTTGGGTTCCTAATATTAACTAACTCTTTCATCTTTGTGCAGGGAAACCCAAAAGAGGAGCTTAAAGATCATTTAATTGTTAATAGTGGTTGCTCTGGAAGTATGACAGGAGACAAGGAGATCCTGTCAGATTTTAAATCATATTTTGGAGGAAGAGTTGCATTTGGGAATGATCCTAGTAGAGATAAAATTACTGGAAAAGGAACCATCAAGGCAGGAATCATAGATTTTGAAAATGTTTGTTATGTAAAGGAGCTCAAGTTCAACCTTTTGTCAGTATCTCAGATCTATGACAAGAAGCACCCTGTGTTATTTACTGACACAAAATGTCTTATTCTTTCCCCTGAGTTCAAGCTTGTTGATGATCACTTGGTAACACTAAGAGTACCAAGAACCAATGATGTGTACAGTCTAGATTTGAAGAATCTTAATTCTACTGAAAGAGCAACATGTTTAGTAGCAAAAGCAACACTTGAAGAAGCACATCTATGGCATAGAAGATTAGGTCATGTGAATTTCAAGAATATCAACAAGTTGGTTAAAGGAAATTTAGTTAGAGGTTTACCTTCTAAAACATACAAGAATGATCATTCATGTTTGGCATGCAAGAAGGGTAAACAACACAAAGCTTCATGCAAGAAGATTGAGGAAAGAACTATTAGAGAACCTTTAGAGTTGTTGCACATGGATCTGTTTGGTCCTGTTTCTGTTGCAAGCTTAAACAAGAAGAAGTATTGCTTAGTTGTAACAGATGATTGTAGTAGATTTAGTTGGGTCTTTTTCTTGGGATTTAAAGATGAAACCTTTGATGTTATTTCATGATCTTATAATAGCCCTTGAAAATCAATTGAGACTCAAAGTAAGAGGTATTAGATGTGATAATGGGACTGAATTCAAAAACAAGTTTATGGATGAATTTTGTGCTAAGAAAGGGATTAAGAGGGAGTTTAGCATTGTTAAAACTCCACAGCAGAATGGTATTGCAGAAAGAAAGAACAGAACCTTGATAGAAGTAGCCAAATCAATGCTTGCAGATTCTTTATTACCTATTCAATTTTGGGTTGAAGCTGTAAGTACTGCTTGCTATGTATTAAATAGAGTATCAGTCACTAAACCTCAGATGAAGACACCTTATGAGTTGCTTATGGGTAACAAACCCAACATTCGTTTTATGAAACCTTTTAGATGCCCTCTGACTATTCTCAATACTATTGATAATCTGGGAAAATTTGATGGCAATTCAGATGAAGGATACTTATTGGGGTACTTGTTACGCCCCGATTCTGGATTTGACCGAAAATTACTCAAATTTTAAAAACTTTGACACGGAACGTTTGACTATCACTTTAACTCTTCAAAGAAAAACAAAACTATAACTATCGACCCTTGACAACCCTTTTATAACATATTCTTGTTTACCCTTTTAAAATAATGACCTAAGATTACAATAAAGCCTCATTTGTTTGCTGTAATAAGGGTTGACGCCGTCACATTAAATCTGCGACGCCGTCACCCTTAAAGCACATTTTCAAATTTAACACGTGACGGCTCAGAGAACTTATAACCCGACGGAATCAGGTTCTAAACGCGACGCCGTCGCTCTTTGAAATGCGACGCCGTCCGAGATTTAACATAACCTGACGGCTCAGAAGGTTTTTAACCTGACGGCGTCAAGCTTTAAACGCGACGCCATCAGGAGCCCAGACCTGCACATTTGACAGCAAAACTGCACAACCAAACTTGACTCCTTTCAACCAAATTAACACTTGAACATTTTCAAAATAACAAAAGACCTTACAAACTATGACTAAACCAACCATGATGTATTTTAATACTTATTTGACCCATCCAACCCAAAATGGGTAGAAATACAATTAAATCCAAACACTCCAAATACTATGACACATACTTATTGATTGAAGATACTTTTACAAAACTATAAAAGACTCTCGGGGGTACAAACTCATCACACGAGCTCGGTATCTACCTAGCTCCTATTATCACATATTACCAACTTCATTAATCAATTTGCGATCCAACACTCATTCCAAGCCATAACACCTCCGACAATCATGAACCTACAAGAACATGGCAACTATAACATGTAAGCGATAACGCTTAGTAAGTAATTGGCTAAAACATGATTAATATATATATATATATATATATATATATATATATATATATATATATATATATATATATATATATATATATATATATATATATATATATATATATATATATATATATATATATACATTCTTATAACGTCACAACCATATAATCCTAACACACAATTTATCAATTAGCACATAAAACATATAACCCATACCTTAGCCATTCAATAATTCCAAGATATATCTATAACCACTTAACACAACATTAATCGCATACTATAACATTTTCATATTAACCATATAGTAACCAAGTTACTTACCTTAGCTAGCCAAGCTAAGCTATTATGAGATTATCATCATCTTCCATCATCTCCATCATCAACACCATCCAAAGCTAACATACTTAACACATAATAAAATTATACTTAAACATAAACAATAAACTATAGTCATGGTTTACACAACTATTTGGCTTTCATAACATCCTCTAATCATCACATAATCATATATTGATTATATATGATGATTTACCCACAAATTATCCACTTTACCCATAATAAGATTCCTCTAAGATTACTATAATTTCTCCTTTTAACCAAACCTTATGATCATAACATGATCATATCAATTTACCCAATTACTTCAATTAAATAGAAAGGGTTTCACCCAATTACACTATAATATCTTAATTAGTGTTTAAAACCACAATTACCTAAACACCCCAACTTGGATACATGAACCCTAACTCTTCAATTCACAATTAATTACAATTAGGGATACTTACTTGCACAAGAGTGATAGAAACTAGTTTATTAGTTGATTGGAAACACTAATCCCATCCCAATTGATCATCATTCTTGACATCGTTTTTCCCTCTCTTTTTCTAAACCGACTTCCCTAATCTCCTGGAACTTTGAGAAGCCTAGCTTAATATACTTGTAGCTTTCTTCATTGTATAGTTATATTACTATTTGGCACTTTTGGTCCTTCAAGTTCCTTTCTTTCTATTTTGGCCACAAGATACTTATTTCAAGTTTACAATGCGGCAACTTAAGTCCCCCTCATTTATATAACTATAACATAACATTTAAAAATTATTAGTTTGACTATCGGGTCAACTAGTCAATCCTGTCAAGTCTTTAGACCATATTCATCTAGGGTAGGGCCTATTTGTTTTTCGAGATACGGGTGTAACAATTCTTCCTCCCTTATTTAGATTTCGTCCCCGAAATCTCTCGTCTATTGCCATTTACACTTAATCCCAACTTATATCATACCACACAAGCAATTTCCAAATGCATTTGCTTTATCATAAATTTTCTATAACAACTCATCATTACGTCATCCAGGACATAATTTTAGCCAAATAAAGTATTCCCATATTCAATTTCTTACCATAACATTCACCTATATAGTCACGGCCATATTATTTTGACTTTATAAGTCAAAGTTAACCAACCATTCCACATTTTTACTTATTTACACATCGTTTATCTTTTTATAAGTCGAATGCTAACTATTACTTCCTTACTTAACTATGACTAGCGTTCTTATTATAATACTTTGCTAGTCATTATTACCTTCTCATAATTAAATGTTTACGACCACTATGGTCATTATTACACCACATCATGCTGCAAGGTATACTATAAACATTACTTTACACTCGTAATCACTTTAACTTATGCTTAAGTCACCTAACATGAAGGTTCTCATAAGGCCTTAACTAAAAGTTGCATCTAATCCTACTATTCTATATTAGTTTTTATAAGTTCTAACTTATCTTAGATTTCCGCCCTTTACTCATCTAAACCTACTCGTACCGTGTCGAGAGCACATAAGCCCACTCGTTCATATTTCCTCATTTACATGGAGAGGCGTCCCAATCGATGTAAATCAAGAAACATAATGTTAGGAATTAGAAATTCCCGGTATTAAAGAGTCGGTCACCTCAAGTATATGTAATCGTTAGAAAGCTCATAGTCATAGTTCATTTAACTTAAGTAGTATTTAGTTAAGTAACACCGTGGAGGACGGACGGGTCTTTACCCACTGTATGCCTGATCCACAGCCCGATGTGTGGCGATTTATGTAAGACTATAAATACTCTCTACCTTCCAAGGTAGAGAGTTGGAGCTCATAATAATATCTTTCACTTTCTCTCACTAAGTTCCCTAAACCTCTAACTTTCTCTCTCTAGAATTCCATCTATATGCTACTTTGTGTTATGGTTTGATGTGTATGTGAAAAGTTATATCTTACAATTGGTATCAAGAGCCATGGTTAGATCATATCTTGCACATCTTTGGATTTATAGTGGTTTTTAGGTGGTTTTTGAGTTTGAAAAAGTTTAGTGGTTTTTGCATCATTTGGTTGATTTCTTGTGTTAAAGTTTGAATTTTGTTGGTACTTTTATGTTTAGAATCATCAAAAGTGTTTAGGTTTTCATTTGGTAAGCTTGAATCATCTTGGTTGGGTTGTTTTTGGATTGATAAGTGATGTTTATATGGTTTTTCAAGCTAGCGACTTAGCTCACGGAATATTTTCTTGGTAGCGACTTGCTTCACATTTTTGTAGCGACTTACAGTGTTGAAGGTAGCGAGTTAGATCTAGCGAGTTAAAGTACAAGTAGTGGATTCTCCACTACGGGTAGCGACTTGTGGTAGCGACTTGATCTGTAGCGAGTTGCTCTTTAGCGACTTGCATATCTAGCGACTTGTGTAGCGAATTGCTGCCAAAATTTGGCTAGCGACTTGGTCTGTAGCGAGTTACTATTTAGCGACTTGCCTTTTGTCTAGCGACTTGGGACTCTAGCGGCTTAGGGTGTAGCGAATTAAGGGTTAGCGACTTAGTGCATTATCTGCTAGCGACTTAGTGCTTTATCTTCTAGCGACTTAAGTGATTGTTTACGGTTTTCTCTTGATTTAGTAAAATCCCGTGAAAGAATCTATTTCCCGGTTTAATCATAGAGTTATAAAATCCCGTATAATCTGTTAACATGTCTACCAACGTTCCTACTGTCATCTCCACTGTCGCCGAGGATGTTCAAGCAGCTGGCTCAGATACTCGTCCACCCATGCTTGACAGAACTGACTACGATTCTTGGGCTCAACGAATCAGATTGTACTGCCTTGGAAAAGAAAATGGTGTCAACATTCTCAAATCAATTGATGAAGGACCGTATCGAGTTGAGACGACTAGAGATATACTTGATACTAATGATGATGGAACTCCTATTTACGGAATGGACAGACCTAAAATGTATGATGAGCTTGATGATAAGGAGAAAAAGAGATTTGATGCAGATATCAGGGCTTCTAACATTGTTCTTCAAGGTCTTCCTAAAGACATCTACAAGCTGATCAATCACAACACCGATGCAAAGGCAGTATGGGATAATGTCAAGATGCTTCTCTCAGGATCAGAATTAACTATGGAAGACAGAGAATCCCAACTCTATGACGAATTTGAGCACTTCAAGATGAAACCAGATGAGAATGTCTATGAGTACTATGTGAGATTTCATAAGTTAGTTAATGACATGAGGAACATCAGAATGACTATGCCTAACATTCAGTTGAATTCAAAATTTGTGAACAACATGAATCCCGAATGGCACAAGTTTGTTACCGCTGTGAAGCTTACTAAAGGATTGAAGAACACAAACTATGAGCAACTCTATGCCTTCCTCCTTCAGAATGAGAGACATGCTATGTTTGAAAAATTGATTCTCAATCAGTTCAAAACTAATCCGGGAGAGACAAGCTCGTCTAATGATTCAACTGCCTTCTACTCAAACATCGGAATCACAACCAAAGCTTCACAAGTCATACCCTTGGGTAATGGTAATCACAAACTCATTCCTGATCCTATGTACAAACAAGCTGATGCTGATGCACACGTGGGAAGCTTCATTAATCAACTAGCTCTTCTGATTAGCCAAAACATGAATTCTCTCCCACAAACCAACAACAACCTCAGAACAGCATCTAACCCACACAATCAAGCTACTGTTAAAGATGGAAGGATCGTGGTGCAACCAGTTCAGGAAAGACAGTATGATCAGGGAAGAGGTGGTGCTGGTAGAGGTTATGTGGGCAATCAGAATCGAGGAAGGAATGGTAACCAAGGTCAAGCTAAGCCGATCAAATGCTATAACTGTGGTGGTGAGGGACACATTGCAAGGAACTGCACATCTCCAAAGCGTCCACAGAATGCTGATTACTTCAGAGATAAGATGTTGCTGGCACAAGCTCAGGACAATGGTGCTGCGTTGGATGCAGAGGAATTGCTGTTTCTTGCTGAGGGCAATGCCAAGACCTATGATGCAGATGTGGATGAGCAGCCTATTCAGGAGATAGGTCACAATCATCAGAACGCCTTTCAAGTCGCTGACTGTGATGCATACGACTCTGATGTAGATGATGGACCTACTGCACACACAATCTTTATGGCTAGCATCTCCCCAATGGTTTCTCCCAAGATCTCTTCTTCACCACAAGCTGGCCCATCCAAGGACAAACTCATCTCAGAGGTATTAAAACTATACGATGATGCTGATGTGCAACAGATGCATGACAAAGTACAATCAACTGAAACTATTGAATCAAATGTTGAAAATATGGGTAATAACAATATTGTCCCATACAATCAATACGTGAAACAAAGTGAAAGTGAAGTTGTACCAAGTGATGCATCTTCTGCAGTCAACAATGACTATGTCTTTGATGAATACACTGCATGTGCTCCTGATGATTCCATAATTTCTGAACTAAATGCCTATAAGGAACGTGTTGCTATTTACGAACAACGTGCAAAATTTGAGTTGACCACTCGTGAGCAGGAAATGGATGTCCAAGTGAGTACAGTAATTAGAAAAAGTAAGTTTAGAGAAGAAGTATTGAAACAAGAATTAAATTCCTTGCAAGAAAAACTTTCTAAAACTGCTAAACAAAAACAAGAACTTCAAGAAAATGTGAAAATGCTTAAGCAAGAATTTAATGCAAAGGAATCAAAACTCTTGAGAGATTTTTCTAATCTGAAAACTTTGAAAAAAAAACTTGAAAACAAGTTGTACATACAAGGAAACACCATTCAGACTGCTCACATGGTCACCAAACATCGAGTTCTAAGCGATAAGCATAGTGTTCCCATTATAGATAAACCCAACCCTGAGTACGGAAAGATAGCAAAAGCAGCTCAAAGTGTGATCTATGATGGCAATGAGATCCTTAAACCTAGACAAAAACCTAGTTGCTTTGAGTGCACAGATGAAGATAAGAAATTAGATGAAATCACTAGGGAGAAGATGAATAAGAAACTAAATGATCCTAAATGCAAAGAGAAGAAAGTAATTATCACTCCCCATGACTACAAGAAGGAAAACTGGATTTCCTTGAACAAGTTTAAGACTCAGACATTGTTGACTCCCGAACAAGTCTTCTGGAAAATGGATTTAGATAAGCAGAAAGCTAAAAATATTGTAGAAACAAACCCTCCCCTTCGGAAAATGCCTAGAGCGACTGTGTTTCCTCCTAATACACCAATGCATCTTGTACCTAGAACAATTGCCACTAAAAGCAAGACATTAATTAGCCAATACGTTATATTTCAACTATTTGTTGATTTTGAGAAAACTTGCAAGAAAAGGATCACACCCACTGGTATAACTGAAGGAGAAAGGGGTTTTGAACAAATGAAAGAATGTTATTTAACTGAGGTCATGCCTTTCTTTAAACTTCTGAAAGATCACTTTGAGAGTCTTAAAAAGAGGATAGAAACTGATATCAAGGGAATGGAAAAGGAATTTGATGCAATGGTTGTTGAAGTTAGTGACTATGAGCGTGCACTGAAATATAATGAGATTGAGAGAAAGAACCTGCATACATTAAATGAGAATCTTATTACTGAATGTGTTGCTCAAGATGTCTTTTTCACTGCTTCAAATTGCTCTATTAATGCTTCCAAATTTCATGAACTATCTGTGGCCCTGAAAGTCTCCCATGATCGTGTCATTGAGCTTGAAAAAACTAATTCCAAACTAAATGAGAAAATTGAACTGGATGATCACGACAATTTGGTTAAACATTTTTCTAAACTAGAAGTTGAGTATTTTAATCTACAACTAAAATATCAACATCTCAAAGAAAATGTCAAAACTTCAAATATCAAGACATCTTCAGATGCTCCAGAGTTTGATGCAGTTTTTCAAATTAACAAACGAGATGAACAGATTCAAGCTCACTGTAACACGATCAGAAAGTTGAAAGCCCAAATCTCTCAATTAAAGGGTCAAACGAACAATATGACAGGCTCCCAAATGCCTCCTCCTTTAGATTCTCAGAGTTCTCAAACGTTTCATCTTCAAAACCTAGTAAATGCTTTACAAAAGGAAAACGAAAGTTTTCTAGAAGAAAATGAAAAGGTTAAACGTCATTTCAATGAGTTATTTGAATCAATTAAAGTCACTCGTAACAAAAACAACGAACAGATAGCGTCATTGCAAAAGGAAATTGAGAATCTGAAGGGTCAGGTAAAAGGGAAAATGCCAATGATCAATGAGGAAAATGTTGTATCAAAGGTTCACTCTGGTAATAAATATGCTTTATCTGTGACATATGTCCCTCCTCATCTAAGGAACAACAAACTTGCCATTCAAACATACTTCTCATCCCTTAAGGATTGCCTAGAATGTCTGCGTGAGATTGTTGAAGAGGATAAGCTAGAGAAACCTCATGATAATGCAATTGGACATGCATGCTTATATGCCAAACGATCTCAAGAAATCTTAGAATGCTTGATCACAATATGCCCAAAGACATTAGGTGAGAGAGTTAACCCTTTGATTCCATGCTCAATGCCTAAGGCCAAATATGATATGCACTCGATTCCCAATGTTTTGAATGTGAGGCGTAGTGTACCATTGAGTAGTTCAGATTCTAGATCTGTCAATGCTAGGAAAGTGAACTCAAATGTGCCTTCTAGGAGTACTAATCTCAGTACCTCTAGTGTTAAGAAAGTGAACCTTAGTGCACCTGCATGTAGTTCAGATCCCAGCACATCTAAACAGGTGGTGCAAAGAGTAGTAAAACAAACTAATGTTCCCATTCCCTCTACAGGAGTAATCAGTGACATTAAAGGGAGCAGGTCAAAGTCTCAAGACAATACAAGGAATGATAGGACCTCGCAAGCTAAGAATGTGCACTGGAAAAGAGTAGAAGAACAATCTAGGAACTTTAAGCTTGAATTGAATAAAACGAATCGTGTTGATTCTAGTATTAGCCATAGGCGTACTGTAATTAATTCGAATTCTGATACTATTTGCAAACCTTGTACTGATGACTGCTTGAATTCTGTTTCTAATCATGAATGTGATGTTAATGTTCTGCCTAATGATGCTAATTGTCCAGTTAATATTGTTAATGCTAATATTCATGCTAAAAGGGCTAAAAGGCAAAAGCGAATGAAAGTTAGAAAACAATGGAAACCCACAGGAAGAACATTCAGCAGAATAGGCTTTTATTGGATACCTGTTGGTCATAAGACTAATCAGATAATGCCCACTAGAAAATGGATGCCTACTGGTAGAACTATTCCCTTAAGAAGTGGTCACACTGTAAACAGGGCTAATACAGACACTAGTATTGCATCTATTCACAATGATTCCATTACCTCACTTTCTGATATGAATGCTTCTATTTCTGATGTGGGTGGTCCAACCATTGTAACTAACCAAATGGAACCCATTCTTGCATGGGGATCCCAATTATCCAGTTATCCATTCTTGTCTGTGTTCAACTGCAGATCGTTCAAATCGTTCTGTGGTACCTGGACTCAGGCTGTTCCAAGCATATGACTGGAGACCGGTCGCGGCTCATGAACTTCATGAGCAAATTCATCGGGACTGTTAGATTTGGTAATGATCATTTCGGTGCTATTATGGGTTATGGAGATTATGTTGTTGGTGATAGTGTCATCTCTAGAGTGTATTATGTGGAAGGTTTAGGTCATAATCTGTTCTCTGTTGGTCAATTCTGTGACTCTGATCTAGAAGTAGCCTTCAGAAAACATACCTGCTTTGTTAGAGATCTTAATGGTAAGGATCTGTTGAAAGGAACTCGTGGCTCAAACCTTTACACCATCTCTATCGATGACATGATGAGGGCCTCTCCAATCTGCTTGCTATCTAAGGCTTCAAAAACAAAGTCATGGTTATGGCATCGTCGTCTCAATCACTTGAACTTCGGCACCATCAACGATCTTTCCCGAAAGGACTTAGTTGTAGGTTTACCTAGACTAAAGTATGAAAAGGATCATCTTTGTTCAGCATGTCAATTGGGAAAAAGCAAGAAGTATGCCCATAAACCCAAACCTACTAACTCTGTCACAGAAGTTCTTCATATGATTCATATGGATTTATGTGGACCAATGAGGGTGCAGAATATCTTTGGGAAGAAATATGTGTTAGTTGTGGTTGATGATTACTCTAGATTCACCTGGGTCAAGTTCTTAAGGACAAAGGATGAAACTCCTGATATCATCATCAAACTCATCAAACAGCTGCAGGTTCGACTAAACAAAACTGTCAGAATTATCAGAACAGACAATGGAACTGAGTTTGTCAACAAACAACTTAGTGAATTCTATGAAAGCGTTGGAATCAGCCATCAAAGAAGTGTTCCACGAACCCCGCAACAGAACGGTGTAGTTGAAAGACGAAATCGCACTCTTGTTGAAGCTGCTAGAACAATGCTGATCTACTCAAAGGTTCCAATGTTTCTCTGGGCTGAAGCAATTGCCACTGCATGCTACACACAAAATCGTTCCCTGATTCACACTATTCATGGAAAAACTCCATATGAACTTGTCCACAACAGAAAACCTAATCTATCTTTCCTTCGTGTGTTTGGTGCCTTGTGCTATCCAACTAATGAGGGTCAAGACTTGGGCAAACTTAGGGCTAAATCTGACATTGGAGTATTTGTAGGATATGCACCAAACAAAAAGGGATACCGAATCTACAACAAAAGAACCCGAAATATCATGGAAACAATTCATGTTACGTTTGATGAGCTGACCGGTCAAATGGCTCCTGGACACTCCAGCTCAGGACCCGCACTTCAAAACAGTCCTATTGGTTCATCCCTTGTTCCAAACTCCTCTCAAGAAACTCCATATGTACCTCCATCTGAAGATGATGTAAAGAAATTGTTTGATCCAATGTTTGATGAACTGTATGAGTCTACTACTAATGAGGTGCTGATCCCTACAACAGAGGATGCTCATATTCCAGTGAATGAAGTCCATCCATCAGTCTCAATATCTGTAAGTCAAGAAGCACCTGCTGCTGATCCTTCAGTCTCATCAACAAATCATCATTCTTCAAATGTACATCATGGAAATGTTTCTGGCATCAATGATGAAGATAATCCCTTTGCGACTCCTGAAGATGCTCCATTTGAAAACATATTTGCCACTCCTGAATCATCATCAGAACCATCTTCTTTAGGAGACATCGACTCAGCTACCTCAGTTCCTCAACAAATGCCACATGAACACCTCAGAAAATGGACTCACGATCACCCCTTAGACAACATCATTGGAAATCCCTCTCGTCCTGTATCAACCCGGAAACAACTCGCAACCGATGCCTTATGGTGCTTCTTCAACTCCGTACTATCTAAGATCGAACCAAAAGATGTTAAAACTGCCATGAATGAAGATAGCTGGTTCAATGCCATGCAAGATGAAATTCATGAGTTTGATCGTCTTGATGTATGGGAGTTAGTACCTGCTCCAGACTGTGCTATGATTATAGCTCTCAAATGGATCTTCAAAGTAAAACTTGATGAGCATGGTGATGTGTTGAAGAACAAGGCTCGATTAGTTGCTAAAGGATATCGTCAAGAAGAGGGTATAGACTTTGAAGAATCGTTTGCTCCTGTTGCTCGAATCGAGGCAATCAGAATCTTTCTGGCTAATGCTGCTAGTAAGAACATGGTAGTATATCAGATGGATGTAAAGACGGCATTTCTGAATGGAGATCTTAAAGAAGTCGTCTACGTCAGCCAACCTGAAGGTTTTGTGAATCAAGAGCATCCTACTCACGTTTATCGTCTGAAGAAGGCTCTTTACGGTTTAAAGCAAGCTCCAAGGGCATGGTATGATACACTGTCAAAGTTTCTTCTATCAACCGGATTCAGCAAAGGAGCAGTTGATCCTACATTGTTCACCAGGAAGTCAGGCAAACATTTAACTCATGTTCAAATTTATGTTGATGATATTATTTTTGCCTTGACTGACCCAATGGAATGTGATCGTTTTTCAAATGAAATGAGTTCAAAGTTTCAAATGTCAATGATGGGACAAATGTCATTTTTCTTGGGATTACAAATTTCACAAAGTCCCGGAGGCATCTTCATAAATCAATCTAAATATGCAACAGAGATTTTAAAGAAATTTGGATTTGATTCATGTGACCCTGTTGACACCCCCATGATTGATCGAACCAAACTAGATGAGGACCACTCAGGAATCATGATTGACCAAACGAAATATCGTAGTATGATTGGATCCCTGATGTATCTCACTGCTAGTAGACCAGACATCTTGTTCGCTGTTTGCATGTGTGCTAGATACCAGGCTAAGCCTACTAAAAAGCACCTTGAAGCAGTTAAACGGGTCTTTCGGTATCTCCAAGGAACCATCAATATGGGTCTTTGGTACCCGAAGGACACCGGTATGTCACTAACGGCCTATGCAGATGCTGATCATGCAGGTTGTCAAGATACACGTCGAAGTACATCAGGAGGTGCTCAGTTTTTGGGTGATAAGCTTGTGAGCTGGTCTTCAAAGAAGCAAATGAGTACTTCTATTTCCTCTACAGAGGCTGAATACATAGCCATGTCATCTTGTTGTGCTCAAATCTTATGGATGAGATCTCAATTATCTGACTATGGCTTTGAATTCAACAAAATCCCTCTGTACTGTGATAATAAAAGTGCTATTGCTCTCTCATGCAACAACGTTCAACACTCAAGAGCAAAGCATATCGACATTCGACATCATTTCATCAGGGAACAAGTGGAAAAAGGTGTGGTGGAACTATATTTTGTGAGGTCTGAATATCAGTTAGCAGACATCTTCACCAAAGCTCTTCCAAGAGAACGTTTTGAGTTTATTCTTCCACGACTTGGTTTGAAAAGCCTTCAACCAGAAACTCTCAAACGTCTCAAAGGTCTATCTTCATCTATCTCTGGTAAATATTTATTCGAAAAACAAAATACAAAATTATAAAACCCTCAAAAAATCAAATAGAAAATCATAAAACTTTCAAAATCCATAAAAATCAAAAAAAAAAAAAAAAAAAAAAAAAAAAAAAAAAAAAAAAAAATCGAAAAATCTTCAAAAAATATTGTCATTTTGTCATTTTTTTTTCGGTTCGATAATATCTACGGTCTTTGTGCTGTCATTCAAAGAATGACACGGGACTTTAGATGTTTGTTCGAATTTTATTTAAAAAAAAAAAAAAAAAAAAAAAAAAAAAAAATCAAAAATATTTTTGAGAGAAAGAGAAACAATGGTTTATTGTCATTTTCAGGCAATAACCCGGTTTTAAAAGAAATAACAGAGCCATGTTTTATCATGTTTTCAAAATTCCATGCTCTGATTCTATAAACATTTATCTGCTGAAAATTAAATGCTTTGAAAAATAACTCGATCTCCATTTTTGATAATCATCAGGACTTAATTGTAAAAATCTCTATCTCTCAATCAACAACCTATGTCATTGATTGAGGGGGAGAACGATTTCAATTATATTAAAAAGTTATTTGGCATTAAAAACTGTTTTCAAAAGATATAAATGCATGTTTTATCAATGGAGTGTAAAGTCTTAAAATCCGATCCTTATCAGTTCAAACGCTTTCACAATCAAGTCACAATTCTCCTTAAAAGCTTTCAAAATCAATTTAAATCAATAAGAAGATCACAAATCTCAAATGATTTGATAATTGTGATCGGGGGAGAATGTGTGATTTAAATTGGATTTAAACTGATAATTAGGTAAATGGTTTTATAAGGATGTACAGGCTATCCTGCCCACATGTGACAAACGATTTCAAATTTTCCATGCACATGTTGAGGGGGAGCATCTATCTTAAACCTTTGATTTGCAACGTGATCATTCATCCCAATGTGCAGGTTCCCTCTAGTATGTGCAAAACTATTTTCAAACCTCGAGGCACACATTGAGGGGGAGCGAATTTATGGAAACCTCATCCTTCCCAGAAATGCTATATCTACTTGATTTGTTGAGGGAAGTGATGTTGATATCTTTTAGAAAAATGGTAATCAAAAAGGTTAATTCTTTCTCTTGCCTCCGTGTGCAAAACATTTTCAAATACTTGATGCACATGTTGAGGGGGAGTTCTCGTTCTAAAAATATCAAAAACAATTCAGGTCTACTTGATTTGTTGAGGGAAGTGATGTTGATATCTTTTAGAAAAATGGTAATCAAAAAGGTTAATTCTTTCTCTTGCCTCCGTGTGCAAAACATTTTCAAATACTTGATGCACATGTTGAGGGGGAGTTCTCGTTCTAAAAATATCAAAAACAATTCAGGTACAAATTGCTTTGATAATATATCACAAGTATCTGAATTGATTTTCAAATGGTTTTCAATTGGATCCAATGGCAGATGAACAATACCAAATTGACCGACCAACTTTACTTTATGTACGGTGATATAAGGATGATAAGGTTAGGTATTGGTTCCCATGATCCGCCAGAACCGGAGGGATCTACCCAGGGACAATCCACTAGTTAGTGTAGAAGTCCTTAGGTATGATGATAAAAGGAGAAAAATGAGATATGGGAAGAGTGCGGACTAAGACTGAGCTAGTACTGGAATAAACCCAACAAGGTTCTAGCTATGAAGTCTCGGTAAGCACTGAAGGGGTTGAAGAATTAAAAAGAATTGAATGAGAAAAGGGTGAAAACAAATAGCCCTCCATTTATTCAACGTTAGGGCAGAAACCGGGTTCACTTCATATGCTACTGATGGTAACATCGGTATTGAAGACAAGACGTCATGGACCCAGTGACGCACTGCACTTCAACTTTCCAAACCACTCAAGTTCCTCTTAAAAGGACTTGTTTCATTCTCACGGGGAACCAACATTATCTATCGACTTTCTCTTAGAGATGGTTGATATTGAAGAAGGAGACCCTCTCCCTAGTCTCCGGCACAGGATCCAAATATGCACAAATTGAGTCTAGAGCCACGAGATCATCAATAAATCTCATTAGGACACTTTCAATGAAGACTCTCTGTTTCACACAATGTGGAAAGAGAGATTATATCTTGAGTCCTACGCATTATCCTTGTGGTATTGCCAGAACATCTGAGTGATATGTTTACACACTCACAATGAAGATGGAAAGCCTTCTGGAGCCAACATCAAACAAGCTCCTGGTAGGTGGCATGTGAGATCTATTATATAGATCAACCATGTGACAACTGAACAGAAACAATGAGGCGATTCAATCTTTTGAATCAATCCTGGTTCAGGTTATGGATTGACGGATACCTTTGAAAAACCGGTCTTTGTGCTTAAAAACTCTTTTCTTTAGCACATTGACCGTGTACTCATTCTTCAAACCAAAAGGTGTTTTTATGATTGATAATTGATTTTCAATAAAACCTTCGTGGTATTGCAAAAACAATTTCTATTGAGCAATACACGATTGTTTTTCAAATCTTTTTCATCAATCAGTGGACTTAAAATTCGCTGGTTCACTCACTCCGTGTTGTCTTCTTTGAGACGTTCCGGTTTGAGAACAGCTAGAACAGCTGCGAAACCCTGTCAAGGAGATTCTTAGGAATCCTACCTGATCACAGGCAGTACTTGTACTGATCAACGGGGAACCGTGGGCCGTGTACCTCAATTCAACGAAAGTGATCAAAGACACTTTCGTGCGATTTATTGCTAACTGTTGTATGCAGGTACACCCGACGTTTGCAGCTGATCAGAATGAAGCGGTCAATCCATAGCCGCATGCTCACACTACACATTCATCTCAAAAGAAATCATGATAAGTGCATCAATGACTCTGATATTTTCACTCCATGCTTCTGCTACGCTGCTGCCAATATCATGAATCAACTAAAGCTTCCGCTACTCTGATGAAAAGATATCATGATCCAGAATGTGAGCATGTCGGTCCCAAAGTCACAACATCACAACATACCAACACCACAAAGGATGTGTCAGAGATTGTTGGTAGCTGATGATCTCCAAAGATGGCTCAAACTTATCATCACATGGATCAGTAAAAGACCTCCATTTGGAATAACCAAACATACCATGACATAACATTAAATCTTTAGATCACCACATTATAACGTACAAACGGACTTTTTGATGAAATATCGTTTGAAAATATTTAATTTGAAATCACTGAAGATTTGACAAAATAAAGTCCGGTTGATTTCAAAACATTGAATCCGATTTATTTTCAAAACAATATTTTTCCATTTTCAAAACAATATTTTTCAAAGTTTTAGAAAAATGGTATCATCACTATTATCCCTGCACAAGGATACGTTAGGTGGTTGAGCCGCTTTTGTTGTTGTTGATGTAAGGCAGGAAGAAAACCGTCTGCTGATGCAGTGAGACTTCTGACGTTGCATTTGTTATGCCAACTCTCCATAGAGGTCCAATTAAGCTCCGTTTCTTCATTTGATGATGAAGAAAACCATCTGCTGATGCAGTGAGACCTCTTACGTTGCACTTTATCATGCCAACTTTCCATAGAAGTCAAATTAAGCTCCGTTTCTTCATTTGTCAACCCAAGATATAGTTACCATTTCCTTTCGGCATCCAATCAACATATTTTGTGGGATATGGATCGGGAACATTCTTATGAACCATGATATCTGCATGCGTTAGTAAACATACAAACATATATATGGTGGTCGACAACACCCAAACAGCAATCGACTAATAAAAGTCAATCCAACATATCAATCAGTTCATATAAGGCATGGGAATAATGTGTTTCATCAAACTATAATCATCTAATCCTAACAATCATATCCTAAATTCCTAGTCCTTCGACATAGGCAAATATCATTTTTAATTAAGCACGTAGGATAATTAAGAAAGCCCGTTAGATGATATAGATTTGAAAACATTATCCCCCTCAATCAACGACTCATTTTTTTTGAAAAGTTTAAAAGCGCTGAAGTTATTGATTGAGTTTTCAATTTATTTAGAAAACTCTGAATTAGATTGATTTTCAAGCAACTCATTTACCACCATTTTTGAAAAACAAATATTTTTTTTGAAGAATTTTAGACAGAAAAACATTTATGTAGGAACAGAAGTCTTTTTGACGACATGCTTTCCTTGTTTTGTTTTAGGATAAGTGCACGAATTTTGAAAAATGGTTTAGCGCAGCACTTTCCTTTCTTGAAGAACGGGTTGCTATCTGAAATAATAGCAAGCCACAGTTTTAAGTACGGGTTACAGTCTGAAGTAACTGCAAGCCATTTTTGAAGCGCGGGTTACAGTCTGAAATAACTGTAAGCCATTTGATTTGTGAGATGTTTAGAAAAGAAATATTTACACCTTCTGCTCGAACTTCATCTATGGTCCCGTGCCATTGTTGAATGACATTTCAAGAACCGCAGATGTTATTGATACCAGAAGACATGTCTTGAGAAAACATATTTTTGGTATTTTTAAATTTTCTGATTTTATGGGTTTTTGTTGGTTTTATAATTTTCTATTTTGATTTTGTTGGTTTTATATTTTTGTATTTTGCTTTTTGAAAAATATATACACAGATAGATTAGATGATATAGTTTAAGAAGATGATGATACGAGTACCGAGATAAGGATATCGAGCAGCCCCGTTGTAGAAGATAGAAGTCATCATCCCTAAAACTTTCACCACCAAAGCTTCCGAGGCTCTTGAATTGAAGAAAGAAATTGAACCATCTAAAAGTGAGACTTTGGCAGCTTCCCCCCAAACCGAAAATCCTTTAGCTGAGCAGATTCAAAGCTTTCTTTCATGCTTCCCTTAGCCAGGTGCACAAAGAAGCATACCATTATCATCTATCCCGCTGCTCCTTTTAAGAATAATCACCGTGATTCTTCGTTCGAGGTTATATCATCCAAACGAACAACAGCAACGTATCATCCCATATTAAAATAATCTTCTCAAAATCCTTTTCCACTGAAGTCTGAAGCAATCCATTCCAAAAGGTGTCAAGAGACCACTTCCATCAAGTAGTTGAATTGATGCAATCAGCCTCTTTGTATAATGCTCAAGAACTCTCCCAAATATACATCATGAGGGGAATGAAAGCACCTCCCCATGTTCATATTTTTCTTCCCTGATAATCGTGTATGAAGCTCAAGAACCCGAAGTACACCAATACCCAATAGCACTCCCGAATACACATCATGAGGGGAATGAAAACACCTACCCAATGTTCACATTTTTTCTTCCCTGATGATTGTGTATGAAGCTCAAGAACCCAAAGTACACACATTCCTAAAGAAAAAATAACCGATAACATTGAAGAAGCAGGCCGAGTCACTGATTATCTCTGCGGATGACAATCTTTTCGGATGTCAACTCTGGAATAAGTGATTATATCTCTGAATCACTGATTAAGCACTCAAGTGAAACAACTGAGTATCCCCAATGTACACAATCTCTCTCCCTCATGTTATACATTTATCTCCCCTGAATATGTCATACTTGTGTACATCTTTTATCTTCAGAAACTTTCTCTTACATCTCTTCCCCCACGTAGTTGGAATAAGAGTACTAAACGCCACGATGAGATAAACATTGAGTTTATCTGCGGTTATGACATTCGTCTTCCCGGGATATATTTAATCACTTAGAAGAATTAAGTTCATCAAGTTTACTCGTGTTTAGATGCTTGTCTCCTTGCCCCTTTCTAGTTTTGACACTTCAGAATCAGCAACATAGTATAAGCCCAAATACTTGAAATCTTTATGAGAAGAACACTTGAAATCTTGTGAGAATCAACTTGCTGAAGACTCTCTCTGACTATTTTTATCAACCCATATGTAGACAATTTGAAGTGATCACTGATGAAGAAAACCCGATATACCATACTTGAAACTGAAGTCAAATTCCCCACATTCGTATCTTAAGCTTGCACCTAATGATGGAAGAACGGTGTCGAGAATTTATGCTTCAATTAAATCTTTAAGTACTCACATCCCAAACAAAGTATGAGACATTAACACCTCTTGCGAATATCCACAACGTCATATGCGTGTGACACTGATTAAAACAAAGTAACTCCTAATAGTGATAGTTAACCAGGTCTTCAACCATCCACCTTGACTGCTGGTAACTAGATAAACCAAGTCTTCAACTCAAATTTTTAAGCCCGAGCAAGTTATCAAATAAGAACACGCCTTTGTGAAAGTCAACTTCAATCTCAAATAAATGATAAATGATTAACTCCGAAGTAATCAACTTGTGTCAAATGTCCAACACGTGAATAAATGTACAACCGGATGTACATTGACCCACTTTAATGAACCGGAACAAATGATTCCTCAACATCAATACCAGCTTCCTAAAGATATACATATAGATACTGATCTGGAAGATTCACCAATAATGTCTTCAAGCGGATGAGGTAGTCATTTTCCTTAATGTTTATGTGGTTGATTTACAGAGTGCACAATAATCCATGAAGATTTGGTAAAGGAATACCAAAGAGCGGATCATTTTTCATGAACAATAATCCGTGAAGATTTGGCAAAGGAATACCAAAGAGCGGATTATTATTCAATAGTGCAACTGCAATATTACAATAGTCAATATCAACGCCTCGAGGAATAACTGAAGATTGGGTTTCTCGAGGAATTACTGCTAAAGAATATGAGCAAGTCTAATTGGGGATTGAATCTGACTTATCACTATCCCCTAATTATTGCTCTCCCATAAACCGACAATCTGTTTGATAAATGCCCAGATTAAGAAGAAGTATTTAGATAATCAAATGCAACTCGTCTTTAGTCTTCTAACATGCATTAGAAAATGTAGAACAGACTGTAGACTCGACCTTCTTCAAGATTGTCCAGTTGGGGAATAGATAGTTAACATCTTCATCACACCAAAAAGCATCCCAATTAACTTACCTCTTGCAAGCCCCTTTAACTAAAATCCCTCCCAATCAAACAAGAACAGAAAGATATTCATCAAGGAAATCAACAATCAGCCCACAACGAACACACTAAATGGTAACACCAAGCAAACAATCACATCAAACAAGAATAAAAGGTTGTTCGGAATCATCATGTTGATGTACACGTGAAGCATTAACCGTAGGCACTTTGTCGTTAAACTCATATCAGCTTGTGAAGATGTCAACCAACGGCTCTAAGAAGAAACTACATGTGAAGATGATCCGATAAGAAGAAGCTCGGTTCTTACATGAGTTAGGAGCCGTTTGACCATAAATTCTCAAATATCAATCAACCATGCAAAAAATTCACACTTCTTCTCCTCCTCAAGAATTGCATACGGAGATGCCATTCTTGATTAAACAAGTGATTATCATCCAAATGTATTCTACTCACACTTATCCCCCGCAAAATTAGCACATGATGTCTCTATCTTCATTATATTTAGCAAGTGGAATAAGAGTAATTATCAGTAGTCCAGTTCACTTGATGACTGAAGCGCATGGAAAAAGCATGAAGCATGTTGATGAGAATGGTCATAATAAGAAGATTTCTCTTCTTCCGAACATAATGCGCACTGAAGCATACACATTTCTTTTCATTAGAGTATGAGGCTTGAACTGTAGTGTTCAAACGTCATAAGAAGATTTCTCTTCTTCATAAGATAAAGCGCACTGAAACGTACACTTTTCTTTTCTTTAGAGTACGAGGCTTGAACTGTTGTGTTCAAACGTCATAATCTCTCTCTTTTCATCTACTCTTGGCAAACTTATAATCAACCCCATTATCAATCAGTAGGCTCTTCGTAGTGACAGCTGATGGAGAAAACCCAATATGATGAAATTGATCCTGAAGTAAACTAACCCGAACTCGTGACTTAAACTTGCACATATTTAACAAAGAGCGGTGTCGAGACTTCATCCTCCATTGAATCTCTAAGTACTCTATACTCTTCATCCAACCAACCATCAAGTATTAGACGTACATCACCTCTTAAAAATCCACAATTGAATGTGACACTGAGCACTACAACGTAACTCCTTAAAGTGATAGTTTTATTGAGGTGGTAAGATACCAATTCTCCCAAGTGGAAAAAAGAAAAAGGAAAAAGTCACCCAATAATAACTAGATTTCCAAGTCTTAGTTTTTGATAATAAGCTTGAACAAGGATCTTGAAGAATCTTCATCCAACCATCCCCGATACCTTCAGATACTAAGTACACTCGCCCGTGATATTTCACTTCAACCTCAAATAAATAATACTGAATTAACGCCGTTGTCACATCTTCTGGTTAACTGCTCAAATATAGCCTTCTTTGACGTTTTAAGTGAACTATGATAATGGTTTTCATCCGGACCATGGTTAAAAGCACATAACCCCGTAAAACCATGTAATAACCAAACTGCTATGAAGAATATCCAAGCAATCACCCAATTTATGAATTACACCCTTTTATCCCTTCTTTGAAGTAGAAACCGTAGCACTAGCATCAGATAAGATCCCAAAATACACTTTCCTTTCTCCAGGATGGTTCCATTATCACGGGATTTTACAATTCTATGGTTTAAACCGAGAAATAATTTCTTTCGCGGGATTTTACAAAACCAAGAATGAACCGTGAGATAGATCCGGAAATGCACTTTACAATTACCAGGATGTTTCCATTGTCACGGGATTTTACAAGTCTATGATTTAAACCGAGAAATAGATTCTTTCGCGGGATTTTACAAAATCAATACAAAACCGTAAACAATGTCAGTTTGAATGTGTTATGACAACTTTCGTTTCGGTGAATATCTGTTTTAGGGGAACATGCAGCGGTTCATCAATGGTTCATTATCCAACATCATCAACCATCCAATAAACACTCTGATAAGCACATCATTTACACATTATGTCTGCTATTGCAGTGACAACATGGTGAAGTAAACCCGATATGCCAAACTTGAGCATGAAGTAAAATTCCCCAGATTTGTTACTTAAACTTGTACTAATCCTCGTGAAAAAGAAACGGTGTACCCAATGTACAAAACCTCTTGACGTATCCTCAACTGCGTGAGACACTGAAGTGATAGTTATGTTGTGGGTTAAGCGAGAAGGAATCACCAAAGTAACTAGATAGACAAGTCTTTATCACACTCAATAAATGCCCAAACAAGTCATCTTCACGGAAGGGTAGAAAGAAAGAAGACGAAATAAGTAAACACGCCCCGGAAGACCTCACTTCAAATCCAAATAAGAAATACCGTCCAAACAACCCCGTAGTCAACATTTTCCAATAACCACTTCAAGCCATGACATAATAATTTCCGTGAAAATGAATACACCAAAGTATCAAACCTTATAACATACCAGATCTCATCATTAAAACTCATCAAGTCGCACGTCTCAAATCTCCATTCAACAAATCACATCATCAACATACAAATCGCAGCCGAAGTATATTCGATTCATGAGACAAATTAATCATCCCAAATTAAAGCTCAAGTCTCCTAATAAATATAATCGTTCCATGAATAAAATACCACTTGAGACCCGATCCATATCCGTATAAAAGATTAGACCCAATGATAAATCATTAAATACAATCTATATAATCACCTAATACCTCATAAACGCATAAGAAGCAGTCCATACACGTGAACACATCCATACATGTGAGGGACCAAACACTAGTCTAATCCAGGCCCATTCAACTCGGTCCTGAATAATAGTAGCAACATCCGGTTGGTCATCGTGATCAATGACCGATCCAATATCAATCTTACCCTTTGATCCTATAGATAAACATAATTTCATATCATCCCATCATCTCATCAAAATATTTCGGCACATTTCAAAAGACTTCAAACTCACACATGTTCGGACACAATCACAGTTTAACCAGGGTAACCACAGACAATTATCTCACATAATCCTTAGTCTCACTCACAATAACGAAAATATGAACGTTTGTAACTCAGGTGATTTTCAATGTCAGCCCAAAATCAAATGTCCAGTGTCAAAATTGCTTAAATACCCATGATATGAATAGGCCCAATGTTAGCCCAAGGTCCAAACTGATATTACCCTCAAGTGTACGCCCTAAAAATCCGGGTATAAGACTCAACCACAATCACACGAGGTCCTAAACTTTAGCAACCCTAATCTCAAAAACCTGCGCCTCCCATTATTCTACATATCTGCTAACACAAAACCATATTCCTAAATCTCCTCATCTCAACCTTAACCAGTGATTAAGTCCGCCCCATTTACTGATGTGTACACACAAAGCCGAAAACATTCTTTTTCATCAAGACGTCATTATTTTGATCATTGAATTAGAAGTGTTTCGCCACAGGGATGGCATGAGGTGAGTGATTCGACATAGCCACATGGATGGCTTGAGTGTATGATGGCCACGGGGATGGCACGAGGCTTACAAATAATGAGTCATCTTCAAGATCTATAAGGGTCTCGGGTAAGAATGACATAATGATTATTGTTGTTGTTATGATCTTAAAAACGAATCAAGACAAAGGATTAACAAACTTGTTAATTACTTTATCTTATGAGTTCGGATAGTAAATGAAACTTTGTAGATCAATGAAGATTTCTTTTTCATGTATGTGACACTTGATAGTCATGATGTTCTTTTGTAACACATGAGAGATGATGGTCTGAGGTCTCGATTTCGTTTTTCCTTTTTGTTTTACTTGGACTGATGATGGTTTATTGTACCAGAAGTCACATGAGTCATTTTGGTATTTGGATTGGTCTAGTTGAGGTTTGAGTCATGAGTGTGGTTATCCTTTCTGATGCAATGGTTAGAGTTTGAGGTTTGTCTTGGACTGATGATGGTATAGCCGGAGGTCGCATGTGTTTTGCATTGTGATATTGATTGGTTAACAACTCACTTTGAGGATCATCCTTTTTATTTCAGTAGTTAATGGTTAACTCAGTTGACACAAAAAAAATCAACTCGCATCAGGTTTTATTTGACAACTCGCATCTTCACCATATTAGCCAAGTTGCTTTTGACTTGAGTTGACTCAATAGTCAACTCGCTTCCATGAGAGTTAACAACTCGCTTCAGTTTTTGACACAACTCGCATATCTTTTGAAAGATTTGACAACTCGCTTTATGGTGAATGTATCTGGACATTATAACAGCAACTCGCATCCAAGAATACATTGAGTCAGGACAGTCAAAACTGTCAACTCGCTTTCAAAAGAATGACAACTCGCTCAACATTCAAAAATGTTTAACAACTAGCATAGAAGAATAGACCAAGATCAGACCATTTTATCACAAAACCCAGAAAACAATATGCAAGATACTTTTGACCCATGTTTGACCACAGAACTGTTTCACATGTTTGGTGCAAAAACTGTCATAAAACCCAGAAACTGCATAGACATACTCAGTTGGACTGTTTGACCAAAGAATTAATACAGTCTTGAATGAACTTGTTACCTAATAACAATAAGACAGCTTCAAACAATGAATTTGACACATGCTCAATGACCATAAACAAACATTAACCAGCTTTCATCAACACACATCAAAAGTGTAAACCAAACCACATCAACGAACCGTATATGCAACATACAAAAACCATACAAACCGCATACAAACACCATTCGAATCATCAAAACAATACAACCATGGCTCTGGTACCAATTGTAGGATCGTAAATATTTATGTTGTTTGATGATTCGGGTGGTCTAGGACAATGATTAAATAAGAAAGCCATTAGAGAGATGAAGAGAGTAGAGAGGAGGTTTCTTGAAAGAGGGTTGCTTTACAAAATGAAAGGTTAGATTCAAAGAAGCCACACCCCTTCCATGGATGGAAGGGGTATTTATAGTTACAAAGCATACGTCCTCCTGTCGGACTGTGGATCAGGCATACAGTGGGTAAAGACCCGTCCTTCCTCCACGGTGTTACACTAAACTATTCTACGCTACAAACTAACTAATAAACTACTAAATAACATAACAAACGACATGTCTACGAGCTAACTTATGCTAGATAATATTTGGGGTGACCGACTCTTCACTATGAAATTTTCTAATTCCTAACAGTTGTGGTATCCAAAGGATTCACCTTTTCACTTGGAAGCTTTTGTAGAAAGAGATTATGCAGGTGATAATTATGATAGAATATCAACCATTAGAGGATGCCAATATCTTAGAAGAAGATTAGTTTCATGGCAATGTAAGAAACAAACCATTGCAGCAACATCATCCACTGAAGCAGAATATGTTCCTGCTGCAAGCTGTTGTGGACAAGTACTGTGGATGCAGAATCAACTCTTGGATTATGGATTCAATTTTAAGAATACTCCTATCTATATGGACAATGAGAGTATAATTTGCATTGTGAAGAATCCTGTTTATCACTCCAAGACCAAGCACATTCAGATTAGGCATCACTTTATTCGAGATTGTTATGAGCATAGGCTCATTAATGTTGTCGAGGTCCACACAGTTGATAATGTAGCTGATCTACTCACAAAGGGATTTGATGTTTCAAGTACTCATTTAGTGGTGAGTGTTGGTATGATTAACTATTAAGCTACAATTAAGGGGAGGACTTTTTAGTTAGTTAGTTAGTCTCATGCATTGTTTAAGGGGAGGCAATACAACGCTTTTTGATGTTTTTGCCATTGTGAAGAAAAGGATGGAAAGTACTGCTTAGAGGTTATCTGAAAGTACTGCTCTGAAAGTACTGCTTTGAAAGTACTGCTTACGTGGAAAGCACTGCAGTCTTGTCAACATACTGTTCCAACGGTCAAAATATGGGGTAAAATTCAAACAACGATAACTTTATTAATTGGGCTTTGATTTTTTAAATCTTACCTATAAATAACTACCCTCCGATTTTCCCTCTCATCTTTATACCCATCCATCCATCTCTCTCTTTTGTTCATCCACATTCACTATTCATCGAATCATTCTCCCTTATAACAACATCCAATGGCTAATTGTAACACTGTTAGTAAACACAACATGGTTGCTAACTTAGACAAGACCCCTTCCAATGTTGCTTTTCATGAAATAATTGATTTCCTGTAGGATCGATTATATTATTGTGTTGATGATTCGGGTGGTCTTGGATGATTAAAATACATGTTTGCCATAGTTAGAGAGTTAGAGAGAAAGGGAGTTTCTTAGTAGAGACTTGGTTCAACAAATGTAAAAGGTTAGACTAAAGAAAAGCTCCACCCCTTCCATCAATGGAAGGGGTATTTATAGTTACATAAGATATGTCCTCCTGTCGGACTGTGGATCAGGCATACAGTAGGTAAAGACCCGTCCTTCCTCCACGGTGTTGCTCTAAACTAAACTACGCTACAAACTAACTAATTAACTACTAAACAACGTAAATAATTACAAGTCTACAAGCTAACATATGCTAGACCATAATTGGGGTGACCGACACTTTAACATGGAATTTCCAATTCCTAACAATCTCCCCCTAAGGGAGGTCACCCCATGAAATACATTTTGCATCCTAGCATTCTATCTTTATCTTTGTTCTTGAGCTCGTAGACTTGAATTCTTCAAGTTCCGCAATCTTTGTGCTTTTGTAGCGATTCTTCAAAGTCCGCATTGATTTGTACTTTTAGTGGAGGCCTTTGAACTGATCCACATCTTTGATGATCTTCGAGCTTTCTTTGAGATCATCAGCCACAGTAAATCTCTGGATCATCCATAGTTGTGTTGCCTTCATGTGATGTTGTGACTTTTGGACCGACATGCTCACACTTTTGAATCATGACATCTTTCCATCAGAGTAGCGGAAGCTTTACTGGTTCATGATATTTGCAGCAGCGTAGCAGAAGCATAGTATGAAATATCAGAGCCAAGTTATGTAGATATGCACCAGTCATGATTTCTTCAAATTAAGTGTGGATGCTGTGAGCATGCGGCTTTGGATTGACTCCTCAATTCTGATCAGCTGCAACCGTCCAAATGTACCTGCAAACAACAGTTAGCAATAAAACACACGAAAGTGTCTTTGATCACATTCGTTGAATTGAGGTACACGGCCCACGGTTCCCCGTTGATCAGTACAAGTACTGCCTGTGATCAGGTAGGATTCCTAAGAATCTCCTTGACAGGGTTTCGCAGCTGTTCTAGCTGTTCTCAAACTGGAACGTCTCAAAGAAAACAACACGGAGTGAGTGAACCAGCGAATTGAAATTCACTGATTGATGAAAAATGATTTGAAAAACAATCGCGTATTGCTTGAAGAAAGAGTTTTGCAATACGACGAAGGTTTTATGAGAAAGATCAATTTTCAATCAAAATACTTTTTGTATTAGAGAATGAGTACACATTCGATGTGCTAGTGAAAAGAAGAGATTTGCACATCGAACGGTTTTTCTAAAAGTATTTTTCAATCAGAGATACTTTTTGTGTTTGAAAATGAATACACATTCGACGTGCTAGAGAAAAGAAGATTTGCACATCGAACGGTTTTTCCAAAAGTGTTCGTCAATTCCATTCCTGGACCAAGGTAGATTCAGGAATGAATCTCCCCATTGTTTCTATCCAGTTGTCACAAGCTTGATCTTACGAGAAGATCTCACATGTCACCCACCAAGAGCTTATTTGATGTTGGCTCTAGAAGGATTTCCATCTTCATTTTGAATACTTTACATATCACTCAGATGTTCTGGCAATACTACAAGGATAATGCGTAGGGCTCTCAATATCTACTTACTTTCCACATTGTGTGAAACAGCAAGTCTTTATTAATTTAGTGTCCTAATGAGATATTGTGGATGATCTCTTGGCTCTAGACTCAATTGTGCATATTTGGTTCCTGTACCAGAGACTAGGGAGAGGGTCTCCTTCTTCAATATCAACAATCTCTAAGAGAAAGTCGATAGATTATGTCAGTTCCCCGTGAGAATGAAACAAGCCCTTTTAAGAGGAACTTGAGTGGCTTGGGAAGTTTAGTGTAGTGCGTCACTGGGTCCATGACGTCTTGTCTTCAATACCAGTGTTACCTTAGTAACAACCAGTAGCATATGTATTGAACCCGGTTTCTGCCCTAAGGTTGAATTGATGGAGGGCTATTTCTTTTCACCCTTTTTCACATTCATTTCTTTTTCATTCTTCAACCCCTTCAGTGCTTACCGAGACTTCATAACTAGAACTTTGTTGGGTTTGTTCCAGTACTAGCTCTGTTTCAGTCCGCACTCTTCCCATATTCTTATTTTTTCTCCTTTTTTCAATATTCCTAAGGACTCTACACTATCTAGTGGATTGTCCCTGGGAAGATCCCTCCGGTTCTTGCGGATCGTGGGAACAAATACCTAACCTCGCCATCCTTATAACTCCATGCATAAAGTAAAATGTTCGGTCTTTTGGTACAGTTCATTCTTCCTTGAAACCAATTGAAAAATCATTTGGAAAAACAATCAAGGTACTTGTGATGCGAGATCAAAGCATTTTGTACCCTAATAGTTTTGATCATTTAGAAAACCTCCCCCTCAACATGTGCGTATGATTTAGAAATTTTTTAGCACAAGGAGGCAAGAGGACTTTGAAATATTTTCTTTGATCACAATTTTCATATGAAAAAGCCCTTTGATTTTCTTTGGTAAATTCTCCCCCTCAATATGTGCATAGGATATTTGAAATCATTTTATCACGTAGAGGCAAGAGTTAATTTGAAGCACATCCACAATCACAAGAGCCATTAAGAAACCATTTGAAAACTCAATCAAAGGTACTTTATGTTAAAACATAAAAGCATTTGTACCTCGATAGTTTCTTTTCTTTTAAAACGCTCCCCCTCAATATATGCTTCGAGATTCGAAAGCGTTTAGCACATATGAGAGAGCAGCCTGCACAACTGAATCAAAACGATCAACTTTTATCAAATTTCATTATTAAATCACAAATTCTCCCCCGATCAAAATATCAAACCCTTTGAGATTTTGGATCCCAAGTGATTTAATAAGGTTTATAAAACATGGGAGAAAATGTGCCTGATTTAAAAACTCGTCTAGTTTTTTGGATAAATTCTCCCCCTCAACATGTGCATTATGTATATTGAGATCGTTTGGCACATGGAGGCAGGAGTGCCTTTGAAGGACTAAAACCAATTCCATTAAAACAGATTTGAGATTTAAATCACGATCTCTCACCCGATCAAAGATTTCAAACCATTTGAGATTAGTGATCCCAAAAGATTTAAATGATTTAGAAAATTTTGGGGAAAGACGTGGCAAGATTTGATTTTGAAAAATGACAGATAAGGATCATATTTAGACATTAAAGATTGTTAGTGTCAGGTATGATTGTTTTAAGAGACCTTTAAGTAAAATAAAACAATTTCACAATCAAACAAGAACAGAAAAAATTTCATTTTGACAGATCTTTGAGTTTTAAGGAAAATCATACCATGACATAACATTAAATCTTTAGATCACCACATAATTTCGTACAAGCGGACTTCTGATGAAATATTGTTTGAAAATATTTTATTTTAAATCACTCTCCCCCTCAATCGATGACCGAAGTCGATAACTGAGTGACTAAGGTTTTGATAAAAAAAAGTCCGGTGATTTTCAAAATTTAGTCCAATATATTTTCAAAACAATATTTTCCATTTTCAAAACAATTTATTCAAGTTTTTGAAAATTGTTTAAAAATGGTATCCTGCACAAAGATACGTTAGGTGGTTGAGAAGCTTCCGTTGTTGTTGCTGTAGGGTTTGGAAGAAAACCGTTTGCTGATGCAGTGAGACTTCTTCTTACGTTGCATTTTGAATGCCAACTGAGGTCAAATTAAGCTCCGTTTCTTCAATCACTTAGAAGAAAACCATCTGTTGATGCAGTGAGACCTCTTACGTTGCATTTATGCCAACTCTCCATTGAAGTCCAATTAAGCTCCGTTTCTTTATTAGTCAACCCAAGAAATAGTTACCCTTTCCTTTCGGCATCCAATCATCTTCATTAGTGGGATCAGGATCGGGAACATTCTTTAATACCAATATACCTGCATACGTTAGTGAACACACATACAAATATATGGTGGTCGACATCACCCAAACAACAATCGACTAATAAAAGTCAATGCAACATATCATTCAGATCATATAGATGTATGGGAATAATGTGTTCATCAAACTCTAATCATCTAATCCTAGCAATCATATCCTAGGCACCTAGTCCTTCAACGTAGGCTAACATCATTTTTAATTAAGCATATTAGGATAATTAAGAAAGCCCGTTATATGATGTAGATTTGAAAAACATTATCCCCCTCAATCCATGACTCATTTTATGAAAAGTTTAAAAGCGCTGAAGTCATTGATTGAGTTTTAAATTTTACAAAAACTCTGAATCTGGTTGTTTTTAAAGCAACTCATTTACCACCATTGTTGAACACACCAAACATTTTTCTGAAGAATTTTAGACGGAAAGACATTTATGTAGGAACAGCAGTCCTTCGACATACTTTCCTTGTTTTGTTTTTAGGATAAGTGCACGAAATATTTTGAAGATAGGTTTAGCGCATCACTTTCCTTCCTTTAAAAGAACGGGTTGCTATCTGAAATAATAGCAAGCCATAGTTTAAGCACGGGTTACAGTCTGAAATAATTGTAAGCCATATTTAGAGACATGTTTAGAAAAGAATATTTACACCTCCTGCTCGAACTTCATCTATGGTCCCGTGCCATTATTGAATGACATTTCTAAGACCGCAGATGTTATCGATACCAGAAGACATGTCTTGAGAAAACATATTTTTGGTCTTTTTCAAATTTTCTAATTTTTATGGCTTTTTGAAGATTTTATATTTTTCTATTTTCTTTTGTTGGTTTTATATTTTTGTATTTGGTTTTTGATAGATATGTACAAGGATAGAGTAGATGATATAGTTAAAGAAGATGATGACACGAGTACCGAGATAAGGATATCGAGCAGCCCCGTTGTAGAAGATAGAAGTCATCATCTCATAAACATTCACCACCAAAGCTTCCGAGGCTCCAGAATAGAAGATAGAACATGAGCCTTTGAGAAAGAGAGACTTTGGTAGCTTCCCCCCAAACAGAAAATCCTTTAGCTGAGCAGATTCAAAGCTTTTTTTCAAGCTTCCATTAGCCAGGTGCACCAAGAAGCACACCATTATCATTTATCCTGCTGCTCCATTTAAGAACGATAATCTAGATTCTCCATTCGGGGTTATATCATCAAGAAGAACAACACCGTATCATCCCACACATAAAACAATCTTCTCAAATTTCTTTTCTACTGACGTCTGAAGCAATCCATTCGAAAAGGTGTCAAGAGACCACTTCCCCCGAGTAGTTGAATTGATGCAGTCAGTTTCTTAGACTAGAGCTCACGAACCTGAATACACATACCCGAAGACAAAGAAACTTATACCATCGAAGTAGCAGATTAAGTCCAATAGCCAAAGAATAACCCCGATGTATACTTTTCTCTCCCCCTGAAGAAAGTGTATGAAGCTCAAGAACCCGAAGTACCTGAATGCCCAAATAGAGAATAACCGATAACATTGAAGAAGCAGGCCGAATCACTGATTATCTCTGCGGGTGACAATCTCTGCGGATGTCAACACCGGAATAAGTGATTATATCTCTGAATCACTAATTAAGCCCTCAAGTAAAATAGTTGAGCATCCCCAATGTACACAATCTCTCTCCCCTGATGATTGTGATAACATCAAAATCATCACGCACTTGTGTACCTCTTTCATCTTCAGAAACTAACTCTTCCATCTCTTCCCCCGCATAGTTGGAATAAGAACACTAAACGCCTTGATGAGTAAAATCTTGAGTTTCTCTGCGGTCATGACATTTGTCTTCCCGGGATATCTTCAATTACTTAGAAGTATTAAGTTCATCAAGTTTACTCACGTTTAGATACGTGTCTCCTTCCCCCTTGCTGGTTTTGACACTTCAGAATCATCAACTCTTTGAAAGCCTAAATACTAGAAATCTTTTGAGAAGAACGCTTGAAGTCTTTGTGAGAATCAACATACTGAATAATGTGAGCAAGTCTAATTGGGGATCAAATCTGACATTTCACCCTCCCCCAATTAGTGCTCTCCCCTAAACAGACAATGCCTGTAATATGAAGAAGTCTTTGGATAATCAAATGCAACTCGTCTTTAGTCTTCTAACATGCAGCAGAAAATGTAGAACAGACTGTAGACTCGACCTTCTTCAAGATTGTGCAGTTGGGGAATAGATAGTTAACATCTTCAACTCACACCAAAAAGCATCTCACCAACAAGCATCCCAATTAACTTACATCTTGCAAATCCCCTTAACTAAAATCCCTCCCAATCAAACAAGAACAGAAAGATGTTCATCAAGGAAATCAGCAATCAGGCCGCAACGAACACACAAGATGGTAACACCAAACTACCAATCACATCAAACAAGAACAGAGAGATTGTTCGGAATCATCATGTTGATGTATACGTGAAGCATTAACCGGAAGCACTTTGTCAATAAACTCATCAATCCGAGTGAAGATGTCAACCAACGACTCTTAGAAGAAACTCCATGTAAAGATGACCCGATAAGAAGAAGCTCGGTTCTTACATGAGTTTGGAGCCGTTTGACCATTTATTCTCATATAACAATCAACCATGCAGAATTATCATACTTCTTCTCCCCCTCAAGAATTGCAGACGAAGTTGCCATTCTTGACTAAATAAGTGAAATCATCCAAATGTATTCTATTCACACTTCTCCCCTGAAAAATTAGCACATGATGTCGCCATCGTCCTTATAGTAGATCAAGTTGAATAAGAAAACAATCAATGGTAGCCCGGTTCACTTGATGACTGAAGCACATGGAAAAAGTATGAAGCATGTTGATGAGAATGGTCATAATGAGAAGATTTCTCTTCTTCAGAAGATAAAGCGCACTGACACGTACACTTTCTTTTCTTTAGAGAATGAGGCATGAATTGTAGTGTTCATACGTCATAATGTTGAAGTACGAGGCCTGAACTGATGTGAACAGACGTCATAAGAAGATTTCTCTTCTTTCAAAGATAATGCGCACTGAAACGTACACATTTCTTTTCTTTAGAGTACGAGGCATGAATAGTTGTGTTCATACGTCATAAATTTCTCTCTTTTCATCTACACTTGGCAAACTTATAATCAACCCCATTATCATTCAGTAGGCTCTTTGTCGTGACAGCTGATGGAGAAAATCCAATATGATGAATTTGACCCTGAAGTAAACTTCCCCGAACTCGTGACTTAAACTTGCACATATGTAACAAAGAGCGGTGCCGAGACTTCATCCTCCATTGAATCTCTAAGTACTCTATACTCTTCATCCAACCAACCATCAAGTAATAGACGTACATCACCTCTTGAGAATCTACAATTCAATGTGACACTGAGCACTACAACGTAACTCCTTAAAGTGATAGTTATTTTGTGGTGGTATGAGCCCAATTCCCCCAAGTGGTAAAAGAAAAGGTAAAAGACACCCAACAATAACTAGATTTTCAAGTCTTCGTTTTTAATAATAAGCTCGAACAAGGATCATGAAGAATCTTCATCCAACCATCCCCGATATCTTCAGATACTAAGTACACTCGCCCGTGATATTTCACTTCAACCTCAAATAAATAATATTGAATTAACGCCTCTGTCACATCTTCTGAACAGCTCAAATCTAGCCTTCTTTGACATTTAAATGAACTTTGATAATGGTTTCATCCTGACCATGGTTAAAAGCACGTAACCCCGTAAAACCTTGTAATAGCCAAACTGCCATGACGACAACCCAAACACACACCCAATTCATGAAGTACACCCTTTTATCCCTTGTTCGAAACAGAAACCGTAGCATCAGCATCATATAAGATCCAGAAATACACTTTCCCTTTCTCCAAGATGAATCCATCAATACGGGATTTTACAATTCTATAGTTTAAACCGAGAAATAGTTTCTTTCGTGGGATTTTACAAAAACCAAGAATAAACCGTAAGATAGATCCGAAAGTGCTCATTACTTTAACCAGGATGTTTTCATTGTCACGGGATTTTACAAGTCTATGATTTAAACCGAGAAATAGGTTCTTTCGCGGGATTTTACAAAATCAAGACAAAACCGTAAACAATGTCAGTTTGAATGATTTATGACAACCTTGGTTTTGGTGAATATCTGTTTTAGGGGAACATGCAGCGGTTCATCAACGGTTCAATATCCAACATCATCAACATCATCAACCATCCAAAAAAATACTTTGGTAAACACATCATTCACGCATTCTGACGGCTATTGTAGTGACCACATAGAGAAGTAAACCTGATATGCCAAACTTGAGCATGAAGTAAAATTCCCAGATTTGTTACTTAAACTTGTACTAATCCTTGTGAAGAAGAAACGGTGTACCCAATGTACAAAACCTCTTGACATATCCTCAACTTCGTGAGGCACCGTAGTGATAGTTACGTTGTGGGTTAAACGAGAAAGAATCACAACCGTAACCAAATAGCCAAGTCTTTATCACACACAATAAATGCTCAAACAAGTCATCTTCATGAAAGGGTAGAAAGAAAGAAGATGAAATAAGTAGACGAGCCCGGAGAAACTTCACTTCACATCCAAATAAGAAATACCATCCACACACCGCGTAGTCAACATTTTTCAATATCAATTAAAGCCGTGACATAATGTTCTCTGTGAAAATGTATATATCAAAGTACCAAACCTCATGACCCATTAAATTTCATCATCAAAACTCAATAAATCTCATTTTCAGATCTCATAATTCAGTATATCTCATCATCAAATAGTTTCATCAACCCCAATGACTCATACTAACCAGTCTGTAGACTCGGCCCATTGATACACGAGTTTCACCATATCCTCTTAACCATTTAATCCTGAATCAAATCTTCTTTCGACTTATATACTCATAAACAGCACAAATCCATGATTATCGTAAACCACATTAGTCCATGCACGCTTAAATTCCGGCTCAATTTAAAAACGTACATCCCATCCATGAATATTGCTTCCCAGTTCAAAGACCAATATCACCCGGTTTATGAGCTAAAAACAAATCTCATAATGA
The DNA here is from genome assembly GCA_019973895.1 of Chrysanthemum seticuspe. Lineage (NCBI taxonomy): Eukaryota > Viridiplantae > Streptophyta > Magnoliopsida > Asterales > Asteraceae > Chrysanthemum > Chrysanthemum seticuspe. The sequence continues at coordinate 342,875,172 of BPTQ01000008.1, read as the reverse complement.
ACAAAAAGAAGAAACAGTCGATCCAAGGTACACAAGAAAACGTGATATTGCATTGTAACAAATTCTTGAATGAGGCCCAACGTGTGATCCCATATCTGATCCAATTAGTACTACTCACGCATTTGGTCCAGGTAAAATATCCAAATCCCACAACCAATCATACGGCCCATGTGATTAAAACAGATACATAGTAAATCATAACCTAAAATTCGGGTGTATAAAACCACTCACATTACACTCACTTCAGCATTTTCACAAACCCTAATATTCCTCACTAATTATCTCCGCCTCTTTTACAGATCAAATTTCCATCAAACCCTAATGTTAATAACATCCGCCCCCATCATATGCAGCACAAACAAACTCATCTCACACGTAATCTTACTCTCCTTTTATCTATCTCATCACTTCTCGTGAATCTGTCCATACCAGATTTATCACCGTACGATCTATATGTCCTTGCCATAGGGATGGCAGAGGTTTCGGACATGGGACGGCTTGTAACTGCCACAGGGATGGCAACAAGGCTTGAAACGGCTTCGTTAATGCACAAATAAAATCAGGTAGGTATTTCCTTGAAGCTTTGTTGTTGTAATTGAGTCACAAACGAGCCAAGTACATGAGTTACCATATTTGTTAATATCATTACTTAGTTTCGGACATTAACAAAGAAAACATTTTAGATTCGTGAGGCACAAGATCATTTGTGTACAGATCTTAAAGGGTCTATGTGTTCAATGAACCACACACAATGGGTCAAAGCTGAGATCATTACCTTCGATTCATATACATATTTCCATGCACACGAATCAAATAGATGTGATAACACTCTTGTTATTATCATTCATTATCTTCGAAAATTGTCAACATATTTGATCTATGATGAAAGACTGATTTCGTTGGTAGGATCTTAAAGATCTTGGTATTGTATTCTTAACCACGAAACAACTTGCTGAGATCAAAGGTCATTCTTTTATAAAAACTTTGAGACATTGATCGATGAAAGAGAACCTTGTGTGTACGATCAAAAATTGGTCGAATACATTGAGAATCACACAAATAATCTGAGATCTTTTGGGTCATGAAAGTGAGAGTAGTTGATGAATAATAGGATTCGAATAGAATGATGTTGGTTTGTGAATGATGATTCTTGTCCAGTCAAGACATTGTTTTTGTTTTTATCTGTTGTCTTGTATCTATGATGTTGTGGTTTCGTGTGCTAGACCCATGGTTGTCTTGATTTGGCAACAAATAAACATGAGACACATATGAGGTTGGTACTGATTTATTTATGTTTAACGAGTTTTGAGGTTTGATAATGGTTTGAGTCTCGTATAAGGTTATGGTATGTCTTCTCATTCTTCATATCTGTCATATCAACTCGCATATAAACCAAGACATAATAGCTTCAAAACTTAGCAACTCGCATCCATTGCCAACTCGCATCATTAACCCGCATTTGTGCAGCATGACAACTCGCTTTTGACATTAAATCAATAGCAACTCGCTCAATAGCAAAGTGCAATAAAACCAAATACGAGTTAAGTAACTCGCATGAAAGTACCCAACTCACTTAAGAAAAGCAGCTGCAACTCGCATCAGTACATAGTATCTGGACATCTTTTGACAGCATCTCACTTACTCTTCAAAAACGTTATCACAACTCGCTTTATGATCATTGCATTTGGACATTATAACAGCACCTCGCTTTGACATTATTAAGCAACTCGCTAAATAGCAGAGTGCAACTCGCATCTTGAAACCAGGCAACTCGCATGTAAGAATAAGGCAACTCGCTAAGATGAAACTTGACTAAAACACAGCAAAGAACCAATAAAAGCCTCATTAATGAACACTTAAAAAAACAGATTTCGAACCATTATCACCAGCAGATTCATGTATAACCAGTTAACTGCTTTTCCAAATAAAACATATTCAAATCTGCTTTCATGTATAACCAGTTAACAACTTTTCCAAAGATAACATATTCAAATCTGCTTTTACCACAAAATATGTATACATCAATGTCAAAAACATATCAAACCACTTTAAAAAAAAACCCCCATACGAATTAAACCACACCAAAACCGTATACATGAACCGAATAAAAACCATTCGAATGAGACCCCAATCAACCCAAACAACAAAACCTTGGCTCTGGTACCAATTGTAGGATCTTAATATTTATGTTGTTTGATGATTCGGGTGGTCTAGGATTGTGATTAAACAAGATAGCCATTTTAGAGATGAAGAGAGTTGAGAGGAGGTTCCTTGAAGAGAGTTGCTTTGGAAAAGTGAAAGGTTTATTCAAAGAAGCCACACCCCTTCCATGGATGGAAGGGGTATTTATAGTTACAGAATACACGACCTCCTATCGGCCTGTGGATCAGGCATACAGTGGGTAAAGACCCGTCCTTCCTCCACGGTGTTGCACTAAACTAAACTACGCTAATAACTAATTAATAAACTAACAAATAACGTAACAAATGATATGTCTACGAGCTAACTTATGCTAGATAATATTTGGGGTGACCGACACTTCACTATAGAATTTTCTAATTCCTAACAACATTGTAGTCCACTGACTTCAATTGGCTGATAAGTTTTTGAAGCCTATTATAGGTGCCATCAAGTTTCTCTCCACTAAGAGAAGTGAAGTTTTCAAGCTGATGCTTGAGCATATTCTTCCTTGATTTCTTAGTAGCTTCCTTACCAGCAAACCTTGTCTCAAGAGCATCCAGTAACTCTTTAGCAGGCTCATATCTTTCAAAGTCCAAAGCATACTCATTAGGTATTCCCATGGAGAGAATACTGTGAGCTTTGATCTTCATTTTCCTTTTAGCCTTGTCGACTTCACTAACAATAGTTATCTCTTTACCATCATCACCCTTCTTAGGAAGAGTATCACCTTTTTCAACAACATCCTAGATGGCATAGTCAATCATATGAATGTATTGCCTCATTCGCATTCTCCAGACTTGATACTCACCATGCTTGAGCATGGGCACCTTAGATGCAGTTACCATGTGAGTTTCGTCAGACATCTTAGCTTTCTTGAATAGAGCTTAACAAAACTTTTTCTTGGTTACAGTTTCTAGATCACAAGCTCTGATACCACTTGTTGATCCCAGTTGAGCAAATGATCTAATAAAGAAACTGACTTGAACAAAGACTTATTAAGTATCACGCGGAATTTAATACTTAATCTTAAGAAGAAGAACAATAAACATTCAACACCTCAATATTATTATTAATACGAATACTCTAACCAGTATTAGGGTTTTACAACCTTGAAGTGTATCGACCTTAGATATAAAACATATATATATATATCTAATCTAACCTAGGACCTCCTTTTATAGGCTAAGGAGTCCTTTACATAATACAATACGTAACCTACAAGATAAATATCTTTTCCATATTTATCTAATACAAAATACTAAACCGACTATACAAGACTAGCAGTGGTTACAATACAATATCCGTGGTTACACAATCCTACTAGCCGCGGTTTGTCTTCAGCAGTGGATCCATTCTTTTGTCCTTGGTTTCATCAACTCTGTCCGTGGTTCCAACACTTAGAATAATTCTTGATCTAAGGAACCAAACCCAACAATTTGGTGAAGATCATTCTATACAAGATTTCCTACACCTATCCTAGCTCATATCATCTATTCCAAAAGCTGATCATATGCATGACCAGTACGACGAAGAAGCTGAAAAGGATGGATTGATGAAAACGAAGATGATGAAGATGAATACAGTAGATGAATTTGTGATATGAGAAGTCTTCATTTGTTCCATCTACTTGTTCCACCATAAAGCATCACTCCATCTTCCTTTTACCCTTTCCCTTACCGATATGAGATGAAGCACCACAACCTGGTGTAGGAAGACCAAGAACCACCTCTCTGTTCTTTGGGAGTGGTGGATTTCTAGCACGTGGCCTTGGTTGGGGTTGGGATGGTGAAGGTTGTCCTCTCTCTGCTTCCTCTCTCACCAACCTATTGAAGTTTGGCTCTAGGCGCTCAGTTGAATCATCTGAACCTCTTGATGACTCACTAGGATCTACCACACGATCATCTTCAGATGAAGGTAGAAAGGGGGATTTTCTAGGTCGTGGTTCTTGTGGAGGAAGGTACAGACGCCATGGGTTAGAATCATCACTTGATGATGATGATGAGGAGGAGGAGGAGGAGGAGGATGTTAGATCGATGACTTCTGGTTGATTCCACATGCTGATTGTTGTTGATTGTGGATTTTGGAGGAATTAGGGTTTTGGTTTAATTGATGTGTGTGTTATTTGGGTCATTGGGATTCTTTGATAAGCAGAGATTTGATATTAGTGAGTTAATGAGGGGAAGGTTAAGGTGGTTGAGGAGTTAATGAGGTCATTGGATTTTGGAAATATATTAATACCGGAAGTTGACCATGTTGACTTAGACATTAGCTCTTTGGCTAACCACTGATAAGTCTATGGAACCACTTCTACCTTTTTCTAACCACTGCTAACATTAACTCTCTTCTCTGTGTTTGGTTTTTGTTTGTAACTTGCAGGTATGAAGGATTGTTGTAGATTGGAGCTTGTGATGTTTTCAGCTGCTAGTGTTTATTAAAAATAATAATAATAAATAATAAAAAAAATTATGTAATCCTTCATATTTTTGTGATATATCTCTTATTTAGACACAGATTTGCTTGTTGTATCTCTTGGTCAACTGATTGGAGTGAAACACTGTATCCACTGCTAGTATGTTTCAAACCACGGATAGCGGTCTTCAAACCTCTGATAGAATGCTGCTTATTTTTGGATACTACAGGGGTTGTTTGGTTAATTTGGTGAAAGCATATTTATCTCCCCAAATCACGGATGGATCATTTAATTGATCTTCAAATCACTTCAAATTGGCGCTCTACATCAACCCTAATCACTTTCCTTTGCATAATTCACAAATCCCACATCATACCCATAATCAAACACAATGGCGAACCAGTACTCCCACACACATAACCTTGTTGCTAATCTTAACAAAAACAATAGATCTGAAGGTTTTCATCAAATGATTGATTTCCTTATTCACAGTCCTATTCACTATGCCTTAACCGTCACACCAACCATCCTTAAGGCCTATATTCATCAGTTCTGGGGGAATGCTAAGCTTGAGGAGGTCGATGGAGTAGATATGTTTAGCACTGTTGTAGATGAGAATGCTATTTTGGTTAATGAGGAGATCATTAGAAGGGTTTTGAAGTTTGATGATGCTGATGGTATTAATAATCTTTCAGATGCTGAGATAGTTGCTGGTTTAGAAAGGTTAGGCTATACACACAGGGGTGATAAGGTATAATTTTTTAAGAGTTTGTTTTCAAAACAATGGAATTTTTTGATACACACCTTGTTGATGTGTACGAATAATAAGACCACTGGGTTTAATGACTTTCCTTCCAAAATTGCTACTGCTGTTATTTGTTTGTCTGATGGAAGGAAGTTTAATTGGTCTCGGATGATTTATGAGGGGCTAGTACAGAACATTAGAAAGAAGGGAAAATACTATTTATATCCTAGGTTTGTTCAACTGATTGTGGAAAGTAAAATAGAAGAACCTGTTGAGCATTCTAAGGAGTATGAAGTACATTATATGCTTCCTAAGGTCTTTGCACATATGAGGAATCAGACGCCAAATTTACAAATTCGGGATGTTCCTTTATTTCCACATATGCTTACTTTGCCTGCTGATCCTGAGTTTGATGAAGGTCTTGGATCTCACCCAATAGTCACTGAACCCACTGCTAGTACACTTCAACCCACTGATAGTACACTTGCAACCACTGTTAGTGAAACTCCACCTACTTCTAGCCAAACCCAAAACACTGTTAAACCAATTGTATGGACTAGGAGACAGAAGAGCACCAAGCTACCTCAGGCTGGTGTTAGTGGTGTTGTTCATGAGGCTGTCACATGGAGTGGAGGTGACATGATTGGAAGGGCTTCCACTACTGATTTATGCTTAGATGCTGGTCAGGATAGTGGAAACATAATTAAGACCCAACCTTTGACAACTCCTAATGTGGAGAGTTCCTTGGAACTTCACACAGGTGGAGGAATCCCTAGCCAACTGGCTACTACAGGGTGCATAGATGATCAGGCAAGGTCTGGTGCTATGTTTACTTTATCCAAGGATTCACCTCTCGGAGCAGTTAACACAGCTCGAAGTGATGAGGATAGTTTGGAACATGAACATGAATTGACGGATCCTAAGCTGGTACATGGTGACTTTTCCAATGAACCACCTCTCGGACCAGTTCACACAGGTCGAAGTGGGGAGGATATTCTTGAACGTTTTAATGAATTGACGGCTAAATGTGCTAAAATGGATGATACAATCTCAAGTCTTCAAGAGCTGGTTGTGTTTCAGGGTAAAGAAATCCGAAGGCTGAAGTATAGGATGTTTGTCTTGGAGAAACTAAGAAGACCTGGGGTTGCTGTTTTGAGGACTATGAGAAAGATAAAAAAGCAGGTGGACTCCTCTCCAGCTCTGCATGTGGTGAATGTTCTGAATATAGAGAATGTATCCAAACAGGGGAGGAGGGAAGGCATGAATTCAGGGGAGGCTGTAGATGTACCTATGGAAGAAGATGTTGATAGTGAAGATCAAGAATTTTTGGTATCTGATAAAGATGGGAATGAGGCTGTTCTTGAAAGTTTGAAGACTGTGGTAGAAGATGAAGTGATGCAGGACACAACCACTGCTAGTGTGTCTGCAACCACGGATAGTTTTCTTGAAACCACTGCTGCAGTTTCAGAAATGGCAATTGTACCCACTGCTATCATAACTACTTCCACAATTGTTACAACCATCTCTGTGTCACCACCTAAATCAAAAGAGGTTGAGAAAGAAGCTGCAAGTACATTGATTAATCTTAGAAAAACCTCATCTAATTCTACACTCATTATTGCACCTGTTTTATCTATTGAATCTGTTGCAACTAAACCTAGAGGTAAAAGTTTGATTATTGGTGAGCCTTTGAAGAAGAAAGTGGCTCAATCAGACACTGGTAAAGGTAAAGGGATTGCAGAAACTGAGTTGAAATTTAAAAGTAGAGAAGAACAGATTGCTTATGATAATGAGTTTTCAAGAAGTATACAAGCTGCAGAGGAAGAAGCTGCAATGAAATAAAAGCAAGAAGAGGAGGAGGCTAGTCAGAAATGGTTAGCTAAATGGTATGAATCACAAAACTATCTTCAAGCTTCTAATCAAATACATGATGAGTATACTACACAAGAATGGGCATTGTTAGATGATGAGGAAAGAGCTAGACTTTTGGGTGAATGGGCAAGGAGGATTAGTAAAGAAAGGAAGCAAGTTATAAGAAAGAAACCTCCTACAATTGCATAGATGAGGAATGTACTGATGAAGATTATTAAGAATTCAGGCATACATATTCCTGATAATCTTAGTAAAATGTTCATTTGAAGGAATTCATGAGCTTTATTTGATGTGTATGAGGATTAATAATGATAATTTTCGTCCAATGATTTCTAAAAAAAAAGAAGAGTAGATTCAAAGTAGACAAAAGAGAAAATCTGAGATTCAGGGGACATCTTATTCTAAAAGACTGAAAGTGAATGAAGATGGTAATCAAATTATATTCTATGAGTATGAGCTTAAAGGGAGTGAAGGATGTTGGAAAATTCAAAGACTCAATAATGAAGTTTCTGAGTATAATAAATTTTCTCAAATGCTTCAGTATTTTGATAGAGATGATTTGCTGAATATTTGGGAGCTTTATAAGAATAAATTTGGTGATGTGTAACCAGATGATTATCATGAGAGGATGGTTTATCATCACTTGAAGATTCTGTTTGAGCCTACTCATGATGAACCTGAATGGAAAGGACTCTGCAATGGACAAGTTACAAGCTGCTTTCTATATCAAACTTGTGGAGTTCATGTGTTAACTATTTCTGGAGAAGTTATTCATATGCTTGTAGAAGGTGATTATCCTCAACTGAATAAGTATCCAGAAGTTATTACTCAGATGATGAATCCTGGTATTATCAAGATGTTGATGCCCTATTATGGTCAAGCTTACAATTTGTTGCTGAAGTATGAGAAAATTCTTAAATCTAGTAAGTGTTTGGCTACATCCTCCAATTCAGATGTTTTGAGCTTAAAGGAAACTTGAGAATTGTGTTTGAATGTATCAAGTTTAGGGGAGGATTGTTGGGTTTTTGGTTCCTTGGATCAAGAATTATTCTAAGTGTTGGAACCACGGACAGTAAAACCACGGACAGAAGAATGGAACCACTGCTGAAGACAAACCGCGGCTAGTAGTATTGTGTAACCACGGATATTGTATTGTAACCACTGCTAGTCTTGTATAGTCGGTTTAGTATTATGTATTAGATAAATATGGAGAAGATATGTATCTTGTAGGTTACGTATTGTATTATGTAAAGGACTCCTTAGCCTATAAAAGGAGGTCCTAGGTTAGATTAAATAGACGTATGTTTTATATCTAAGGTAGATACACTTCAAGGTTGTAAAACCCTAATACTGGTTAGAGTATTCGTATTAATAATAATATTGAGGTGTTGAATGTTTATTGTTCTTCTTCTTAAGATTAAGTATTAAATTCCGCGTGATACTTAATAAGTCTTTGTTCAAGTCAGTTTCTATATTAGATCGTTTGCTCAAGTGGGATCAACAACGTGGCACTCCGAGGAACCCAAATGAGTAGTTTTGGGTTGTCATGACAACAAGTGCTCTTATGCGCCAAACATGAAATAAAACTTTAGGGCCCGTTTGGTTTGTGGATTTGCCTTGGGTTTAGACTTAAAAAAATGACATCAGCCGTTTGGTTGTATTTATACAATTTGGTTTAGACTTTCATCTCATATAATAAGGGTTCTTCAAAAGACTAGAGGCTTGCATGGTTTACCGACAACGGTGGGACCTTATTTTATTTTATCTTCATATTTTTTTTTCTCTTCTTATAAATTATATTATAAAGTAATGATATTGTACTTCACATTTACATACATCTATTATAATTTATGTTTTAATGTATAATATTTCTTTAAAATTTATTTTATCTCTCCTAAATCAAATCAAAATCCAAATCCTAAACCAAATTTAAATCCAAAACCAAATCCTAATCATAAACCCATCTACAAACCAAATGGGCCCTTAGTTAGCCTTAACTGTATCAATCTTGGTGCAAGTCTCTTTCTTTGTGTTTGAATGATTTCATAATATATATGGATCTATAAAATTTTATGAAACATTTTGTTTATTAAACGAGATCTATGTATCTCCACGTCACTGCCACGTCATTCAAACAGTTCATAAACAAAGTATAATACACTGTCACGTCACTGCCACATCATTATTTTATCATCTATACAAAACATCCACAATGCATTAAACTCTACACAGTTTACTAGATTTCCACATCATCATTTTAATTTTAATCACTTATAGAAATTGATAAGCTAACAATATATTTTTATAAAAAAACACAATAACAATTAGTTTGTATAAAAATATAAAAAGTTTACTGTATTGCGAATGAGAAAAGAACTAAAATTTGTATACAATAATTTATTTAAGCTACACATATACATTAAACTAAAAGAAAAACTAGTCATAGTGGTGACTTTTTCCCTTATTTAATTGAAGTGAGTGGAGAGATGGCCCACGTTGAAAGTATTTACACGGGTGAGACACAGAGAAAGCATATAAATTAGGGGTTGTGGAAAACTAGAAGGGGAGGTTGAATAGTTTTAATAATTTAAAACTTCCTTTTAAAATATTTAGATTGAGTTATGTCAATCTATTTAGATGTGTATGTTGGACGTTGATAGATAGATATATAAAAGTGTAATGAAAGATAAAGAGTAAGAAGCACATAACCACGACACGAGTATTTATAGTGGTTCGGCTACAACGACACCTTCCTTTCCCTACTCCACTTCCCGAGTCACCTACTCGAGAGTTCGTAATCACTACACGACACCAACTCCTTATGGCGGAGAAGCCTTCACAACGTCACCTACTCTTTTTCTGGTACTAGGCTAACCACCAGGTTCTTTCACACCAAGGTGAACCACACCTACCACAACGTCGCCTACCCTTTATCCGGTACTAGGCTAAGTACCGAGTTCCATTACAATGGAGGAACTACTACCAAACACTACACAACACCTAATCCCAAAGGAGACCCACTCCTTATTACAACACCATCAAGGATATCAACATCCTTGGAAACAAACTATCACTATATGTATAACGATGCACCTCATCGATTATACGACCTAGACATTCTTCACTAATGCCACTTGATTTGTTTTCTAGGCATCTTTCACCAATGCCCTTGACACAACGCTTGACACCTTTCACTAATGCCTTCGTCTTGACACCTTTAGCATTGTTCACTAATGCTTTTGACATGGACGTTAAGCACTTTTCACTAATGCTTTCGTCTTGACTCTTTCGGCATCCTTCACTAATGCCTTCGACACAACACTTCTATGGAGAAAGAAAGAACTATCAACAAGAGAACCTCAGTAGTCTTGATGATGACGAAGTATGGCAACTCATGGACTTGAGCTTGCTCGACTTCAAGAAGTGGTGATCTCACCTTTAAGAGGAACCTAGAGAATCACACAAAGACAAAAGACAAACTACATAGAAAGATATCTTAGGATCAGTGGTTAGAGAGTTACAATACTTAGGGAAAGTATGTGTGAGAGTGGCAAAGCAAAAGGAAGAAATGCTTATTGTTCCCCGGATCCCACGGATCCCTCCCACAAGGGATCCGTCTAGTGTAAAACTAGGGATCTGTAGGACGCTCCTCTTTGCCCATGGGTATTTTGGTTATGGGTCATGGGTCAAGGGTTATGGGTTGATCCATGGGTATTTTATTAGATACAATGTACCTAATGGGTACAATGCACCTAGTCAAATGGGTATGGGTCAATACCATCATGGGTTGTAGTTTTTACCCATTTATATTACATACTAATTATGTATATATTTGCCCAATATGTAAACACTAGTTGTTGTACATATGTATTACTAAATCATAAAATCACTTATACTTGTTTTTAGTGTTTTATGTGAAAACGTAAGTGTGTTAGAAAACTATAGGCTCAAACTATTTACGTATTTTATTTGTTTCATTAAAATGATTTTACGTTTGTTATCGACAAAACATTAGAAGATCGTAAAATATAAATAAATGTTTTTACGGCTTATTTGTATTAACAATCTCCCCCTTTTTGTTGATGACAAAACATAAAATTATTTTGAGGAAAAACTAAAAATTCGTAAAAGTTCGAATTGGAGTTTTTACTCTCTTCTCCCCTTTTTGTCGAAACAAAAAGAGCGTCGAAAAGAAACTAACACATTGTTTTAAGAAAAACATGTAAAAGAAAAAATGTAAAGAGAGAAAGTGACGGGAATGGTTCTCGTCTTAACTCCCCCTTGACGAGTTCATCCCTTTTTTAGGGCGTCAAGTACATAAAAATAAGTAAGCTAATGCATTGCAATTATGTTTGCAAATGATTCGTCCTTGTGACGAAAATGCTCCCCCTTGAAGATTGCAACGTTGCAATGGGGTGTCTTGAAGTATAATCCAAATAAGGATTATGTTGCAAATGGTTTTGTAATATGGTTTGACACAAAGCTCCCCCTAGCTTAGGGTGTCAAAATCTTCATGTGTATTTTGAAAATCTACAAAATAAAGGTTAGAAAACAAGAGTATAGTGCATAATTTCTTGCAAATAAGAATGTTAGTAGAGAATTTGCTTTCTGTTGCACGGATCCCAAGGTTCCCTTCATGGAGGGATCCGTCTAGGCTTTTTCTAGGGATCCGTCTGTCTGGTGATAGATTTTCAGCAATTGTGATATTTCAAACAATGCTAATATGAGAGTGAGATATGTATACACTCAAAGCAATATGGCAAATAAGTTATCATTCAATAAAATAAAGAGATAATCAAACAAATCTCTAAAACTAAGAGAATGATCTAGCCATACATATTCTACTAATACTAACGAGTGACCTAAACTTAAGAAGCAACCACGTGCTTAAGGATGATCAAACATGAAATGGGTTTCCTAAACGTTCTAAGTTTGAGCTTGTGGCTTGAGGCTCATGGTTGTTTAGGATTTTTGACCTCTTCAAAATGTTCGAGGAGATGATAAAACATGAAACGTTGCTCTTCACGTAGTTCATGTATCAACTTTTCAACATGTTGACAATGATAGCAATCCTTGTCATGGATTTGAAATGGTGGTGGTAAAGGTTGAGCGTTTTAAAGCGGAGGTTCAAGTGAGGTGGGTTGGAGATCCTCAGATGAGGGAGGAATTAGTGGAGGTTCATTAAGTGGTTGCTCAACAAGAGTTGATTGTGGGGGTAGAGAAGTGTCAACTTCCATGTGGTCGGGTGGTTGACTTTGATGTCTCCTCATAATCCAAAATGGACCATTAGAGGGAAATGGAGAAATTGACATTAGTGCAAGTGTTGATTCAACACTTTGGTTTTGTTGTACCACCTTTTCTAGTGAGTGTGTTGGTAAAGGAAGAGGATGAGATGGCCTATGGGGTAAGTCTTCTAAGTTGTAGGAATGTGGAGATGATTGTGAGGTGTTAAGTGATGTGGCTCTCGGCACCAATGGAGTTGGTTGGGTTGAAAAGGGTGTGTTTGGTTTAGTAGAGTTTGGTGATGATATCCTTGTAGGAACAATCATCTTGGGAATTAGTTTGATTGGTTTATTTGGTGTAGGGGAAATCCTAGCATTTGTGGACTTAACCGGAGATGATTCGGTTGAGGAAACTTCGTGTATGACCCTAGCAAGTTTCTTGGATGGTTCTTGGGTGGATGAATTAGCACTAGGAGCTTTTCTCATGATGAAATGACTAAGGAAGATATTTCTAATTGCTGAGAATTATGTTGTGTTTGATGACTAAGGAGTTCTAGCAAGATGACTTATAAAGGGAAGAATTTGGCAAGTGCATTTAAGACTAAAGCCACTAAGATTCATAGAAATGTGATGATTAACATGCAAAAGATTCAAGTTCAGAGTTTCACAGGTCTAGGGACTTAATAAAGATGAGGTGGAGTGTTCAAGTTAGCAAGATGAGCTTGAAATGATTGTTTTGGCTAGAATTGACATAATCTGTCACCCGGATCCCACGGTTCCCTCCTTTGAGGGATCCGTCTAGGCTAATCCTAGGGATCCGGATCTCACCAGCTATGAAAGAGTAAAAATGATGTTTCTAAGGTCTAAAGCCTATACCATTTTGAGTGTTTCAGTCCTCCTAAGCATCTTAAATGAAAGTGTACTAGAGTGATCAAGGGCAATGAATGATATAGCTAATGATTGCCTTTAATGGAAGGAAAGTGAGACTAAATGACCACCAATGGTTGTTCAAGGATAACACTAAGAGTTTGATAGTGTCAAGTCATAATAAATGATCCTAGAAATCAGATGTTAGCTTGAGATGGAGTTTGAAAAATCCTCAAAAATCAAAAGAATTGAAAAACTAATTTTTAAGCCGTTTTAAGATAAAGATAACTAAAAACAATTTCCTAAAATTGTTCAATATGTCCACCTAAGTGTTTTGAAAAATGAAAAGAAATTTGTGAGTATTGAAGCAAAAATAGGGTGAGTTTTGATGAGTTGATAAATCAAAAGCACTTTGAATAAGATCTTATGTAAGCAATGAGTGGATTTAAGGCTTTATCATCCTTGAAGAAGACTTAGTTGAGTTCTAAAATCTTATGTTTAGCTAGTGTGAAGTGATATAGTAAACTATTTTGATGTATGGGATACTGTATTGCTGATCTGTTGTCACGGATCCCACGGTTCCCTCAAGGGAGGGATCCGTCTAGGCTAATCCTAGGGATCCGTAATCTGCAGATCAGAACCATCACAGAATCAAGTGCAGATTTTGCACCTAGAAATATACACTAATAACCATTAAACTAAACAACGATATAAATACGTCATCACATAAAACGTCTCATAGATAATGGTAGAAATAACAATATCTAAGTTAACACAAACAATAGTGCTAAAACATAGTCATTCACATATTTAATCAAATGTATCAATTTAAACATAGTCCTATAGTCTCTTTCGTCAATCCTTTCTTTTCCTCTTTCCCGACTTTGTGAAGTGATAAGCTAGGTTTTGAATCATACCCCTCAATTGTTTGAATTCCGCGGTCTCGTTTGGAATAGTTGGAAGTTGTCAATAGTAATCAAAGGGTTCCAAATCGATGTTAGCTATGGGGTCGGCATCTTCTTCTACTTCACCATCCGAGGAATCGGAGAGAGCTTTAGGTTTTCTTCCATTGACAGTGAACCGTTGAGGGGGTTGTTTGGTAAGAGGTACCATGACGTGATCGAAAAGGAAATGATCATCGTTGATAGGAGATGGTTGCAATGCACTAACATACTTACAAAGTCGTGTTAGGAGCATACCATTTGGAAGTACCATGTTGGAAACTTTGAATACCCCAGCCATTCTCTTCACCATGTAATAGGCGAGATTAAATGGCTTTTGGTGGATAAGACAATAGATCATTTGCACGAGACATGCATTTGGATGATCCTTGTTACCAACTAGGCTAATGACAATTTCCCTAAGAATTTCTTCCCATTTTCTAAACATGGGGTGCATTTCGAAGAGTTCCATTTGAAAGGGATCACGGTGAATGAGCTTCTTGTTTCGGTTGAGACGGGATTGGTCGGCTCTTACTTTGAAAATGGTGTCTCGGACGGTTTCGGGTTCATCAAGAGGAGTATGGTATATTGGGTTGGGATCAAGAGCAAAGGATTGACAAGATATCGCCCAATCTTGAGAGTACATACAAATTCTTTCACAAGGAATGCGAAGAATTTGAGCGAATGTGTTGAGAGGTAGCGTAAAGTTTTGTTTGTTAATGATGAAGGCAATTGAAATGCTATCATCGGTGTTTCGAATGATCCTAATGCTTTTGTAAAATTCAAAAATGAAAATCGGACAAATTTGTTAATCTATGTCAAGAAGACAATCAAAGTTGATTGCCGAGAAGACTTGACGAATGTCGGTATTTTCAAGGAAACATTCCTTGACTACACGACCTTCGTGGATAAGTCGTTTTTCAAGTCTTTTGAAGAGTTTGCGGTTGGTTTTTGTCAATCCCTCTTTTCGATAGTAATGGGTGAGGTAATGGACGGTATCATGGTGATCTTGTTGAGTGGCTTTAGGCATGATTGGTACTAGAAACACAAGTATCCCAATTAGGTAAAATTAGTTGAGATGGGTTTATGGTTTTGATTTGTATTAACAATGTTGTAAACACAATGTAATCCTAATTGTGTCAAAATCCCCTTTTAATGATTAATTTTGAAAACCCTAATTAAATCAATTGATTAGAAATTGAGAAACCATAAACCCTAGGATGAGGATGATGAAAATTAGAACAAGTTAGTGTAATTACTTACAATGGTGTTCTAGAGAAGAATACTTGAGGGTATGGAGTCCTATGAGGATCAGTTCTTGAGTCATTTTTGTGTTATGTGGGGAGAGGGAAAATGATCAGTGATGGTTTTCAAATGCGTATAGTTGTTTTCTGTCCCACGGTTCCTCCGGATCCTTGGTATTTGGGATTCGACTAGTACAACTAGAGGGATCCGGCTACTGTGGACATGAAAAGGGTTGTTTGGCATTATTTTTGTAGTAGGCTATAAGCTAGCTTATGGAACAAAAATAGTTTAGAGGTTTCAAATGAAAAGATGTTTTGGTCGACGGGATTTGATAAGTTAATTATCAAGGATCCATTTGTGACAACGGCGTTAGTTTGACGAAATCAAGAGGAATACTATTCCCGATGATGAGTAAGTCGGGAAAGTGACGAAAGAGAGACTTTTAAGAGACTAGCAATTATTAAACAAACAAGAACTATGATATCAACATAATCATGTAAGCTAACTAATGAAAAGTAAACATACCTTTATGCTTTTTGGTTTGGCTTATGAAGACATAATACCAAAAATTACTTCATGAGCTTTTAAAGTAATCCTTTGTACTTAGAGTAAGTAGGTTGTGATTACTTTTAGATCCTTTCTTGAAGATTGACTTCATTATTCTTTGAATAGAAATGAAGGTTTTGAAGAGATCCTACCATGAAGATTTCTTGAAACAAATATGTTAGAATGATCTATCAATGTCCAACATGAAAGAGAAAAAAAATGTTTTGAAATATTTCCTTCTTTGTAGTTTTCAAACATACACGGATCGTATCAAGTTTTTAAAGTACAACATACTCTAAGAAACTTGGTAACGAAGCTCTGATGCCAATTGTGGAAAACTATAAGTGGGGGTTGAATAGTTTTACCAATTTAAAACTTCCTTTTAAAATATTTAGATCGACTTATGTCAATCTATTTAGATGTGTATGTTGGACGTTGATAGATAGATATATAAAAGTGTAATGAAAGATACAGAGTAAGAAGCACATAACCACGACACGAGTATTTATAGTGGTTCGGCTACAAGGACACCTTCCTTACCCTACTCCACTCCCCGAGTCACCTACTCGAGAGTTCGTAATCACTACACGACACCAACTCCTTATGGCGGAGAAGCCTTCACAACGTCGCCTACTCTTTTTCTGGTACTAGGCTAACCACCGGGTTCTTTCACACCAAGGTGAACCACACCTACCACAACGTCGCCTACCCTTTATCCGGTACTAGGCTAAGTACCGAGTTCCATTGAAATAGAGGAACTACTACCCAACACTACACAACACCTAATCCCAAAGGAGACCCATTCCTTATTACAACATCATCAAGGATATCAACATCCTTGGAAACAAACTATCACTATATGTATAACGATGCACCTCTTCGATTATACGACCTAGACATTCTTCACTAATGCCACTTGATTTGTTTTCTAGGCATCTTTCACCAATGCCCTTGACACAACGCTTGACACCTTTCACTAATGCCTTCGTCTTGACACCTTTAGCATTGTTCACTAATGATTTTGACACGGACGTTAAGCACCTTTCACTAATGCTTTCGTCTTGACTCTTTCGGCATCCTTCACTAATGCCTTCGACACAACACTTCTATAGAGAAAGAAAGAACTATCAACAAGAGAACCTCAATAGTCTTGATGATGACGAAGCATGGCAACTCATGGACTTGAGCTTTCTCGACTTCAAGAAGTGGTGATCTCGCTTTTAAGAGGAACCTAGAGAATCACACAAAGACAAAAGACAAACTACATAGAAAGATCTCTTAGGATCAGTGGTTAGAGAGTTACAATACTTAGGGAAAGTATGTGTGAGAGTGGCAAAGCAAAAGGATGAAATGGCTCTATATTTATAGAGAAGAAATGCTTACTGTTCCCCGGATCCCACGGATCCCTCCCACAAGGGATCCGTCTAGTGTAAAACTAGGGATCCGTGGGACGCTCCTTTTTGCCCATGGGTATTTTGGTTATGGGTCATGGGTCATGGGTTATGGGTTGATCCATGGGTATTTTATTAGATACAATGTACCTAATGGGTGCAATGCACCTAGTCAAATGGGTATGGGTCAATACCATGGGTTGTAATTTTTACCCATTTATATTACATACTAGTTATGTATATATTTGCCCAATATGTAAACACTAGTTGTTGTACATATGTATTACTAAATTATAAAATCACTTATACTTGTTTTTAGTATTTTATGTGAAAACGTAAGTGTGTTAGAAAACTATTGGCTCAAAGTATTTACGTATTTTATTTGTTTCGTTAAAATGATTTTACGTTTGTTATCGACAAAACATTAGAAGATCGTAAAATATAAATAAACGTTTTTACGACTTATTTGAATTAACAGGGGTAATCTACATGGGCACCCCATGATTCACTTTCCAAGCACCCCATAGGGTGAGGCCCATGATCCGTACGACCCCCAATCATTGTCCCTTTTTTTGGTATTTAATTGTGTAAGTTAATTGATGAGTGTGCAAATACTCATCATTTTTATACCATTTAAATTGCAAAAACATCTGAAAACACTCAGAAATGCATCAAAATGATAAAAATATCACAAATAAGTGTTTTATGTGTTTCAAATGCAAAAATATCAAAATCAGGTGAAAAACATATCAAGTTTGCATAATTGGCAGTTTTAGTCCCCCAAGTTTCAAAAGTTGTCAAATCTAGTCCCTGGAATCCAAAAATATGGAGTTTTATCATTCAAGGTCCCTGAAATATTCTAAATTGTCAAAAATGGTCCTTGAATGAATCTTTGGGCAAATGGCAGAAAAGGTCCCTCAACTTTACAAAAGTGTCAAAAATTGGTCCTTGGATATTTAAAAATGGAAAATAATCAAATGTGGTCCTTGTACTATTATAGATTGGCAAATTTGGTCCTTTTGATAAGTTTGGAAAAGTTGCATTTTCAGTCCATCAAAAATCCAGAAATTACAAATATGGTCCTTGTGTTAATACCAAACCAAACGGACCTTTTGTATTTTTAACCCAGCCAAACCCAAAAGAACCCCCTGTCATTAACCTGTGAACCCCCCATTTTGAACCCCCTTCATATTAATACCACCGGTCAAAATAAGTCAAACCCAGTCACTGTACATCCCTCTCACACAAATCCCACCAAACCAGACACCTCCTCAAAACCAAAACCAGAGTGGTTTTTCCACCTTTCCACTTGTTATCCAGCTGTTTAACCACTCCCCTCCACCTCCACATCCTCCCAAAATTCTTTAAATGCAAAAACCTGCTCAAATAGACTTTTGGCGCCAAATTTCCACTTGGACGAATATGATGAGTTTGATGGATTCAATGGCCAAGATGAAGTGGGAAAGTCTCAGAGATGTCGACAGAGTCTAAAAAGATCAATATAAAGAAGAGATGAAGCAATGTGAAGAGTATCTAGTGTAATTTTAGTTAATGTATGTCGATTATCTTAATTTTCAAATTCCAGTGTATCAATTAGCTTCCAAACTTTGTATTTCATGTTCTTAGTGTATGATAAAGCTTTTATAAACCTCAATTTCAGTGTTAAGTTTCATTTTCAAGTTTATGCATTTTCAAGCTTAAAATCTCAATATGTTCGAATGTTGTTTTTAGTTGTTGTCTTGGACTCATAAGTTAACATAAGCTCCTTATAAAGCTTTTTAAAGCTTTTAGAAACTTTAAAATCCTGTTTAGTATCAAAAAAGCAAAAATACTAAAAATACAAAAAAAATTAGTTAAAAATCAAAAATCAATGGAAATGGAGATCACAGCTGGAGCAGGGTGAATTTTGGATTGCCCTTGGTTTAGTGCTTCTTGGGAAGCTATAGGTTGTGATCTTGAGCTTTTGGTTCTCAGTTTTGTGCTTGGACTCATCTTGTAAGCATTTTCTCAAACTCTGCATTTCATAGTTTATCTATTTAAAGTAAGTTAATTTTGGTTTAATTCTGTCTAATTATAGTTAGTATAAGTTAATCTATAGCTCTCTTGGTTTGAATATTTGTTTTAGTGTTTAAAGTTTCAAAACAGTCTAGTATAGGGTTGTTTGGTTTTACTGTATAAACTGTGTTAGAAGGTATTCTAGTCTTTGTTCTTGTTTGATACATGTCATATTAGGTCTTAATAACTCATAGAAACAATAAAACACTGTCCTTACTTGGTAAAAAGTCAAAATCACTTTTAATCTCACTTAAATGATTAACTGTTAGGATTTAAAGTGTAAAAATCACCACAGTAGCTTAAAACTTGTTAGCCTAGCTTAATTTCATCTTATTAGAGCTTAATTTAACATAATCAGTTAGTAGAATCAATCCAAAGTTCATATTAGTCAAACCTTTAGTGTAATTTAAAAAGTCAAACTTTTCAGTTTAGTCATTTTTGAATAAAATAGATAATTTTATATAGGACTTAATTTTAAGTTTCAAGATTTGAGCTTTTGGGATAATAATATTCAACTGCTCATCTTTATCATGGTATTTTTTATAATTCCTAATTAGCTTGTTTAACTGCTTAATTTTTAGCTTATTTTAGACACTTTTTCAAAAACATGCCCTGTGCACAGTTGAGCTAGCTTTTTAATAAGCTTGTCAAAAGCTCATTGGTGAGTCTCAGCTGGTGTGCTTTAGCTTTTTGTGTAGCTAACCTACCCATCTTATAGTTCCAAGTTTATTTTTTCACTTTTTAGCTTATTTGATAGGGCTGCTTGTAGCTTTAACCTTGTCCCATTTCTCAGTATACACTGAGTCATCAGTGTACTCAAGCCACTTTCACAAGCTCACACAGAGCTTAATAGTGGGTCCTAGAGGTTGAGCTTTAGTTTTTTGAAAAACCAATAAGCTCAGCTTATTGGATTCATTTTTTGTTTGGGCTTCCAATCTCTCCTGTGGACCCCACAAGGCCTGGAAGTTGGCCAATTAGGCCTGTTTGCTACTCAGTTTTCAGCACAAGTGCTTATTGGCTTATCATAAGCTTATCAGTGCTACTCTTTGTAAATTTTTACTCATTACCAGTTCCTTTTGCTTATTTTCATCTTATTTCAGTTTTGTTTCCTTTTGATTAGCTTATTTGGTAGCTTAGTTGAGCTTAAAATTATCAAAATAAGCCAAAAGCTTAACTGTTGAGATCATAAGCTCTCAAACTGCTTATTTTTAAGTTTCAAAATTTTTGTTTTTATTAAAGTTGCTTATAATCAGTAGTTAAATAGTTTTCAAAAAGAAAAATCACAAAAACATCATTTTAAAAATAGTGATAGCATTTATTTAATAGAATTTAGCTTTTTAATTTTTCTTTTCAGATTATTATTAAGCACTTCTTGTTTTTATAATTTTCTTAGCTTTTTGTCACCATAGGATATTTATAGAAAAAAGTTCAGAATTTTCTTAGCTTGTTTAGTATTTATTAGAATTTAAAATAGTTAAAAGTATTAAATAATTAATAATAAATAGATAAAAAGTGTAAAAAATATATTTTCAGTTTTAAAATAAGTTTTATAATATTTTAGATTTTTCTAAGTCATAATTTCATTTTTCTAGCTTTATTTCATATTTTCTTATATTTTAGGGTATTATTAAATAGTTAAAAATAGTTTTTAATTAATAATAATTACATAAATAGTAATAAAAATAATTTTAATTTTCCAATAATTTTCTTTTATTATTAGGATTGTAAAAATATCATTTTCATATTTGTAGGTCTTTTATTTCTTAAAACTCACGTTTTATTTTGTACGTTTACGTAATTTAATAAACGTACGTGTTTACGTTTGTTTAATCTGATTGTTGTGCTTTATAATTCTGTATCCAAATACCATTCCAATCAATCAGTAGTGTAATTACCAATCAAAATACTTACTGATCATTATTCTTAGTGATCATTCTATCATCTGAACGTTTTTAAGCACCATTAATCCTCCGTGGGACTTAACGACCCGGGAATCCACTATATTCCAAGGGAAATTGCATTGGTTTTAGACTGTTTGAATTTTATTACGGTTGACCATTCACAAGTGGTTGACTTGTGTGATAAACTTGACGGTTCTGCCACCAATCATTAATTTGTGTAGTATTGTTTAAATTGTGTAGTGTTTTTATATGTATAGGGTATTTATTTGTGTAGTGTTTTTATATGTAGAGTATATTTATTTGTGTAGTTTTTTACGTTATGTTTTTTTAATTGTGTATTTTTTTCTATTTAATTAAACATTAAACATTATCACATTAAACAAGTACAACAATAAATGCTACTACTATTACAACGAATTATTCTCCACAAGAAAATTATTAATGTCATCTATAAGTTCATCGAGTATTCCACTCGACTGATATGTGTGATCAACTGGATTTCTTGCCAATTCCAGTGATGCCTCCAACGTCTTTATTCTTGCATTTAACAAATTGTTTTGAGCCAATAGCATGTTGATCGTGTTATCTTTAGTTTCACAGTTTGAGCACTGCGTTGAAGAAGAGGCTTGACCAAAGTACTTTTGTTGAAATACTTCCTTCCACATAAAGTATCGACACCCATAGTCTTCAGTCCCTGGTTGTTACATGGTGAAACAATTATAAGAAATGTATTCTTAACACTTTGATTTCTATTGTGCTAGTTGTACGATAACCGAGTTTTGTTAAACAATTTACGTTCTTATTTCTGCAACCTCCGTAGTGACCTTAACCGTTCTTTAGGTCAACTAGTGTGTATAGTCAGCTCACCTTATGAGCTACTTGAATATCTACTGTAATTATTAAAAGAACACCTCTTATTAAGCAACATTATCATCATCGTAAATAACAACATGAACAAATTACACTATTACAAATTACAAATTAATTTATCTTTTTTTATGTGTTAATTTTTTTGTATTGCATTTTTTGATGTGTTTATTTATATGAGATGTATATTTTTGTGATGTGTTTATTTATGGGATATGTATATTTTTGTGATGTGTTAAATTTGTTATGATGTGT
>BPTQ01000008.1:342818148-342830212 GCA_019973895.1 Chrysanthemum seticuspe | reverse complement strand
TCGTATTCAGTAATTCGTACGTATTCGAAATGGACTGGTGAGCTCATCAATTGAGCGTATGACATCTGATAACGTAGTGAAAACGTAAGTATAGTAAAATACTTATAAAGTAAAACGGAATACTAAATTTAACATTCTGCTCTCCAATAGAGTAAAAGGGGTCACTGGCTGTGACGTGCGCATGGCTGTGATACTATTCCCAAACTATTTTGTTTACTGTTTGTGGGCATTTCTTGTTATAATGTTTTTATTATTATAGAGGCTATGCATTGATATTTTATTATGTAGATTTTCAATAGTTTGTTACTACGGAGCCAGTGTTGCATTTCAGTTCCCTGTGTTTTATAATGTGTGTGAAAGTGAACCTGTTGTTGATAATATTCTTGTGTTAAATACATATATTCATATTACACATATGAATATGAGAGGTTCAAGTGTGTTACTCATTTTTGGAAATAAATGGATGTGTTTATTTGGTTACACACGTATTTTATATTTTCATTTATGTAAGAGAAAACAGAAACAACCTTAGTGAGGATGAGGGTTTACAATAGTTTATATAGGCAAGGAGCTAGGGCAACACTCCCTCTCCTTCCCTATTCCTTATTGGGCTTGGGCCTCAGCTTATGGGCCTTCTACATAAGCTGGACCTTAAACAAACATAAAGGCCAGAATAAAGCTACCTATTACATATGAAATATAAATACTTGAAATACTGTTTAGGAGTGATTCCAACAAAGACAAAAGAGAATGTATTTACTTTTATATTTTATGCACACATTGGTTTATTTGTGTAGGTAAATAAAGGTTTTTACTCATTGTGTGAACTTGGAGAGTATAAGTATACACATTATACTTATATACATAAATTGTGTTCTTATAATAGTTGTTGTCCAAGTGAAAGTGTGTGTAATATTTTGTGTCCCTTGACTTTACGTTGTGACCGAGGCATCATTGTTTGATAACTTTTAGATGTATTATTTTATAGTTACGTATCGGAGATATTATTATTTTTGTAATATTGTTCTTTACGGGTGTTTGTCATTTGTTTTATCAAACCCTTATCATAGTGTCGGTACGCGTGCAGTGTCGGTCACTGGGGAAAATGAGATAACCTCTCGTCTTACAATTTAAATCATAAGGCAAAATGAAATATTCATAAAATGATATGAATGCAAAAGTGATGCAATAGTCTACAGTATGCGAGTTAACTACTCGAGTGGTCAGGTAAAGCTTATGCATGCTTAATGACTTATGCTTAGTAATAATGAATTACTAATTATCAGTTAAATTTTGGTGAAAATTTACCGTGTGTCACACACGTCTTTCTCCAAAATTTTCCAAATGACTTAAATCAATCGGGATCCAAAATCTCAATTGGTTTGAAATTTTTGATCGGGGGAGAGATCGTGATTTAAATCTCAAAACGGTTTTAAAAGAGTGATTGTTTCTAAAGCACTCCTTCCTTCATGTGCTAAACGATTTTGAAATACATAATGCACATGATTGTGGAGGAGCATTTAACCAAAAACCAAAAGAGTATTTAAACAAGGCCACATATTCTCCCATGTTTTTCCAAACCGTATTAAATCACTTGGGATCCAAAATCTCAAAGGGTTTGATATTTTTGATCGGGGGAGAAATTGTGATTTAATTGAGAAATCTGATAAATGATGATCGATTTGATTCAAAGTGCAAGTTCTCTCTAATATGTGCTAAATTCTTTCGTTTATCGATGCACATATTGAGGGGGAGCAAATGGTTTCTTAATGGCTTTTGTGATCGTGAATGTACTTCAAAAGAACTCTTTCCTCTATGTGATAAAATGATTAAAGGATTTCAAATATCCTATGCACATATTAAGGGGGAGAATTTACCAAAGAAAATCAAAAGGCTTTTTATAAGGAAATTATGATCAAAGAAATTATTTCTAAAGAACTCTTTCCTCCATGTGCTAAACAATTTCATAATCATATGCACATGTTGAGGGGGAGCATTTCTAAAATGATCAAAATAATTAAGGTACAAAATGCTTTGATATTATATCACAAGTACCTTGATTGATTTTCCAAATGAGTTTTCAATTGGTTTCGAGAAGGAAAGAACAATATCAAAAGACCGACCAATTTACTTTATGCATGGTGTTATAAGGATGGTAAGGTTATGTATGCGTTCCCACGATCCCGCCAGAGCCGGAGGGATCTACCCAGGGACAATCCACTAGATAGTATAGAGTCCTTAGGTATATTGAAAAAAGGAGAAAAATGAGAATATGGGAAGCGTGTCGACTGAGACAGAGCTGGAACTGGAATAAACCCAACAAGGTTCTAGTAATGAAGTCTCGGTAAGCACTGAAGGGGTTGAAGAATGAAAAAGAAATGAATCTGAAAAGGGTGAAAAGAAATAGCCCTCCATTAATTCAACCTTAGGGCAGAAATCGGGTTCAATACATATGCTACTGGTGTCTACTATGGTAACACTGGTATTGAAGACAAGACGTCATGGACCCAGTGACGCACTGCACCTAACTTCCCAAACTACTCAAGTTCCTCTTAAAAGGGCTTGTTTCATTCTCATGGGGAACCGACATTATCTATCGACTTTCTCTTAGAGATTGTTGATATTGAAGAAGGAGACCCTCTCCCTAGTCTCTGGCATAGGAACTAAATGTGCACAATTGAGTCTAGAGCCAAGAGATCATCCACAATATCTCATTAGGACACAAAATTAATGAATACTTGCTGTTTCACACAATGTGGAAAGTAAGAATATATTGAGAGTCCTACGCATTATCCTTGTGGTATTGCCAGAACATCTGAGTGATATGTAAATATTCACGATGAAGATGGAAATCCTTCTAGAGCCAACATCAAACAAGCTCTTGGTGGGTGACATGTGAGATCTTTTCTAAAGATCTAACTTGTGACAACTGGATAGAAACGATGGGGCGATTCACTCGTGAATCAACCTTGGTCCAGGAAATGAATTGACGAATACTTTTGAAAAAACCGTTCGATGTGCAAATCTTCTTTTCTCTAGCACATCGAATGTGTATTCATATTTCAAACTCAAAAAGTATCTCTGATTGAAAAAATATTTTTGAAAAAACCGTTCGATGTGCAAATTTCTTCTTTTCTCTAGCACATCGAATGTGTATTCTCTTTCAAATACAAAAGGTATTTTTGATTGAAAATTGATCTTTCTCATAAAACCTTCGTCGTATTGCAAAACTCTTTCTTCAAGCAATACGCGATTGTTTTCAAATCAATTTTTCATCAATCAGTGAATCTCAATTCGCTGGTTCACTCACTCCGTGTTGTCTTCTTTGAGACGTTCCGGTTTGAGAACAGCTAGAGCAGCTGCGAAACCCTGTCAAGGAAATTCTTCAGAATTCTACCTGACCACAGGCAGTACTTGTACTGATCAACGGGGAACCATGGGCCATATACCTCAATTCAACGAAAGTGATCAAAGACACTTTCGTGTGTTTTATTGCTAACTGTTGTTTGCAGGTACATTTGGACAGTTGCAGCTGATCAGAATTGAGAAGTCAATCCATAGCCGCATGCTCACAGCATCCACACTTAATTGAAGAAATCATGACTAGTGCATATCTACATAACCTGGCTCTGATATTTTTATACTATGCTTCTGCTACGCTGCTACAAATATCATGAACCAGTAAAGCTTCTGCTACTCTGATGGAAAGATGTCATGATCCAAAAGTGTGAGCATGTCGGCCTGAAAGTCACAACATCACATGATGGCAACACAATAAAGGGTGATCCAGAGATTTACTGTGGCTGATGATCTCAATGAAAGCTCGAAGATCATCAAAGATGTGGATCTGTATAAAGGCCTCCACTTAAAGTACAAAGTAATCGGACTTTGAAGAATCACTGCTAAAGCACAAAGATGGAATGTTGAAGAATTAAAGTCTACGAGCTCAAGACTGAAGATTAAATAGAATGCTAAGATTCGAAATGTAAAACATGGGGTGACCTCCCTTATGGGGAGATTGTTAGGAATTGGAAATTCCATAGTGAAGTGTCGGTCACCCCAAATATAATTTGGCACAAGTTAGCTCGTAGACATATCGTTAGTTATCAGTTTATTAGTTAGTTATTAGTTTAGTTTAGCGTAGTGTAACACCGTGGAGGAAGGACGGGTCTTTACCCACTGTATACCTGATCCACAGGCCGTCAGGAGGTCGTGTAGTCTGTAAGTATAAATACCCCTTCCATCCTTGGAAGGGGTGGTGCTTCTCAATCTAACCTTTCATTTTTGTTAAGCAACTCTCTAACAAGAACACCCATCTCTTATCTTTCTCTCTCTAAATGGCTAACATGTATTTCCATCATCCAAGACCACCTGAATCTTCATCAACACAATATTTATGATCCTACATAAATTGTTAGGATCTCCTAATGTTTTTATTGTCAAATTTATTAACAAAGACGCTTACTTTTTCTTTTTCTTTTTCTTTTTTAACATTTTAGTGAGGTTTTCCTTTTATGGTAAGTTTTCATGAAATGGTTTTTATGTTTCATGAGTTTCTGTCATCAGTTCCTCCGGTTCTGCCTGTTCCCTTTTAAAAAGGATCCGACCAGTTAAACATCAGGGATCCGGGGGATCTGCAGTTTTGACAGAAGTTGGTTTTGACGTAAGATCTATTTTTCCAACTCATATGTTACAAAGTGAAATGTGTTTTAGCCAATGTTAATTCTTAAACATGCATTAATAGTTTCAAATATGTTGTGGTTTTGAATGTGTGCGAAAAATAATAAAAACACATTATGCGAAAATGAAACGATAGAAACTACAACATTATTTATATTTCATTTCAATGCTTAAAGCAATACAATGGATCAGATAGATGATACAAATGTAGACCAATAAAACAAAGAACATGTCTCCAAGAGAGAATTTGATCATGGGATACACAAGAGCGATGAGCGAGATGATGATGATCACGAGGGCGACGTAAACCATGATGATGGAGATCTTTCTTGGTTTGAATTTCTCAAAGTGAGATGATGAAGAAGATGAAGTTTTGAATGTGAGGTTTTTGAAAGTGGAAGTTTTGAAAAATAGGATTTGTTGGTGAGAGTTGACGATCTAAAGATTTTTATGGGGAAGGAGGAATTTTTGAGATTTGTGTTTTGTTTTATTTGTATTTAGAAATTAGGTTTAGACAACATTTATTGATATACCTAGTTTTAGACAGACGATAACACGTAAGCACAAAGTTTTTCTAATGAAGCCACGTATATCATGTAAATATGCTTGGATGAAAAACAATATAAGCACATAATTTACCATTTAATGACATGGAAGCATACACATGATTTACTAACATTATTTAGAGATAAGTATTTATGAAAGTCATACCTCTATTGCAATTTCAGTGTCCCTATTTGACGAGTTTTATCAATGGACAACTCCGGTTTCTTCGAGATCTACTTGGTAATACGTTTCGACATATTTTTGGGGAAAGTTATCCTATTACCAAAGAATATTGATGGTTTGCTTATTTTTCATATTAGCTAAACAAAATGACAAGAGAAGTTAGTGCATTTTGTAAGACAAAGTGACATATAAGAAAAGAAAATAATTAATGCTATCATCTAATTAATATACAACAAAAAATATTCTTAAAACACGGTTTTTGTTTTAGAGGATTTCCTTCTTTGTAGTTTTCAAACATACACAGATCGTATCAAGTTTTTAAAGTACAATAAACTATAAGAAACTTGGTAACGAAGCTCTGATGCCAATTGTGGAAAACTAGAAGTGGGGTTGCATAGTTTTACTGATTAAAACTTCGTTTTAAAGTATTTAGATTGAATTATGTCAATCTATTTGGTATGTGTGTTGGATATTGATACATGAGCATATAAGTAAGTAATGCAAAACATAAAAAGTAAAGGAATACAAAACCATGACACGAGTATTTATAGTGGTTTGGCTACAAGAACACCTTCCTTGCCCTACTCCACTCCCCGAGTACCCCACTCGAGAGTTTGTAAGCACTACACAACACAAGATCCTTAATGTGGCAGAGAAGCGTTCACAACGTCGCCTACTCTAATCTGGTACAAGGCTAGACACTGAGTTCTTCCACGAGGTAGAACCAAACTTATCACAACGTCGCCTACACTTTATCCGGTACAAGGCTAGATACCGAGTTCCATTACATAGGAGGAACTACTACCCAACACTACACCACAACACAACTACCCAAAAGGAGACACACTCCTTGTTACAACACTAGAAGGATATCAACATCCTTTAACCCAAACTACATAACTTGTACATCGATGCACCATATCGAATGTACACCTTTGGAACCATTCACTAATGCCTTCAACATGACCCTTCGGCACCTTTCACTAATGCCTTCAACACGACACTTCTATGGAGGGAGGAAAGA
Source organism: Chrysanthemum seticuspe (assembly GCA_019973895.1). NCBI lineage: Eukaryota > Viridiplantae > Streptophyta > Magnoliopsida > Asterales > Asteraceae > Chrysanthemum > Chrysanthemum seticuspe. The sequence goes on along the minus strand of BPTQ01000008.1, from coordinate 342,823,779 downwards.
ACTATCAACAAGATGCACTTCAGTGGTCTTGATGATGATGAAGCTTAGCAACTCATGACCTTGAGTTTGCACGTCTTCAAGAGGTGGTGATCTCGCCTTTAAGAGGAACCTAGAGAATCACACAAACATAAAACTACATAGAATGATCTGTGGTTAGTGATGTTAGAATACTGAGAGAAATTATGTCTAAGAGTGGTAGTGAGAAAGAGAGAAATGGCTCACTATTTATAGACAAAACATGTCCACTGTCCCACGGTTCCTATGGATTCCTCAACAGAGGGATCCGGCTAGTGCAAAACCTGGGATCCGGCTACTGGGTTAGTTTAGTCCAGATTTCGGGTTGCAAACCGGGTTATGGGTTATGGGTTATGGACCATGGGTTATGGGTATTAGATTATGGATACCCAACAAGATGCAATATACCTAGTCATTGGGTTATGGATCTTGGGTCATGGGTCATGGACTTAGGTCATGGATCATGGATAATATCCAATCATGACTTCATGCATGATGTCATGTGATGAGTGTGTAAATACTCATCATTTTGGGTCAAATCTGAACTGCAAAACGTTTAAAAATGCTCAGAAATGCATCAAAATACTGAAAATATCTCAAAGTTGCATTTTATATGTTTCAGATGCAAAATGTTTAAAATCAGATAAAAAATGAGCTAAGTTTGCATAATTGGCAGTTTCAGTCCCCCAAGTTTCAAAAGTTGTCAGAAATAGTCCCTAAGCACTTAATTCTAAAAGAAAAATCACCAGAGGTCCCATTGAAATCATATGTTGTCATATTTAGTCCTTTGGTGAAAAGTTCCAAAAGTTTTGAGAAATTTCAGTTTTGGTCCTTGGATTTTAAAAAATGGTCATGTTTAGTCCTTGGAATTTCACAATTGGCAAGTTTGGCCCTTGATCTATTGGAGATTGGCAAGACCAACCCTTGGACTACAATTTTAAAAGTTACAATTTTGGTCCCTGGAGATTCGAATTATACACAAATGGTCCCTAAGCTACAACTTGGGTCCAATTTAAATCCTTGGTCCATTATTTATCCCAAGCCCAACAAATCCACAACCCGGTCCAGTCCAATTCCTTTATATCCAACCCCCAACCCGAATCCAATACCCACGGTTTAAAATAAAACCACCCGCCCCCCTTTTCCCTCCACTGTCCCCCTCCTTCTCCACCTTTTTCTGCAACTCAACCACCCTAGCTCCCCTACTCCATGCTTTGTCCCCTCCAACCTCCACACCAATACAAATTGCATTAAATGCTTCCTTCCCTGTCCAAGATATCAGAACCAACTGGCAAAAATGTTTTCCCGCCAAAAGCCATCAACGGCTAAAAAGGGCTTCAAATAATCCAATGGCCAAGATTAAAGGTGGGATTTGCTCAGAGGAGAGAGGAAAGTCATTTGGTTTATAAAAAGAAGCAAGAGGAGTGGAGCAAAAGGGAGCACTTAGTTTATTTTTCAAAATGTATGTCGTTTTTATGATTATGTTTTAATTAAGCTTTTAAGTTGTAATCTTTTGTTTCATTGTACTAAACTAAAGTCACATGATCAGTGTAATCTACTTTTAATCATCAATTTCATAGTTTACTTAAATTTCATGTTTCATGGTCACTGTTGAAATTTTCAATTTCAAACTCTGATGTTAAAGTTTCAAACAGCTTATTTCTAAGCTCAAATAAGCTTATTAAAGTTCCTTAAAGCTTTTGGTTAGCTTAAAATCAAGTTTCAAGCAACTTTGGAATTTGGTCAATGAAAGTCAAACTGGAGCAAAAATGGGTATGAAATGGATATGGGAGTAGCAGTGCTGGATTTGGGTTGATTCTGAGTTCAATGGGTTGATATATATAGGATAGAGGTTCTGTGTTTGTCTGATTTCAAGCCATTGTGGCTAGGACCAATTGTAAGTGGTTTTCAAGAAATTGCATAATCTATATTTGTGTTTTAGATTAGTTCTTACCTGTTTATTAAGTTGTATTCAGAGTATTTATACTCAGTTTGATCAATAGCATTAGTTAATTCAGTGTTTAGTTCAGTTATACTTGCAAATCAGTAGGATAAAGTGGTGTTTGGATTATGCAGCAGATCTGTGTTTAAGGTTGTTCAGTGTTTGAGACTTGTAGTCCTAAGCTTGTTTAGCTCATTTACATTCATATCTGTCTTAATATTGCATCTGCAAACAACCAAAGTCAAAATCTCATTTCATCTGTCTTATTTACTCAACTGTTGGAGTTTTTGAAAAACAAAAACTTGATTTGTGTTTAGAATTGAGAGAAATAGATTGCAGTAGTTCCATTTCATCATATAACATCTAGATCAGTCCACAAATTGAGTTCAAAGTTCATAAAAGTCAACATAACAAAATTGCTCAAAAGTCAAAACTTGCAAATCCAGTTTTTAGCCAAACTGAGTTGATTTTTCTTGGATTCATTTCTAAGCCAAATTAAATGAAATCATGGGTTTTTAAACTTCACTTGGTCTAGTTTCTTTATATCATTTTTGTACATTTTTGTGAATTTTTTATAAGCTCCTAAAAGGCTTGTCAATGTGGTCTCATTTCCCCTGTGCACCAACTCAGTATTAACTGAGTGTGCACAGGTTTTGTGCAGGGCTTGCACAGAGCTCATAAGAGCTTGTCCAAGTCTGAATTTTGGTTTACAAGTTCCCAGCCAGGTCTTCTTTAAGTTCCAATATTTGGTTTTTGAGTCTCAGCTTATTTGGTAGCTTATTCTTGGGCTGCAAGTAGGCCTCAAATCTGTTTTTATCACTTGGTCTCAAATCATCATAATCATAGCAGTTTGTAATTCATAGGTTTAGAATAGTTGTTATAAGTTGTTTTTAAGTACTTTTAGCATTTTAAAGCTTCTGTGATAGAGTGGTGCTCAGTTTGTAGTTTTTGGCTTATCTTGAGTGCTTATTTATAAGCACTCTCCACTGCAGCCTCAATTTCCTACACACAACCCCCTGTTTTTCTATTTTTCCTAGATTCATAATATTATTTTAGACTTATCTTGAATTTTTCAGATTTTTCTAGGTCTGTTTGGTATTTTTCTTAATTTAAAACAGTTTTTAAGTCATTTTAATTAGCATTTAATACAATTAATTCAGAAAAGTTTCAAAAAAATAATTTTTAATTTTTCCTAAGTTAAGATAAATATAAAAAGTCAAAAAAATATTTTTCCAGATTTTTCTTAGTTAAATTTGTATTTTTAAGCAATTTAAGTAGTTTTAAATAGTTTTTAATTCCTAGAAAATACAAAAATAATCAGAAAAATACAAAAATAGTTTTGAAAATTCTTTTTAGTTATTTTAGATTTTTCCAAGTCATAATTTTATTTTTCTAGCTTTATTTCATATTTTCTTGTATTTTAAGCTATTATTAAATAGTTAAAATTAGTTTTTAATTAATAATAATTAATTAAATAGTTGTAAAAATAATTTTCTTTTTCTAAAAACTTTCTTTTATCATTAGGTTTGTAAAAATATCATTTTCATATTTTTAGGATTAATATTGTTCCAGTTTCAGATTTTCTTTTGTACGTCACGTAGTTTTTAAAGTTAAATTGGTAAAAGAAAAATCAAAAACATCATTTTAAATATAGTGATAGCATTTATTTAATATATTTTATCTTTTTAATTTTCTTTAATTTGCATTTTAGCCCTTGTAATTTATATACTTTTTCTGTAGTTATAATAAATCAAAATCCTTTTCCGTTCAAATCCTCTCGATCACTACACGTTTGACTATTCTCGCACAGCTCGCTGGGACATAACGACCCGGGGAAACACTATACTCTCCTGATCTTCATTGCATTTGTTTCTAGATTGTTTTAAGTTTCTTACGGTTAGCCATTCACAAGTGGCTAGCTTGTGTGAGAAAACTTGACCGTCTGGGAGCGAATCAAATTTTGGCGCCGCTGCCGGGGAGCTGTGCTGATTATCTTCCGTTTAGCAGATTAGTAATTTGAATATTCACTCTTTGTTCATACCATCTATCTATATCTATATATATTTTCTTATAAAAAATCCAGAAACCCAAAAACATCCAAAAACGTATAAAACACAAAAATATTTTTCTTTTGTTTCTATATATGTATCAAAGATAAAAATACAAAAAGATTTGTCGTTTTCTTAATAATAACAACATAAAAGATTACCACCGCAAACCAAGGCAGTGTACTACCTAACTGGGGGTACGACCATAATAAGTTCCTGATTGCGTGCCAAACAGTCAAGCTAAATCACTCAAGCCTGCCACTTGTGAATGGCAGACCGTAATCAGCTTAAAACTGCTCAAGCACGAATGCAATGAAGATCTGGGGAGTATAGTGTTTCCCCGGGTCGTTATGTCCCAGCGAGCTGTGCGAAGAATCACCAAACGTAAAGTGATCGGGAGATTTGAACGGAAAAGAGGATTGAGATTGATTATAACTAAGGAAAAGCCAACAAATTACAACGCTTAAATGCAGATTAAAGAAAGTTAAAAAGATAAAAAATATTAAATAAACGCTATCACTATTTTTAAAATTGATGAACGTTTAAAACTTAAAACTTACGTTTAAAATAAAATTACGTAAACGTACAAAATAAAAAGTGAGATCTAAGAAATAAAAGTCCTAAAAATATGAAAATGACATTTTTACAAACCTAATGATAAAAGAAAATTTATAGAAAAATAAAATTATTTTTATAACTAATTATCTAATTATTATTAATTAAAAACTATTTTTAACTATTAAGTAATTACCTAAAATACAAGAAAATGTGAAATAAAGCTAGAAAAATAAAATTAAGACTTAGAAAAATCTAAAATATCAAAATAGAATTTTCAAAACTATTTTTGTATTTTTCTGATTATTTTTGGATTTTCTAGGAATTTTAAACTATTTAAAACTAATTAAATTATCTAAAAATACAAATTTAACTAAGAAAAATCTAGAAAAATACTTTTTTGGATTTTTATATCTATCTTAACTTAAGAAAAATGAAAACTTATTTTTTTGAACCTTTTCTTAATTTTTTGTATTTAAAGCTAATTAAAAATGCTTAAAAACTAATTTAAATTAAGAAAAATAGCAAACAAGCTTGGAAAAATCTGAAAATTTCAGGAAAAGTCTGAAATAATGTTTGGAAGCTAGGAAAAATGGAAAAACATGGGGTTGTTTGGAGGGATTAGAAACTGAAGAGCAAGTGCTTATTATTAAGCACTCCAAATAAGCTAAAATGATCCAAAAGGGTACCAAACTGAAACAGCAACTACAATAATGCTACAACTACCTAAATGCAACTAGAAACAACAAACATAAACCACAGAATCACAAGCTCAATAGATTTGATGTTGTGAGCTTTTGGCTAAAAACAATTAAAGGGTACCAAGTTTGAGCTTATGCACAAGCTACCAGAAAAGCTGAAAAGGAAAACCAGTACTTGGGACATGAACTAGACCTGGTTGGCTATCTAATATCCAAAGCTCAGACTTAGATGAGCTCAATTGAGCTCAATACAAGCTCTGCAAGAACTGCCTATTCCCTGTGCACAGGGGATTCAAGCCCATTTTGACAAGCTCAAATGAAGCTTATAGAAAATTAACAAAATTAAACAAAAATGATAACAAGAAACTAG
>BPTQ01000008.1:342590153-342818048 GCA_019973895.1 Chrysanthemum seticuspe | reverse complement strand
TCCTTCTTGGTCAAGAGCAGCACGGATGTCATCAACAATGTGGCACTCAGTGTCTCGATCTCTAAAACTAATGTATACATCATGCAGAAATCCACTTAAACCCTACGGAAACAAACAAATAAAAAGGATTACGGAAATTCAGCATTACGATTTAGAAATTAATAATGTTTATTATAGGTGGTGTTAAAAGTGCGCTACTCTACTCAAGTCTTATTATTGAAAAAAAGATTTGATAAATTTTGATCACAAGCGTAAAGTATTGAAAGAAAAAGTGAGTGGCAAAAGCTGTACTTTGACGCTAGATGTAAAGTGGTAAGCCGGTGTAACAACTTACTTGCTGATAATCCGACGCCTTTTCTAATTGATCCACAACCAGACTCATTGTTGGGCGCTCTTCTCTACGTTCCTTTAAGCATTGATAGGCAATGCTTGAAAACGTAACTAACGAATCTGAATTCATTTGACTTCGTAGATCTGAGTCAATGATTTCATCTAATGTCTTGTTTTCATAATGACATTTGGCCCCTCTTTCAGAAAAATAAAGCTCATTAAAATACTTAACATTCTTATTTACCAGCCTTCCGAACAAGACTTCAAACATTACAATCCCAAAAGAGTAAACATCAGATTTTTGTGTGAGCATCTTACTATCTCCGAACAGTGGATCCACATATCCCAATGTGCCACAAGCATTGGTGAAAATAACACTATGTACACTTGCAGGATAAATTCTGGACAACCCAAAGTCAGATAATTTGGCCTTCCAAGTCTCATCCAATAGGATATTTGAGCTTTTGATGTCACGATGCACAATTGTATGATGATGTTGTACATCGTCATGAAGGTACTCCAATGCACGGGCAGTGTCTAAGCAAACTTTAAGACGTCGGATCCATGTCAGATCTTTCCTACGTAAAAGCTTGTCAAGGCTCCCATTTTTTTCATATCTGTAAACAAGGATCCTCTCGCCACCTTCATTACAACATCCCACAAGAGAGACAATGTTTTCATGTTTATAGGTTGAAAGCAACTCAATTTCCGTTTGGTATTCGTGGTCTCCTTGACCACAATTGCTAATCAATCGCTTTACGGCTATGACTCCAAGTTGTTCAGTTTGGCCTCGGTAAACCTCTCCATATCCACCCCTTGCGATGCGTTTTTCTTCAGAAAAGTTGTTTGTTGCCAAGCGTATGCTTTGGAGAGGAATCTTTAAGCGCTCTAGTTCTTCACGGGAACACCTAAAATTAGCCAAGACATCACCACCACCACCATTTCTCAAACCTTCCAACCGAGTCTGTGCTCCAATGAATCCTTTATCGGGGAACAATCTTTTTGAGATTGTATCAACAATTAGTTTGATAGATTTTGATTCATGCCTGCACATTAATAATTAACTTATTTACACAAGAGCTGATTTTGTTCCACCAGGAAGTTCACATTGTAACAGAGAACTACTTGGCTTAACATATTCTACAAAGGGTAGCATTCTGACAACAAATTGTAAGAACTTTCAAGGGAAATTAATATCATATTAGGTTAAAAAATGAAAAAGAAACCTACTTATCCGAAATTTCTCATCCATGGAGACCGCTTGCAAACTCTACTGCCTCCCTCCAAACTCCAACTTTGGTGGCCTCTTCTAAACGACCATGTGTTTCAAGTGCTTTTTCATATACCCCTACTTGCTTGCTCACAATCAAAGGATCCACGCCATAGTATACGGGCATAACGGTTTTCCCTCTCTTGAACATGTATTTCAAAATATTTACAAGTTCATCCAAGCACCAAGAAGAAGCTGCATAGTTTTGGGAGAATATTATGACGGCAATCTGCGATTCTTCAATAGACTTTATGTATGATGGGGTGAGGGATTTATCCAAGGGAAGTGTATTTTCATCCATGTAAGTGAGGATTTCTGCGTGGTCAAGAGCTGCGTATAGATGATCCACAAAGTTTTTGCGAGTGTCTTCTCTGTGAAAACTCAAAAAAACACTGTGATTCCCCAACTTAAAAGAAGACTCACGAGTGTAGTAAGAAGGACAAGAAGGCACCATTATCAATGAATCTGCATTCAAGAAGTACATATGTGTGGTTAGAGTAGCCCAATACATACACACAAAAATTGGGTCAATTCCATCTCTCTCCAATGCTACCTCCAAAATAGAAAATTTTACCAAACATCTTTATAATCATTGCGCCTTTTGTAAATTGTGGAAATATGGAATTTTCACGTTTATAATGGAGAAATATGGAATTCTCCCAAAAATAAAGTATATCCTACGAGATGTAAGATAATGAATTTTTAGTACATTTAAATTTATACTGTATAAATGAAAAAATGAGAACACATTGATCATTATCTTTTCCAAGAGAAACTAGAGGAAATTAACATCTTACCACCATTGCCTGATTTTAGATCACTCAAGCCGCAGCCCCCTATTCCCATATTCGGAAGCAATTCATTCGAAACTTGTTCAACAACAGCTTTGAGAAATGTTATTTCACTGTTGCACATTGGATATAATAGTATAATTAGCATAAGGTAATCTATCCCACGAATTAAGGTGAAAGATTTCCTATTACAATCTTTGATTTCTACCTTAATATGAGACTGGTAAAAAAAAGCTCATATATAACAAGTACATGAAATGACCACTCCTGGAGTCAGATTTTCTTTACAAACATCTTAAGCATTAAAACCTTAATAAATGAAGAGAACTACCTTTGGTTTCCGAGATCGAATCCACTAAGGTTAGATACCATCGCCAATGCTTCACTCCACGATTTAACGTTGTAGCTATTTTTGTGCTCATGTTGTCTAATTGCATCTCCGTATGCCCCTCTTTGATTTCGCACATCCGATGGATCCACATAAAGGAATATAGGCATCACAGTTTGATTTCCCCATTTTTTGCAATCCAAAATTTTTACAAGTTGCTGCAAACAAAAAGAAGAATAGGCATAGTTTTTTGAGAGCACGACAACAACAATCCGTGATTCCTCAATAACTTCATAGAGCGTCGGAAGAATCACTGCACCATGTGGAAGTGATTCAGTGTAAATGTAAGAGTGAATTCCTCGTCGCTGAAGAGCTTCATGGAGAAAACCTACAAAGTTGTGGCCGGTGTCCTTATCTAGGAAACTTATATAAACATCGTGATTCCACACCTGACTGGAAGGCGCCATTGATCTGTTGTTTTGTATTGAATCTGTATAAAAGAGACCAGATAAAAAACCAGGCTCGTACAAAAACACATAGTAATAACCGAATAAAAAAAGACCAAGACTATTGACTCAAAAAGATAAGAAAAGACCAAGACTATTGAACTTTTTGAACAAAACAAAGTAATATGCAGATTTTTTAAATAATTGTGTTTGGACATTTATGCCTTCACATGGGTGAAAGTGTAAGGGTAATTGTGATTGTATAAATGTCGAAACACAATTAATTGGAGTTACCTAATCATTTAATGGAGTGTGCAAAACATCTCTCTTAAAAAATGAAAGAGGATCCTCTCAAATTGAGGATAACTTGATTGATCAAGTTACAATTATGGATTAAATCCAATGGCTCAAATCATCTCATATTCTTTTAATTTAAACCATTGAATTTGATCCGATGGTTCATATTTGTCTAACTTGATCAATCAAGTTATCTTCAACTTGAAAAGATCTTTTCCCTTAAAAAAATACATGGGATTTAAATGGAAAATGAATTGTAAATCCATTATGAAAAATTTCTCATTTTTCCAAAAAATTTTCATATGAAAAAAAGAAATTCTGGAAATTCGTTTAGTTACACTTATTTTCCAATAATTTTTTTAAAAAGATAAATTTTCATTCTCTAAATTTTAACTAAAAATTTCAAAAGGTCATTATACTATTCTCATTATTTTCATTCTTATTTTTTTATACGTCCGTTTTGTATGTTTTTATACGTTATTTTGACGTTTTTATCCGTACAAAAACGTTTATAACATAGAAGAATGTACAAAAACGTACACAAAAATAGAAAAACGGACAAAAAAGAACAAAAGCAGGCAAAAATGTATGAAAACGTGTAAGACATACAAAAACGTACAAACACGGATGAAAATGTATAAAAACGTACAAAAACGTCATAAAACGTATAAAAACGGATGAGACCGGACGAGAACATACTAAAAAGTATTAAAACGTGTAAAAATGGATAAAAATGAATGAAAATATATAAAAACGGATGAAAACGTATAAAAACATCTAAAAGTGTATAAAAACGGACAAAACATATAAAGACGGTCAAAAACGTATAAAACGGATGAAAACGTATAAAACGGATGAAACATGACGAGAACGGATGAAAAGTATAAAAATGTGTAAAAACGGATGAAAACGTATAAAATTGGATAAAAACGAATGAAAACGGATGCAAACGTATAAAAAGGAATAAAACGGATGAACGCATATAAAAAAGGAAAAAAAAAACGGAAGAAAACGTATAAAAATGTACAAAAACGTATAAAAACGGATAAAAACGTATGAAAACGTACAAAGATCCAATATGAAAAAAAGAAAAATTGATTATAAAAAGAAAAATGTTTGTAAAAAGCAGTAAATGTCTTTTCATTTTCTTTAAAAGGAAAATATAATTACATTTAAACGGGTTTTCAAAATTCCAATTCTTCTTTAGAGAAGAAAAACCAATCCATTTTCCAAAAATCTAGAAACTAAAAACAGTAAAAAATTCCACCCAACTCTTTTCACACCTCTTTTTTCACATCTCATTCCAAGCTCTTGCTGCAAATGAAAAACATCTTTCATCTGTGAAACTTCATCGCCCATGCACTCCCATTGCTACTTCAATTTAGACAAAGGCTAGATGAATTTTTCTGTTCGTAAACTGATGTCAAAAAGGAGCTAGTATACTTCGAAAATTAGGTGTGGAGATTAACACTTAAAAAGACCGTAATGTGTTGTTGAATTATTATCTACTAATTTATGGTGTGAAAATTCAACAAAATTATTGTACCGGTTAATGTCGACACTTCTCGTCTTTTTCCACCAATTACACCAAAATAAACAAAGTTTTTTTTTTATCTGTTTTTATACGATTCTTATGCTGGTTGACTGGGTATACAATTTTGATAACTCACAAGTTTTTAAAAGTAAAGTAAAAATTGACTGGGTATACACTTTCAATCTGTTTTGTCTTTTATACCCGTTTTAGCTACTATCCAAAACGCAACTCTGTCATTTAGCTCAAACCTCAATAACCTTTAACACTTTAAACCTCAAACCGCATATGTTGTTATAAAAAAATCCTTTAACAATTTGCCAGGGTAAAAGTCAACAAACCTTTACCGTGATCTAAACTTAAATAACCTCCTAAGTCGTGGGTTACAATATATGCCACCGTAAGCTCCACCACCACCATCAGCCATTTCACCAGTCGTTTGCACATCATCACTTGGTATATTTCATAATAAGAAAGTATATGTTTCTATTGTGGTTTACATAGAGATTGCAATCATTTTTTTCGTTGTGAATGTGTCATCCTTTGCCAACAAAATTCCTTGTCATGCTACTTGATGCCATACGTGACCCAAATAGGTCTTAGGAGGTTGGATTTAGTTTAAAATTCCTTCTTAAACATTGATTACAGATAGATATATCTAATGACATTGATAATATATACTATATTTTACTGATTATTTATGACATTTAAAACTTTTACTGTAATAAATACTAAAATATTACTGAGAATATATGTACAACAATAAATCACCAAATGCATTATTTTTATCCCTATAATCACTCTAGCTTAACTTTCTTATCCTGCTTCTCATAGCCAGTTTGCTACTTTCATATAAGATAAAACTTAGGCCAAAAGAAGGTTTAAGAACCCGTTTCGCATAGCCATTTCCTTGATTAGAAAAAAATAATAATAAAAAGAATAAATAAATAAATGCATGTGCAATAACAAAAGATATAGTATTACATCTCAATAGTAAAAAAAATATTAAGTAAGAGTGAATCCACCATAGTGTTGAACATTTTGTCATTATAGTAACGAATGGCGGGTGCCAAGTGATGACGTATAGTCTGGAGTCGGGTCATAAACCCGACTAGAGCCCAATACTCGCAAGCCCGGCAAGAACCGGGCCAATATCAATAAGCGTTTGGGCTCACGAAAGCCCAAGCCCAAATCTATTTACGGAATCGATATCCGATATCTTCTAAAATAAGAAGATAATCATTCCCAACCGACCTAGGCGGGATACGCCGAAGGTTGGGGAACACGGAACCAACAAGGATTCCGTGCGTATATAAAGGGAATCATATCCCTCGTTTAAGGTACGATCTCATAACCCTAAAACTCCTTAAACCCTAAACCGATTACTCACTCTCACGCCGGAGGATAATCGTGGGAGACAATCCCACGATAAGCCTAACGGTGTCTTTTGTCTCTTAGTGCGCAGGTCTCAAGCAGCAATTCTCAATTGGTACGAGAACCGGAGCTCCAAACCAGGAACGCCCAACTTTTGTATCAACAAGTGGCGCCATCCGTGGGACCCTACACTAAGAACCAACACTAGAATGACAAAACACGGTAATCAGCGATCGCAGTCAGACCTTATGGGAAAGAAGTCGCAAAGTGGACTAACTCCTAAGCAGACCTCTGGGACAACCAGCGCTGCTAAAAATAAGGGATCAGGCCAAGACTTGATCTTCCCTCTGGTGGAACCGCACTCGGGAACAACCCAAGCCACTACAACCACCACGAGTGGAGTAGACCCACTGCGCACCGTCTTTACTACTCCCTTCCAGTCGGTGCTAGAAACTGACCCGACAAAGGCACCAGACGCACCTGACCGAAATAAGGATGTAGTGATAGAAACAAACATACTTGCTCTCGAGGGGGTCGCACCAGAGCTAACACCAGAAGTTTTCGTATCCCAGAACTACGAAACATTAACTGCCCTCATGCAAGAGGAAGAGAAGAAGAGATCAGGTCGGAACTTGAAAGCCCGACTCAATTTCGATTCTGAATACGAAACTTCCCCACTGCGCCATCAGAAAGAGAAGCGCGGGAGAGATAGCCGCCGACCCCCAGTATTCAACCGGATCGGGAGAAGAGTTGAGGAGGATGAGACATCTCACTCGCATCATCTGAGTGAGAATGATGAAGATGAAAAGCGTACCAATGTCCATACTAGACTTGGTAGCCGCAGAATCCAAGACAGATTGGGACGACACTATTCCCCAAGTGAAAGCCCTCCGAGTACAAACTCAGAGGACAGTCGGCGCAAGCGCCGAAAGAGGAAAAATTCATCCTCTGAAAGTTCCTCGGACAACGAGGATAGTGAAACTGGACACTGGAAGTCCAGAAACAGATATGATGACCAGGAGGATGAAGATATATCCCTCCCTGGGCGTCGCCAAAAGGTGGATGCGTTCACTCGGCGCATCAGTGACTTTTCAGAAAGCAAAAGAAGGCGCATGCCCGCCAACGTAAAGACCTATGATGGAACAGGTGACCCTGATGATCACCTCAAAATTTTTGAGTCAGCCGCGACAATTGAAAATTGGCCGCAGCCTGTGTGGTGCCACATGTTCAACTCCACACTAGTGGGAAACGCGCGGAACTGGTTCAGCAAGCTTCCACGCAGAAGCATCAACGGATTTGAGGAATTGAGAAAGGCGTTTCGCCTAAACTTTACTCAAAGGAAGAAGTGCGCTAAAAATCCTGTCGAACTTGCCAGGGTAAAGCAGCGCCAAGGAGAGTCTACAAGCGTATTCATGGAACGCTTCAAAGACGAATGCATGCAAGTTAAAGCATGCCCAGAAGTATTGAAGATCTCTGGTTTCATGAACGGGATTAACAATCCAGAACTCATCAAGAGGTTGAACGACAAGATTCCTGAAACCTTTGATGAACTCATGAAACGCTCCCGGTCCTTTGTCCAGGGAGAAGCCGCTGCGGCGGATAGCAAAAGGAGCTACTCGAACTACCGGTCACAGGAACAACCTGGGAGACAATCCAATGACCGGGGTAGTAACCGTAATAGGAGCTATCGCAACCAGGGGAGCGGGAGGGATAATGACAGATACACCCCGCTTACAAAAACCCCAAAGGAAATACTCGCAACAGAAGGTGCGAATTTTCCAAGACCAACGCAGATGCGCACTCCAGAAGATCGGCGCACTGGGAATGGATACTGTGATTACCATGCACAGAAGGGCCATACCACCAACGAATGCGTCCAACTACGACAACTCATCGACAAGATGGTTAAAGAAGGTAGATTGGACCACTTGGTCAAAAACATCAAAGAGGGAAAGGATAGACAAAAAAGTGGACACAAGAAGGAAACACCAAAGGACAAGGCTGACACAATCTACATGATACAATCATGGCAGCGAATCACTAGGCAGAAGGTCAGCCAAGATTTTTCTCGTGGAAAGGAAATCTCCTTCCCTACCTTAACTGCGGACAACGCAGAGGTGGAACCACTCACCATAGAGATAAGCGCGGGGGGTCACGACATCCACCGCATGTATGTCGACGGTGGAGCCTCTGCAAACATAATGTATGAGCATTGCTTCAAGCGGCTGCGCCCCGAAATACGCAGTCAGTTAAGCCCGGCCAGCACGGCGTTGACTGGTTTTACAGGTGAAAAAATATGGCCGATGGGGCAAATAAGACTACTAGTCAGCATCGGAAACGAACAACATTCCGCGACGGCCTGGATGGAATTCATGGTGATCAAATCTCCATCGCCATATAATGGCATTATCGGGAGACCCGGGATATCAGCTATGCGCGCAGTGCCATCAACAGCGCATGGGATGCTTAAATTCCCAGTGGAAGGAGGCATTGTTACTCTCTACAGCGCCACTATCCCACATAGAGAATGTAACACGGTTACATGCGAAACGGCGCAAATCCCAGAACAACGCGCAACCAGAATTCCAAATCTGAAGGTCGCAATTCACCCTGAATACCCAGACCAGGAAATATCCATCGGAGGGTCATTGTCGGACAACGGCAAAGCGGCTGTGTGCGCACTCCTACAAAAGAACTTGGACATCTTCGCATGGGAGCCAAAACACATGACCGGAGTACCACGTTCCATAACAGAGCATAGACTGAAAATCCGACAAGGGTACTCACCAATACGCCAGAAGAAGCGCGGGCAAGCTCCAGAGCGCGCGCAAGCAATCCTGGCGGAAGTACACAAACTTGTGGACGCAGGGATCATGCGGGAAGTCTATTACCATGACTGGCTTTCCAATCCAGTCATGGTAAAGAAGAGCGACGGCAGCTGGCGTATGTGTGTAGACTACACAGACCTTAACAAAGCATGTCCGCAAGACTGCTATCCATTACCAGAGATAGACCGGAAAGTAGAGTCTTTGTGCGGATACCCATTAAAGTGTTTCCTCGATGCATACAAAGGATACCATCAAATACAGATGGCTAAAGAAGACGAGGAAAAAACAGCCTTCCACACAAGCCAAGGCGTTTATTGTTACACAAAAATGCCATTTGGTTTGAAGAACGCGGGCGCCACCTACCAGCGGTTAGTAGATAATGCTTTCGAAAAGCAGGTGGGCCGCAATCTAGAGGTCTATGTTGATGACCTAGTCATAAAGAGCCATACTGAAGGTGAGTTAGTACGCGACATTGAGGAAACGTTCAAAACCCTACGAGAGATCAACATGAAGCTGAATCCAAAAAAGTGTACCTTCGGAGCTACTGAAGGCATGTTCCTTGGATACCTTATCGAACCTGACGGTATAAAACCATGCCCAGAAAAAACAAAGGCGGTCATCGATCTTCCCTCACCACGCACGTTGAAGGAGGTCCAATCTCTCAATGGAAAGTTGGCCGGCCTAAACAGGTTCCTATCCAAGTCAGCAGAAAAATCGCTACCCCTTTTCAAGACACTCAAGAAGTGCATAAAGAAGGGTGACTTCAGCTGGACTACGGAGGCAGAAGTAGCCTTCACTCAGCTAAAACAGCATCTGGCTACGCTTCCAACACTTGTTGCACCCCGACAAGGGGAAGAGCTGATCATGTACTAGTCTGCAACTGATGGAGCAGTCAGCGCAGTGCTACTAACAGATAGGGATTCAGTACAAACCCCCATCTACTTTGTGAGCAAAGCACTCAAGAAGACGGAGATGAATTATAGTGCAATGGAAAAGTTAGTTCTAGCATTGGTATTTGCTGCCAAACGACTGCGCAGGTACTTCCAAGCGCACCCGATAGCAGTAATCACAGACCAACCAATCAAACAGATCATCTCCAAACCTGATGCATCAGGCCGACTCCAAAAGTGGAGCGTATTGCTAGGGGAACACAACATTTCCTACAGACCGCGTACCGCGATTAAAGGACAAATTCTGGCAGACTTCATCATCGAGAAACCAGATGCCGACGAGGTTCCCGCACCAAGTAAGAAGGTACTATTAGATCCATGGATCTTGTTTACAGATGGATCCTCGTGTGTGGACGGGTCAGGAGCTGGCCTCATTCTCACAAATCCAGAAGGAATGGAATTCACTTACGCACTGCGTTTTGAATTTACAGCAACAAACAATGAGGCAGAATATGAAGCTCTAATCGCCGGACTACGCATTGCAGCTCGAATGGGTGTACGTAACCTGGAAGCAAATGTAGATTCCCGGCTAGTGGCCAACCACGTGTTGGGTGAATATGTGGCTAAAGAAGAAAATATGATTCAATATCTCGACAAAACCAAGACATTGATCAAAGGCTTCGATAGATTCACCATCAAGCAAGTCCCTAGAGGAGAAAACCGCAAAGCGGACGCACTAAGCAAGATCGCCTCGACAAGCTTCGCACATCTGTCGAAACAAGTGCTGGTAGAAACACTGAAAAGCAAATCCATATCGGAGATGGAAGTTTCCACAGTCATAGAGGAGGAAGGTCCTACATGGATGACACCGATCACGGACTTCCTAGACAAAGGAGTGTTACCCCAAGAGCAGAAGGAAGCTCGCAGGATACGGCGCACGGCGCAAAGATTCGAACTTCGAGACAACATACTGTACCGACGCTCTTTCCTCCAACCATGGCTCCGCTGTGTAGGTCCACTACAAGCAAATTACGTGCTGCGAGAAATCCATGAAGGTTCATGCAGCATGCACTCAGGACCACGGTCCGTTGTAGCGCGCCCCATGCGATCAGGGTACTACTGGCCAACCATGCACCGCGATGCGCGAGACTTAATAAGGAAGTGCAACGACTGCCAAGTACATCGACCCGTCCCGCGCAAACCACAGCACGAACTAACACCAATCACATCCCCATGGCCATTCTATAAGTGGGGTATTGACATTGCAGGACCTTTTCCAGTCGCTGCGGGAGGATTGAAATTCCTCATAGTCGCCATAGACTATTTCACTAAGTGGATCGAGGCAAAAGCAGTAGTAACAATTACTGGCAACCAGGTAAAACGCTTCGTCTGGGAAAACATTGTATGTCGCTTCGGTTTACCTGGCGAAATCATCTCGGATAACGGAAAACAATTCTGCGATAATCCTTTCAAAGATTGGTGCGAGAAGTTGAACATCACACAGCATTTTGCATCAGTTAAACACCCACAAACTAATGGCTTAGTAGAGCGCGCAAATCGCAGCATGGGTGAAGGAATTAAAGCGCGCCTGGACAGACACAAAGGAAGATGGGTGGAAGAGCTCTCGCATGTTTTGTGGGCGCACCGCACCTCAATCAAAACTAGCACGGGAGACACCCCCTTTTCACTAGTCTATGGGACAGAAGCCGTCATACCGGCCGAAATTGGAATGCCAACTATTCGCACTGCTGAAGTTAACATGGCAACTAACGACGACGAACGCCGTCTTGATTTGGACCTACTGGAAGAAAGGCGTGAACGCGCATCTATCAGGGAGGAAAAATCAAAATCAAGGATGAAAGGATACTACGACGCCAAAGTACGCAGTGTCTCCTTCAGACCAGGTGATTTCGTCTATCGCGCTAATGATGCGAGCCACGCAGAAGACATGGGCAAGCTCGGACCAAAATGGGAAGGACCCTACGAGGTTACTGAAGCATTAGGAACGGGCTCGTACAAGTTACGAGGCTTGGATGGTCGTGAACTGCCACGCACATGGAACATCTGCAACCTCAAGAGGTGCTACCTATAGAAAGGGCTACGGCCCAGCGCACAGACGCTCTCGCACTTCCAGTGCTCAATAAACATTCATGTATTTATTTTTATTTTTTACATATACTGTTTTCTTTGTTATTTCCTAAAAAACTTGCAAGTATCAATAAAACGCCGCGGTTTCTAGCTAACTCCGCGACATACTTTAAGTTGTTATCTCCATATACTGTATGTCTTAACAATTTTTTATTTTTGCCCACGATGGCGTGCATGCACTACGAATAAACCCACGATGGTAAAAGGATAAGTTAACCTACTAAATAACTTGTTGAGTAAGAGGGTTGCAAACCCATCAACATTGGATCACGTATCCTTGTTAAACACCTTGTTCTCGAGACGTTGGAATAAGATATGTGCGCATCCCACGATGGTTGCGCAACAGCGCACACGTGCACGTTTAACAACTTAGGAACCAAGACACTTGCTTCCTTAATGTGATATTTACAGTACGCTGCATATCATAACATACACGATTATGATAAAGTACTTAGAATTATTTCTCAAGTATACTATGATCTTCATACATGATTATGGATTTCCTATATTCGCACTGGCGTACACGTTTGTTTCTTCGGCAACGAACACATCTTTTACGCAAAGACAAACACATACGTATACATTACAAGTTTCAATAATACCCACAGCCAAAAAGAGACTTTTCTTCATAACTACGAGTTATTACAAGAGATAGTTATTTTGCAACATATCAACTACCAGCTGCTACAACGCTTAAGTGAAGAGGTGCCAGCGTGACTCGTTGCATCTTTAGCTTCGCTAATACCCTTCAACACGTCTGCATCCTGACGCGACACAGTGGCCACACTGACTGGCACCCCATCAGACCTTGGCAAGTGAGCCGCACCAACCCCACACAAAATAGCTTTACCTGCAATACCTTTTTTTTTAGCAAGTCGGGTCGCATGCGCTTCCAAGACTTCCTTTAAAGGTACCTCTTTCTCCAAAGCAAAGGGATTCTGACTATCCCTAGGACGCGCAAAGACAGGTACTTGAATCTGAGACTCATGGGGCTTCAAATAATAGTCCGGATGTGTTTCGGCACCCTCGGTACGATGACGCACCAAGGTCAACCCCGCCATAATAACATTTATAGGATAATCTTGATCGCGCTCAAGCTCAGAAATCATTGGGAGCTCTAAGTCCTTCATTCTCTGCATGGCAGCGACCAAGTGATCATATGACTCAGCATCATAATTTGGTACCTTATCAATAGGCGCCTTCAACAGTTTCGTCTCATGAAGCTTTTCAATTGCTTCTGACTTACCACGCTCCAGAGCGCACTGAACAACCTCCCCGAAGGCATTAACCACCTCTGGCGATTCTAGGGTACTGAGTGCAGCTAGACGAAGACCATGGCCTATGAGCCACCTGCGCTCAGCTATAGTGGACATGAGCTGAGGATACAACTCCTCGTCATACTCAAGGTTGAGCTTGCGCAGTTTTGCTTCCTGCACCTCCAATGACCAGCTCACAGTAGCGCCAAGCTCTCCCAACTGTGTAAAGAAATTCTCCTTACCCTGCTCTAGATGTCTAAGGGCCCAGTTACAAGACAGCTTATATTTGACCGCTTCAGCACGCTCCTGGTCTATTTGAGAGAGCAGTGACATCTTTTCTCCTGCAAGCCTCTCCGAATACGCATTGGCCTCTTTTATCTCAGCTTGGGCACTGGCCAATTGCGCTTGCAGTAACGCAATCTGCCGATCCTTTTCACTATCATTGCTGCTTTCCCCAACAAACTTTGCCTTCAACTGCGCAGCCAAAGAAACAAGATCCTCAACCAGCTGACCCATTGGCGCATCCCCTGGCACCGCGCTACGGATCTCTGGTTCGGAAGATTCAGACTGAACAGGACTCTCTTTGGGAGGCGACTCCGCACCCTGTTCGAACCTACTGGCACAGACATAGACTTATCAATATCTCACACGCAAACTTGATGAAAACAAAAAATAATCATACTATCAAGACTACTTACTGGGGGCCAGAAACATTTGCTGACGGGTGCGATGATGATGCCTCACTCTCCGAAGATTCAACATGAACAGTCACGGGACGCTTCTTCCTTGCCGAACTCGCACCATCTCCGCTGCGCGACCTTTTACGCAATAGCCCATGCTCTTGCTCCTCCATTTCCTCATCAATGGGATCCGCCACTACGGGTGGTGGCTGCGCAATAGGGGAGGGCGCACGAGGGCTCGGCACGCCTTGCACCGGCGTTGCCTCTATCGCCACGGAAGAGCTGGTCCCTGTCCCCCCTAAGTTCAGCTCCACTGTATGCCCCGCGGTACTCGCTAGTATTGGCTCTTCGCCTTCTTTCAAAGGCCGTGCCCCCGACCTCACATCCAATGGTTTGGCTAATTGCATCACAGCGAATAGATCCATTTCTGCGCATAGGAAGCAACAAATAACATAAGTTATATAATGCGCGAATACAGACAGAAGACTCACATTATTTACACAGAGGTACAGCGGAATGAGTACCCACCCTGGCCATTGGCGTCCAAGAAGATTGGGATCTCATCTTCGGGACCAAAATAGTTACGGCTGATGCCCATATGTACCAGAAATCCCTCCGGATAGGCACTAATGGGGATGCGGTTGTCATTTATCAGTTCCGCATCCTCAGCATCATACGACCCAGGTATGGGGCACTCATCCCTCTCTAATGTACCCCGGGTATAAAACTCATAGTTCCATGGAAAGCATATATCATCTACCCAGAAGAAATACTCCCTCCAATCCCGAAGCGAGTCTAGCTTATCCGTATAGCATTGGAGCCTACCGGCACGCTTCGCAAAAGATACCCACCCATGTGCCCATATTGTGTAATAAAATGCGCGGAATAAATGGATGGTTGGGTTAACCGCCAGTAAACGGCAATTTACCTCAAAATTGGTAATTTTGGCCGCACCGATACAGTGTAACTGGGATATATGCAGGCTGTAATAGTTTAACACATCGCATAGAAAGCGGGACATGGGCACGCGTTGGTTCGAAAAATCGAACAATCGCGTATAAACCCCCACTTTCCCTCTGGGGAAGTCCGCAATGGTTGCCCGCGCATCCGGCACAACCGGATGCACGTCAAGGGGTATAAAATAATCTGAGGTGAACTCTAAGAGATCGCTCTCGGACAAGAAGGAGGTAAAGTCCGATAATTGTTTCACCATGGTGTTGGATGTACAGAAACGCACGCGCGGATACCTTGAAGTGGGTTAATTTCTGGATTGCAGCTGCAGGTCTATTTCAACAATGGCGGATTTTTTTTTACGGTGAATAACATTGTGAAAATGAAGGGTGGTTTTATACCTTTTTCTCTTCCACCCGATATGTGCCACGTGGACCCCACTACCTTCACTTGTGTGGCTGAGATTCCTTTGATGGGACGCGGGGCAGTAACTTTCCCCCGAATAACGAGGCGTTTACTATTCACTTCCATGTCTAGATACAACGTACCGGTGGATATATGTTTATGGCTTCTTTGATACGCTTTGTACGTTTTTTATTATTGACTACGGTTATTAGTCTAGCATCCGCAGTTACGCACTGCGCATACTAGACTGGGGGGACATGATGACGTATAGTCTGGAGTCGGGTCATAAACCCGACTAGAGCCCAATACTCGCAAGCCCGGCACGAACCGGGCCAATATCAATAAGCGTTTGGGCTCAGGAAAGCCCAAGCCCAAATCTATTTACGGAATAGATATCCGATATCTTCTAAAATAAGAAGATAATCATTCCCAACCGACCTAGGCGGGATACGCCGAAGGTTGGGGAACACGGAACCAACAAGGATTCCGTGCGTATATAAAGGGAATCATATCCCTCGTTTAAGGTACGATCTCATAACCCTAAAACTCCTTAAACCCTAAACCGATTACTCACTCTCACGTCGGAGGATAATCGTGGGAGACAATCCCACGATAAGCCTAACGGTGTCTTTTGTCTCTTAGTGCGCAGGTCTCAAGCAGCAATTCTCAATTGGTACGAGAACTGGAGCTCCAAACCAGGAACGCCCAACTTTTGTATCAACACCAAGTAAGAATGAATGACGGGTACCAAGTAAGAATACAATGAAAAGGCTAGTATAGGTGTAGCTTTATATAGTAATTTGGTGGCGGTAAAGCAACAAATTAAATTTTAAACATATGCTTATCCATATAGCTTTAACTAAAACTTAATTAACAACCTAGTGTATAAAATTCAAATGTTTGTTGCAAGTTCCCGTATTTACCGACTAATTAATTAAAAGGGAAGTGATTCGCACACTTTCAATTCTTATTGGGACACTCCAATGTACAAGTAGTTAAAGCAAATTATATACTTAAAGTACAACTGTTTGATGCACGCATTAGAGTCTGCCAATAGAAAGTGAGAGCGTACAAAATTACACATGTTTTCTATTTCTATTTATGTGAACCTTCTGAACTCGAACCAAATCTCATAGTGATTGAATAGTAAACTATCATGTGCATGCTTTCCCATATATTCAAGTCCTAAACTTTTAAGCCTCTTACAGCACTCATCCCCTCCTAACCGTGAACAAAACTTCACGTTATGCGACATAAAGATTCGACCTTCCAAAGGTTTTAATCGATCAACTAATCTTTCTAATCCACCCCTGTTGACGTATGTGCCGGACGATCCAACATCCGGCTGAATACACACGCCGGACGTCAAGACACACAGGCCGGACGATCATTCTGATGACCGGTCAAAAAATAACAACCACCGACCATGTCAGCAGATTTTAGGGGATTTCCTGCCACGTGACCTACTAAGTACAACAGTCATGGGTCTGTGGAACAGTGGCTGAACAGTGGGAAAATAGTAGCATGAATAGGAAATTGGGGTAGTATAAATACCCCAACACATTTATTACTTTGCATTAAGTTTTACACCTACATTTCTACTACATTTATTACCCTTTACTCATCCTCACACCGGAGCTTGGTCTCGGAGTAAAACCCGAGGCGAGGCTAACGTGTTCGTACCTTGTGCAGGAGACGACCATCTCTCTACCGGATCGCTAGGGCTGGACGGAGACAAGATTTTACTTCAACAACCCCACACGAGTTTATCAGGCATATGAAGAAAAACAGCACTCGCATGTATCAAATCGTATGTAAAACCTGATCCAAATCTTGTGAAATCCATATCTTCACCTTTCAATATCAAAGGGCGCTTTTGAAGTAAACCATGTGATGGAAGTTCATACCTCAAT
This sequence comes from Chrysanthemum seticuspe, assembly GCA_019973895.1. Lineage (NCBI taxonomy): Eukaryota > Viridiplantae > Streptophyta > Magnoliopsida > Asterales > Asteraceae > Chrysanthemum > Chrysanthemum seticuspe. Next base: position 342,800,610 of record BPTQ01000008.1, on the reverse strand, counting down.
GCAGCCATAAGAGAAAGTTCGTCTCTTTCACCACCATCACATCGTCCCAAACACCCGTATCGCAGAATTTCACCACTTTCGGCACGACCCAACTCGCCCAACCACTCATAACCCTCACCAAACCCTTAAACAACTGCACATCCAACCCGACACCATCTCCGTCCCCAAACACAGCCCGAATCTTCCACAAATCCCCTATACAGTTTCTTGACACGTCTTTTAGTACTTTTTTTTCCTTCTCCATAACCCCGCCAAAACCGCGCTGTTTACCGGTGAAGGACTTGCATTCGTCATCACGTGGGACCCGCTTTCGTTTCCTTATTCCGCTAACTGCATTGGCCTGCCTAAAGACTATACTTCTTTTTTAGCAGTCGAGTTCGACACGAAATATGATCAAAACCTTGGAGATATTAATGGCAATCATCTTGGCATTGATCTTGACTCGATTTCGTCGTTAGCTTCGGTCGATTTAATGACGAATGGGATCGATTTAAAAGGCGGGAAAATGATATATGCATGGGTTGAGTACAAAAATAATGAAAAAGCTATTCGGGTTTGGGTCGGGTATGAGAAAGTTAAACCGGATAGTCCGGTTTTGGTGGCGCCTATCGATCTTTCGAAGAGGTTTAACGGGTTAATGTATGTTGGATTTACGGCTTCTAATGGTGTTAAAGGGTCTTCGGTTCATTTGATACACAGTTGGGAGTTTAGAACAGTCGAAAATGACCCGGTTAATGAAGTCGAAGAGCTCGGGTCAGATACTTGTCAAATTTGCTTCCCCGAACCCCAACTCGAATCTGGACCCGAAACCGAGCTAGAAAACATATATCACAAGGCGAAAAGTCCATTCAAGTTAGCTCTTGGGTTGTTGGTTGTGAATATGGTTCTAATCCTTATTTTTTGTTTAGTGGGGTTGTATGTGTGTTGGACTAAAACTCGAGGGCGAGGTCGAACCGGGTCGGGTTTGATCCGACCCGGTTTGCTAAGATCCGAGCCGAACGGAAACTCGAGGCCAAGGAGGCTGAAATACTCCGAGATCCGTTTGGCGACGAGAGGGTTTAACCGAAATATGATCATTGGAGAAGGTTCGAAGTCGACGGTGTACGGGACGACGTTGCCGAACACGGGCAACGTCGCGGTGAAACGGATAAATAAAATTGGGCCTATAGGGAGCCAGTTTGTGACGGAATTTGTGACGATCGCTGGTGAAATACGTCACAAAAACCTTATAAATTTGAACTCGTGGTGTTACGAAAACAACGAGTTAATTCTGGTGTATGAGTACATGACAAATGGTTCATTAGATAAGCATCTACATACCCAAACAGCAAATGCCGTTAATACTGTTAAATTCTCGTTTGAATCGCGTTTAAACGTGCTTATCGGAGTCGCAAACGCTTTAGTCTACTTGCACGACGAGCTCGACCGCCCGGTGATCCATCGCAATGTGAAAAGTAGCAATATTCTGTTAGATGCAAATTTGGCGCCAAAGTTAGGTTTTTTTGAAATGACATCGCGTGACGTGACGCTGACGTCGTACTTGGCGCCAGAATATGTGTACTCTAGAGTTGGGACAGTGAAAACCGATGTTTATAGTTTTGGTGTGGTGGTTTTGGAGGTGGCGACGGGGTGGCAGGCTGTGGACGAGGCCGGTGTTACGGTGGTGGATTGGGTGTGGGATTTATGGGAGGAGAAAAGGTTAGTGGATTGCGGTGATAGTAATTTGTTTGGTGAGTTTAATCGGATGGATATGGAGCTGATGTTAATGATTGGGTTGATTTGTGTACATCCGAACTATGAAATGAGACCGGTTATGAAGGATGTTGTTAAGATGCTGAAAGGTGAAATTGTGCCGGATTTGCCGGATGTTAAGCCCACGGTGTTGGTTACGGCTGAGAAGTCGCCTGAGGTCGTGGTGGTCTGTGGGGGTGAGGATGGTGTTACTGCTTGGGGTACACCTAAGTCTCATTTTAGTAAGATGTAGCATATTTTTGATTTGTTGTATTGTTAGATTTTTGGTACTCAATTGTTGTTCATAAGTGATACAGTTTATTTTCTATTGATTTTGATTACCAATCTGTTGTTGCTTTTGTAATGGTTAACATAGTAATTTGGTTCAGTTTTGGTATAAAAAATATCGGTTTTACTGTTTCTTATAAAAAAGTATTGGTATTCTGTGTGTTATATCACTAATTTTTTTGGTTCAGAACATGATGGTGCATTTTAGGATGGGTAAAATTTTTACTGATGCAGAAGATAATTAGTCTATCTGCAGAGGTTAATCGATAATGGTTAGCCAAAATGGAGTTAACTGCACTTTTAAGTTAGTCAGTAAAACAAATTTTGGTTCAGATTCGGCGTTTTGACATAACCGTGATATAATGTTAACGATCGAGGCTTCTAAAACTTTGGCATATCAAAGTACCCAAAACACATTCACAGTTCTTTTTAAGTTCTAACCATCAGATATGTTGCTTGGAACAACTGCCTACTGTGAACCACAATGACACGAACCACAACCCGATGAACCCCATGACCCAACACAATCTACAACCGGATCTGAACCCACCTCGAAATGCCCTTTAGAAACCACCCTTGCAACACGACCATGTGATTACTGCCCCTTTACAAAGCAGCCTTCCAACATCAACACATGACCACTACCTATCTGATCCAAGACCTCGAACCACCCATCTCAATCATATTGACCACTTGCCGCAATACACCACATGACCATAAACCACAACCGTCACGATATGCTAACTCGCCTGAAAAATGGCATGACTCATTAAACTTTTCAGAGTATTATTTAACAAAATATATGACAAAAAAAAAGGAGAAAGTATATAATGAAGAGAACGTGATCTAGATGTTTAATATACGAATAAAAGATGGTCAGTGTTTTTTCAAATATCAAAACCATATCCAAACACAATCTGCTAACACCCTTTAAGACTAGAATATGTTAAGTTGATATGACCTTTCCAGGATTCAGCGAATGAATCGAAGATCTATCCTATTAATAGGAAACTCAATGAGAAAGAATGAATTTCGAATTAATTGGACTAATGATTGTGGATAGTTTGTTACAAAGATTACAGAGGATTTTAAGAAAGAAAAGTGTCTACAAATCAATAGCTATATTCTAACTAACGCATCAGTTGGTTCTTATTGTCTAAACCAACTTGTTTTCCCGCCAATGACCACTCGCGCAAGGCACGTGTTTATTCCCTAACAACCCCACGTGCATCCGCACGTGGACACTAATTGACTCATAACACGAGTTCAGGGTACTTCAGCCCACAACCACAAAGATATATGAACACCATCAATGACCACCATTAAACTTCTGAATCATATAACAGAAGACATAGAAAAGTAGATAATTGTTTGAAGACTCGATCAACTTTTGTTACACGTATGTGCACAGCTCTTTCCTCCATTCATTCCTACGATATAATTTTCATTCAGTGGGCTGTTTGGGCTCCTCATCTAAGACATTAGCCTTTTTCTTCTCATTTTCTGATAAGCCACTTTTAATTTCTTCAACAACTTTTTTGACCAGATCTGCAATACACCTGCAGAATAATTTAACATGTGTAGGATGATCAGCATTCTATGCTTGTTAGTATAGCTTTTTTTAAGCTGAAATAGTTTACGAAAAAAGATTAGTAACTAACCAAAACTTGGAGTATTCCAGCCCAGCTGCAATTGTTGCTTCAACAAGAGCCTTTCTCCATACTTCCACCCTCGGGTGTGTATCATATTCTGACATCACTTCTCCAAAATACCCTTTTTGTGTCCGCACGTCAGAGCTGCTCACGTTGTAGAATATTGGTAGAATAACCTGTCCTTTTTCTCTGGAGCACTCTGTAATCTTGGCAACTTCATCCAAGTACCAAGGATTAACAGCAAACTTCTTGGTGAATATAATGACAAATAGTCGTGATCGTTCAATGGCCTTCAGGAGTATTGATTCCTTACGGGATTGTGTCGGATTGTCCTTGTAAGTGTAAATTCCTTCTTGGTCAAGAGCAGCACGGATATCATCAACAATGTGGCACTCAGTGTCTCGATCTCTAAAACTAATGTATACATCATGCAGATATGCACTTAAACCCTGCGGAAACAAACAAATAAAGATTTGAGCATATGGATTTAGAAACTTAATGTTTATTATAGATGGTGTTAAAAGTGAGCTACTCTACTAAAATCTTATTCTAGTATTGAAGAAAATAGATAAATTTTGATGTCACGTGTAAGCATAAGACGTTAAAAGAAAAAGTGAATGGCAAAAGCTTTGACACTAGATGTAACATGTCAAGTCAGTGCAACAACTTACTTGCTGATAATCCAACGCCTTTTCCAGTTGATCCACAACCAGACTCATTGTTGGGCGCTCTTCTCTACGTTTCTTCAAGCACCGATAAGCAATTCTTGAAAACGTAACCAATGAATCTGAATTCATTTGACTTCGTAGATCTGAGTCAATGATTTCATCTAATGTCTCCTTTACATAATGATCTTGGGCCAAACTGAGCAAAAAATAACGGTCAGTAGGATACTTTGGATCGACAGTTACCAGCCTTCCAAACAAGACTTCAAGCATTACAATTCCGAAAGAGTAAACATCAGATTTTTGTGTGAGCATGTCATGTTCTTCGTATAGTGGATCAACATATCCCGGTGTGCCACAAGCCATGGTGAAAATGACACTACACGGTACATTTGCAAGGGCAATTTTGGACAACCCAAAATCGGATATTTTGGCCTTCCAAGTCTCATCCAATAGGATGTTTGCACTCTTGATATCACGATGTACAATTATATGATGTTGTACACTGTCATGAAGGTACTCTAACCCATGGGCAGCGTCTAAGGAAATTTGAAGACGTTGTATCCATGTCAGATCTTTCCTAGGTAGTACCTTGTCGAGGCTCCCATTTTTTTCATACCTGTAAACAAGGATCCTTTCGCCACCTTCATCACAATATCCGACAAGAGAGACAATGTTTTCGTGTTTATAAGTTGAAAGCAATTGAATTTCCATCATGAATTGATGCTCTCCTTGCCCATCACGGCGGTTCAATCGTTTTATAGCTACGTTTCCATGTTGCGCAGTTTGACCTTGGAACACGTGCCCAAATCCACCCCTTGCAATGGCGTTTTCTCTAGCAAAGTTATTTGTTGCCAATTGTATGTCTTGGAGAGGAATCTTCAAGTGCTCTATTTCAAGGGAATGTGTGAAAGTAGGCATACCACCACCACCACCATATCTCAAACCTTCCAACCGAGTCTGTGCTCCTATGAATCCTTTATCAGGGAACAATCTTTTTGAAATTGTATCAACAATTAGTTTGATATATTTTGACTCATGCCTGCACATTAATAATTAACTTATTTACACAATAGCTGATTTTGTTCCACCAGGAAGTACACATTGAAACACAGAACTACTGGCTTAACATATTCTACAACGGGTAGCATTCACAACAAAAATTGTAAGAATTACAAGGGAAATTAATATCATATTAGGTTAACATGTGAAGAAGAGACCTACTTATCCGAAATTTCCCATCCAAATAGATCGCTTGCATGCGCTAGTTGGTTCCTCCAATATTTAACTTTGTTGGTCTCCATAACATGGTCATGTCTTTCAAATGCTTCTTCATATTCCCCTCTTTGATATCTCACATTCGAGGGGGACACATCATAGTATACGGGCATAACGGTTTTCCCACTATTGACCATGCATTCCATAATATATGCAAGTTCATCTAAGCACCAAGAAGAAGCTGCATAGTTTTGGGAGAATATTATGACGGCAATCTGCGATTCTTCAATAGCCTTTATGTGTGATAGGGTTAAAGATTCATCCAAGGGAAATGTATCTTCTTTCATGTAAGTGAGGATTTCTGCTTGGTCAAGAGCTGCGTATAGATGATCCACAAAGTTGCTGCCAGTGTCTATTCCTCGATAACTCAGAAAAACACTGTGATTTCGCAACTTAGACGAAGAGTCTGGAGTGCAGTAAGAAGGACGAGAAGGCACCATTATCGATGAATCTGCATTCAAGAAGTAAATATATGTGGTTTGATTAGCTCAATACATACATACAAACTAATGAAATTGAAGGACATGAACGATACTTGGATGGGTAGTGAGTGATGAGAATGCAGACATTCATACACCTATGGAACATTGCCGCCAGGAAAGAATCCCTCTGGGTTAAATGGGTCAATGTGGTCAAATTGAAAAATCGAAGTATATGGGTGGAAGATTTTACATGATCTTAGAGATAAAGTATGGCCTAATGTTGACTATGTTGTGCACTTAATAGGTGATGGAAATTCTACTTCTATTTGGTATGATAATTGGCATAGTACCGGCCCTTTGTGTAAGTTTATCTCCTGAAGCAGGGGCGTAGCCAGGAATTCTTTTCAGGGGGGGCCAAAAAATTTTAAAAGACACCGGCAAGTTAGAAAGGAAACAAAAGATTACGGAGTATAATATTTAATTGTGTAAAAAGTTTGCAACATATTTGTTCATTCAACGTTTTGGTTGCACACGACATTCATTTGCATAACCAAAATCATCTAAAAATGAATCTGAACCAAAATTCTTGGCTATAGGACTGAATATGGATTGATGGATGGATGAGGGACTAAGCACGTGAACTAATAAAGAGATATCTAGTTTGTAGGTGGATCAAATGTTAATATATGATAGTAAATTCGGCTTTGGACTACAACACATATGTCTATTACTAGGGCTTTGTGGGTGGGCCATGGCCCACCTTCGCCCCCACATAGCTACGCCCCTGTCCTGAAGAAGGATTAATCAAGCTAGACTCAGTGACCAAGAAATGTGGCTGATTTGATTAATAATGGTTGCTGGCAATGGCCAAATGAATGGATGGAACTCTTCCCTGTTCAAAGGCTGATAAAGTTCAATGGCTGTCTCATAATGGGCTGTTATCTGACTTATCAGTAAAAAACGTGAGGGAAGGAATGAGGATGAATCACCCCGCTGTTACTGGAATAAGCTTGTGTAGAACTCACAAGGTAATCCTAGGCACTTTTGTTTTATGGCTTGCTATCCAAGAGAGACTGCTGACTCAAGATAAGATAGGATGCTAAAGTGGTGTAATCACCTCTTTCTCAATTGTGAATATTTATTACAGATATGGCAAGCTATCAAGAAGAAGATGAATGATGTGAAAATGATTGGCTTCTGGCAGGCTATTTGTGGTTTCATTGGCCTCCGATCCATGTATAAACTTTATATGGAGTGTTCTAAGAAGGATGTATTTAGCCACTGCAGCGTACTATATATGTCATGAAAGGAACTCAAAGTTGTTTACACAAGAAAAAAAGGAGTTCTAAGGTAAAAATCCTTCAGATTGTGATTGAGAGTATCAAAAGGGTAGCAAAAGAACGGGAGATACAAAGCCAGGTACAAAAGTAATGATACAAAGAAAGGAATGTGGCTACTGAATTGTGCAGTACTGTTTGTGTATATGGTAGTCTCTGGCAAAATTGGGATAGTGGAGCAGGAATGCTAATATATGGCTTCTGCAATGCTTATTAGTATGGTTGCTTACTAGAGGGTCTATCTTTGGAAGCTTTGAATGTGAGTTTATAGTGTAAATTGCAAAAAATGGCCCCTGTGGTATGTCCAAATTGCAGGCTCGGTCCTCACCTTTTCAAAGTGCAGGCGTCGTCCATGTGGGAACTCATTGGCGCCGAAATCGTCCCTGCCCCAACGTGAAATGAGTAAAATGCCCCAAAGTTAATGACAACGTCTCAATGAAGGCAAGGGCATTTTAGTCATTTCACTTTGAGGCAAGGACGATTCCGCACCAAAGGTTTCCCACAGGGACGGCATTTGCACTTCCAGAAAGGTAGGGACCGTGCCTGTGATTTGGACATACTATAAGGACGCTTTTTGAAATTTACTCGAGTTTATATGTGTGAGAAGTTAATAAAATTTCATCATTTCACCAAAAAACGATGTGTGCGATGATATGTTTTCTCAGCGCATTCAAATCTATATAAATATTTGAGAACACATTCTTCATCGTTTTCTCCAAAGAACATGTAGACAACATTAATTTCTTACCACCAACGCCTAATTTTTGATCTTGCAAGCGAGACACTATTCCGGTATCAGGAAGCAATTTACTTGAAATTGTATCAACAACTTCTATGATACATGTTGATTCACGTCTGCACATTTGATATAACAGTATAATTAGCACCTGGTAATTTATGGGTTAAGGCGAAAAGTTTCCTAGTGAAATGGGACTGGTACAGAAAAGCTAATATTGTAAGTTCGTGAAATGACCACCGCTGGAGTCAGATTTCTTTATGAATGATTGAACATCGTGAGCATCAAAACTAAAATAAGATAAGGAAACTACCTGTAGAGATCTTTATTGAGTACCCATCCAGTTAGGTTACTTACCTCCTCCAATGCTTTTCTCCATGATTCAACTTTGTGGTTAAACCTGCACTCGTGAGCCTCAAATGCTACTCCGTATGTCCCGTTTTGTTTTCGCACATCCGATGGATCCACGTGATAGAATATAGGCATCACAATTTGATCTCTTTCAATTCTGTTATTTACAATATCTTCAAGTTCGTTCATACAGAAACTAGAATTTGCATAGTTTTTGGAGAAGACTACAATAACAATCCGTGATTCTTGAATTGCTTTCAAGAGCGTTTTAACAATCGGTGCACCATGTCGAAGTGATTCAGTGTCAATGTAAGTGCAAATTCCTCGTTGCTGAAGAGCTGTTTGGAGATGATCTACAAACTTATAGCGGGTGTCCTCACCTCGGAAACTTACAAAAACATCGTGATTCCACACCTGGCTGGAAGAAGCGGAAGTGGAGGAAGAAGGCGACGATGTTGATGCCATTGATCTAGTGATCTGAATTGAATTTGTATAAAAGCTAGCAAATCGGATCCAGCCAGGCTCATATATAGATATATGTCGCTTGTTGGATATATGACACAGCAAGAGAAAATGATGAGGAAACTGACTACTGGTTTATTATCATTGATAACTAAAGACCTGCCTCTTACACAGGCAACACAAACACACGTTGACTCAAAAAGTCAATGATATCAAATTGATTATCTAACCAACAAGACTTATTCAAATAACTAATAATTAAAGACTGCCAGACAAATATCTAACCACTTGACTAATTGTTGTGGCTTATAATCAGCCAACAAGACTTATTCAAATAACTAATAATTAAGATAAAAGAGAGAATTAAATAACCTTCAACACTGCCCCTTCATTGGACCATGGACATTCCAAGCTGAGCACTGAGTTCTTCATGCTTCATTAGTGGTAAGCTCTTTGTCAATAAATCTGCAACCTGCTCATCGGTTCGACAGATGTCGAGTTGAATTGTTTCTTTGACAATCAGTCCTCGAATGTAATGATGCTTGACTTCGATGTGTTTTATTCTGCTATGATGCATTGCGTTCCTTGCTAACATCACCGCCGATTGATTGTCACATTTGATGTTTGTTGCTCTTGACTGCTCTTGGCCTAAGTCGCAAAAAGAATTCCTCTTAACGATACTGCCTGACAAGCTGCCACATACTCTGCTTCAGTCGAAGATAATGCCACCGTTGCTTGCTTCTTCAAAGTCCAAGATATAGCACCGGTGCTAAGAACAAAACAGATGTTCTTCTTTTGTCTTCAACTTAACCGACGAGTTACTTTCGGTGAATCCTAGAAGGCTAAAATCCTTTGTTATGTGAAACCAAATCCCATAACTTTTAGCACCCGCAAAGTAACGTTGAGCTCTTCTTTCTGCTCCAAAAATGATGCACTGTAGGGCGATGCATAAAACAAGATAGGACACCAACTGGATTAGCCACATCAGGACGAGAATGAGTAACATAATTCAATCTCCCAACCACGCTTCTGTACACTCTTGCATCTGTCAACTCCGAGTCATTTTCCATTTCGACTTTAACTTTTCGTCGATGTGCATTGGTGTTGCAACAATCTTGCATCCTTGCATGTTGAATTTATCAAGTATCATCTACATACTTTGCCTGTGTCATGAATATTCCTTTCTGAAAGCTCCCAATTTCGATGGCAGTTCTTTTGTCCCTTTTTTCATTTGTAAATGACAATCTTTCACAACGGTACTATATGCTGTCATAAAATCATTACATTTATCTTTGGTTTATCAAGAAAAAAAGGCATACAGCTTTGCATTTTTAATAAGAATTGAACAGTTTTAGGATTCAACTATTAAGAATTATAAAAGGATACTAATAAAATTACCTTTTCTCCAATAGTTTCTTTAAATTAATTTATCTAATCAGGAACACAATTTATAGTATAATCAAAATTTCCAACATTCAAGGATGAAAATACCATTTAACTTTCGGCTTCAAAAGCTTCAGAGAACCAGCAATTCTACCAAACAATATCAATTTAAAAGTATGTCAAAAAGAATATAATTATATTTTCAAAAACTAGTGTACACCAGTTTACATGACTCGGTTCTTCAATACACATTCGATTAACTGCCAAAGAATTACACAAATCTACTCGTACTCAACAAGCTTTGGTCTAAACAAATTACACTTTAAACCTTCTGAACTCGAACCAAATCTCATAGTGATTGAATAGTAAACTATCATGTGTATGCTTTCCCATATATTCAAGTCCTAAACTTTTAAGCCTTCTACTGCACTCATCCCCTCCTAACCGTGAACAAAACTTCACGTTGTGTGACACAAAGATTCGTCCATCCAAAGGTTTCAATCGATCAACTAATCTTTCTAATCCAACCCACACGAGTTTATCAGGCATATGAAGAAAAACAGCACTCGCATATATCAAATCATATGTAAAACCCGACCCAAATCTTGTGAAATCCATATCTTCACCTTTCAAGATCAAAGGGCGCTTTTGAAGTAAACCATGTGATGGAAGTTCATACCTCAATGCAGCCATAAGAGAAAGTTCATCTCTTTCAAGACAATGGAAGTGTTCTGGCTTTAAGTATTGGATGAAATGTAGGCCGACTCGTAGGGTACCACAACCAATTTCAAGGACACGAGATTCAGGGGCGATATGGGAATTTTCTGCAAGGAATTCAAATACGTCTCGCCCACCAGCCCAGGGTTCACCGTAGTTACTGTGGTGCTCTTCTACTAGTAGTTCGCCTGGGCAAGGAAAAGATGTGTGGTTCTTTGCTTCCTCTCCTTCGTAGTGAGATATGCCTTTGTACCTGTAAATGATCAGTTTTCAGTATTTGGTTAGCTAATTATACATTTAAATGTGAAAGAACAAAGTTAATTTAAGACTTAAGATTCATACATTTGGATATATGGGCAATCTCATTCATATCCTTGCAAACCTTAGGTTTATGAAGATGATTATACACAGATAAACTAAAAGCCTCATGTTTTGGTTTGCCACTCGGTAACTTTTGTTGCAACCTCATGTTTTGATATGCAAATCACAAACTTATTGAGTTATGTTATTGTAAGCTATGCTTCATAAGTCATAACTAAATTAACTGTAGAAAGTTACCGAGTGGCTTTAAGTCCAATAGTATCAATGAGTCTCTACAATCTTTAGGTTGTGACTTCATGTCGCTTTAATACACCAGTGTAGCACTTAATTAACTGTCTACAAAAAATCAAAAGTTCATCCAATCTGTTAACAAACCACTCAACATACTTACTCACATGTTCACTCACTCTCTTGTTCTGCTCTCCTACCATTATGGGAATGCTGGATGTGCACATAAACTGATTATTGTAATACAAAGTCGCAATAATCAGATAAATAGTGTTCAAATAAATGGACCATAAGGTCATAATAATCAGGTACAATTACTAAACTATTTTAAGCTTTAAGCAATTGACAATAATCGCATTTTGACCAAGCTACAATAATCACTTTGAAACACACATCCAAACACCCACTACATCAGTCGACATCATTCAGGAATTACAAACGCATAGTAAATCCTATCCTTGTCATTTCAAAATTAAACAGAAGAAAGAGATCCCTATGAAATTTAACTCCATATAATCTTCCTGATAAACAAGTGAACATCTAAAAAGCTATCATATCAGTACTAAAATATTTTCCAAAATCAACAGCTCTTGGTAATGTTCGTTATTAAGGTACACTAAGGCAACAAAACTTCACATTGCTTTTCACCCTTCCACCTCAGGAAGTGCAGTTCTTAACAAAGGAACAATCACTCATTAAAATATAGGAGCTGTGATCCACTAAAGATTTTGATTCCAGTGGGGGTCAGAGCGATGAAGTAGGCACGGGTATCAACGTCTAAGCCCATAGTAAACATATGATGAGCCCAAACAAGAGATCCAGGAACACCTTTACTGATCATGGTATAAACCAAATTTGTGAGGCCATAAACTCTTAAACTATGAGGAGTTACAAGATGCAAAGCCCATGACCGGCTGCACATAATGAGTTGCTCGGTCCAGAATTTCAACATCTCAGACTCTGATTCTAATTTTCCCCAAATTTTATAATTTCTGGTTTCATAAAGTGCCCGATTTCATTGTATGTAGCCTTAAAATAAGGTATTGTTTGTGCACTTCATATCTAAACTATTTATTTTCAGCTAGTTTTCGTAAATTTGGCTGTGAATACTAGATATGCCCTGTATGCAGGAATCGACTGTTTGAATTAGCATAAGTTAATTAGCTTAAATGAAGCCCGGTTTCATAAGCTCCTCACTATCAGCTTAGTTGGTCTTACTTGCCTTGTTTACAACTTTACCTTATCTTATCTTATTTGTTTAAGGGGTGTTTGTTTAAGCTTATATAGCGGGCTTATGGCTTATGTTTCATAAGCTCACTTTATGTGGCTTATTTTGAAACTTTTCGGCTCATATAAGCTTATTAAAGCTTATTATTATGACATGATAAGCTTAATTTAAGCAGAAAAGTTTCAAAATATGGCATAAAAAGTGAGCTTATGAAACATAAGCCGAAAACCAAATAAGCCATAAGCTAGCTATATAAGCTTAAACAAAAGATCACAAGGTATGCTTAATCAAAACACTGATTAGTTCATCTCACTGTGTGTGTTCTCAAGATCCATTATAAACGAACTCAAATAAAACCCCAATTCATAACATTGTAACCTAAGCCCACTAAAATCCATACTTAAAGCTCGTAAAACTAACTAACTAAACAAATTAATATTAAAAACACTAAACAAAACCAAACCAAACCAAAATGTAACTTACTGAATCAAATCCTGTAGCTGCTGAGCACGAGTACGAGGATTAATACCCTTACGAAGGACATTATCCTGCATACGAAGCCCATTAACCTCGATCTGTTTCTTCACCCATTCAATATCTTCAACACTTGCTGAGATCCGCTCTTTTGATGATAATGATGATGATGATGATTCTAGTGGTTTAGTAGTGGAGCAAGTGCAGGTTGGTGGTGGTGGGTATGAGAGGGAGGAGATGAGGAAGAAGAGGAAGATGGCGGCGCCGGAGAGGGTCAGGATTAGTGTTGGCACGGTGATTACCACGGTTCGCGGTGGTGGTGGCATTTGTGATGGTGGTGAGTGAGAGTGGATCACTAGATCTGCGTCAGTGTTGTATGATTTAATTTTCATTTTAAAGGGATAATAACAAAATATTAATCTAAACTTCTTCATTTTAGTTTGAGTAAATTTAACTATTCAAGGTTATAAATAGCGTGAGCGATGGCGTGGCGGTATGATCAAACTTCACGTTTTTGCGGTTAAAGTGAAGTTTTTGCGTTTATAAGGCATGATATAAGGCGGCACAAAGTATGAAAATATTTATATATTTATATCATAATTCATATATATCGAGTTTACAAAAACATATGTCATAAGGCGGCGTGACAGTATGGCGTGACGTCATGATAAATGCGAGGCCTTTGCGGGCCTTTTAGAACGGTGAGTAAATTACACTGCTGGTCCCCAAACTATTTCAAATTCGCGCAATTTAGTCCTAAACTTTTTCATTATTTACGTGCATTTGGTCCTTTTCTGATATCGCTCGTTACTTTTTTAGTTAGTTGCAACTTGCAAGGGCATTTTGTCATTTTGACATTTCTTGTCCAAACACCCCAATTACACCAACGGTTCCTAAACTTTTCAATTCTCAAATTTAAAAAACTACCGTAATATAAACTACCCTCTTCTTCACCCTCTCTTCCACCACCATTATCATTTACCTCAAATTAAAAGCTTATAAACAAACTCTTTCGACACAAATCTTTCCAAACCCATTTCAGATTTACCGCGCGTTTGTTAAATTTTGGCGAGTGAAATCAAGTCCATCAAGATCGGTAAAATAATCCTCGAACTTTAGATCATCTATCATGAAATCTTTTTATCGATTTCAATACTTTGATTTACATCATCTTACATAACACAAACTTATTTCAATCTCAAATTATTACCATCGGTTTCAAACACACGCTCCAGTGAAGCTTATAAGGATTTGTCTTCAGCAACCTCCTTCATTTTGTTGTTCAACGATTAGCTATCCTATCTTTTTTGTGCTTTTACTTTGATGATTGTAACGTACATGATCAAGTATGGATTATAGTGATTTAAATTTTTTATAGTATATATTTGTTATATATAAATAAAAGAGTAAACTCTAAAATACATCCATGTGGTTTACCCCGTTTCGCACTATACATCCCTCTCGCAAAATTTTCAACAGATACATCACTCCGTTAGTAAAAGTTAACCTATATACATCCCTCGGTTAAAATATGGACTAATGGTGCAAATTATTTCTCCGTTATCTCTTAACGAGACAGAAAATGTTTACACCGTTAGTCCTATGGGTTAACGATATTTGCACCGTTAGTCCTTTTGTGCGAATCGGGGTAAACCTCAGAGATGTATTTTGGAGTTTATCCAAGACCTTCAAATTTGATAAACTGTTGGGAAGTGCTCATATTATAATAAATAATTATATGATTAGAAATGTGTGAGTCTATGGGATCACACATATATATAAAGGTATCATCATTTACAATATATTTAATGTGATTATAGTAGTTATGTTATTTATATTATTTAAATATCTCATGATCGACTAATGGACGTTAATTAAATCGTTAGACTAATTAATTAACTAAAAGGTCATTATTTAAAAAGTACGAGTCATTCAGACCCGTGCGATGCACACGTGTTGTATCTAATTGTTCTTTGCGTAATGATTGTGTAAATTATTTAGTTGTAAGTATGATGGTGAACTTTATAATTGAGATATATTAAGAGATTGAATAATACCGTAATACTCTCATTATAATTACTGATAGTCATGCTAAAATAACAAAACATAAGTATAACAACCCAATACCAATACACATATCAAAATCTTTATATGTGGCTCATAGAAGTACTAAGCAAATGACATAATAGAATTAGCATAAACTTCAATGATACAATGTAGACTACGAAACATCTACATAACAAAGTTGTTATAATCTTCTTGTCCTTCATTGCTTGTAGCTTAGTTTTTGAATGTTTTCTTTTCATATCCAGTATGCAACCATGTTCAAGTGATAAATAAGTACACCTGAATGTCACTTCAATCCCAAATATATCGAACAAAAACTCCGTAGCCATTTTTTTAAAAAACAATACCAATTCTAGCCGTGAAATAATTAACCCCGCAAAAATTTGTAAGTCCAAAATACCACTCATTATACCAAATAAATTATTAAAGCATTATGTATCCACAAAATAGTGTTCGAATAACATGTTACGATAATAATTAGCCCATGTTTTCAGTTTGTAGCATAGCCCAAGAGATAGGATAGTAATCCAGTCCACCATTTTAGTCAAATAAGCAAATCACTGATCCAATCCACTATCTATCCTAAATAGACGGTTTATAAAACTTATATACACAATCCTTATCTCATAAGATACCTAAAAATCTCTCTTAGGAGACGCAATCACCTAATCTTTCTCATCTTCATCAAACCGCCAACACCATCATCCCTCCCAACAACAAAAAAGGCAGTTATTCATCCTTGCATCCAACATCTCCATATCACAATATACCCACAAACCATAACCCATATGCTCTGAACCATACTCCTTTCATGTTTCTTTAATCCCAACCCGAAGAACAAATCTTTCACGCAGAAAAAATTCACCAAGGATTCTACAATTTTTTTTTGGACTGACGAAAGAGGTAGCAAGAGTTTCGGCTTCAAGATCTCATATGAGATCTCGGGTAGGTTCTTGCTGTGATTCTCGTTTTTTAGATCTATGAGAATATGGGTTCGTACTAAAAAAATCTTTAAAAGATTAGAAAAAGTTGAACCCAATTTGAGATTACTTTGAACTCTCGTGTCTTGTTTGTTTGATGTGAGTTGGGGAGAGATTGAGAGGGTCCATGATTGTGCCTAGATGTAGATAATTTGTTACACCCCGTGACCGGTTTGACTAAATTTTTTGGCTTTTACGGGAAAACGAACCAGCTTAATTGATATTCCAATAATCTTTCACCCATTGACAAATTTTCATTAACATTTAGACCTTGAAACTATTTTTAATTGAAACTAGACTCAATTACCCAATGTTTTAAAAACCGGTTTTTTAATTGACCCGGTTGAGTCACCGAACATCGGTTCAACCGGTTCGACCGCCGGGTCAACCCGGTTTTTCATTTTTTATTATTTTATTTTTTTCGACCGGGTCAACCGGTTTGATCATCGGGTCAACCGGTTCGACCGCCGGGTCTAACCGGGTCAACCCGGTTTTCATAAAAAAATTTTGAAAAAAAACAAACCCGGCCGGGTTTCATGACCCGGGTTGACCCGGGTCACTCAAAACCCGGCGGGTCTAACCGGTTGACCCGGTTTTAGAAACCCGGGTTTTTTTGACCCGTTTTAGTGGCCGGGTACCGGTCCGACCGGTTGAACCGGCCGGGTCGACCCGGGTTTGAAAACATTGCAATTACCTTTAAAATGACAGGTGACATGACCAGTGACGACTTACGGGATTATAAGATACAAAATTTAGAAAATCAATGAAACCATACGAACCCATCCCAGCCTCTCGGTCTGGCCCCGCTGCCGATCGGTTGGAGCTAATTTGATCACCCAGGCGATCGATCGGCTGGAGCCTCCTCATCAGCTCAGCCCGCTTCAAAACCTTTTTCCGGAAATCCTACTTCCTAAACTCGATAATTCATGAAAGTTTCCAGATTTCATAAATACCTTCTAGCCCTCATTTCCATACAATAACATTACCCAATTGCCCCACAGAATAGTACTTTACATTTTGACGGGTTTATGCCTAAAACCCGTTTTGACCCATTTCAATACAAACGAACCATACGACCTTTATAACCCATCAAACTTAACCAATACCCTTAAAATAACATATTAAAACGTTTACATAATGAATCAACCCGTTTGTTACCCAGAATGGGTATAGACACGCTTAATCCAAACACCCCTTTATTCTTAAATAAAAACACATAAAACCATTTATTCCACAAACCGTAAGACGTGCTTCATCATAGCCGACAATGACATAACTTGACACTTGACTATACGCTACAAACCAATAAAAGACTAACAGGGGTATAACATTGACCTTGAGCTCGGTATCTACCTAAGCTCCTAATGCTTACTATTTTCCGATCCGCTTCTCAATCCATAGGTTATAATCCAACTACTTCCTTCCGGTCGTGCATAAACCTACAAGAACATTTAAACATTAAAATGTAAGCTTTCTCTTATTAAGCAACTAGATTAATACTTTCGTTCACATATATATGCATCAAAAGCAACTTTAATAATTCAACCCATAATCATCAAATCTCATGACAACATCATAACTATTAAACATGAATTTAATAACATTAAACACCTAATAATCATAGACATACCTTGATCCTTACAACGCCATGTCCTATCTCTTGATCCTTACTCACTAAAAAACCTCTTACTAACCCAACTTACTAATCCAAAGCATAATCCTATATACTCATTTATTAACATACAACATGAGAACATTCATATTAACATATAGTAATCGTAGTTACTTACTTTGATCATCCAAGCTAAACTACCAAGACATCATCATCTTCCATCATCATCTTCCTCACTAGCTAAGCCTTAATTGTCCATCTTGATTCCTAGTAAATCATCATATAAATACTTACTTTCTCATCAAACTAGCATTATCAAACAAAGGGTTTACCAAACCCATCCTCATCTTCATGATTCCAGCTTATAATCATTAAAACACAAGATTAGAGCTTACTTACTTGCTTAGAGATCTAATTGAGGCTTATCCACATGGTAAAATGGCCTAATCTTCCTCCTTTGATCAATAGTACCAAGATAAGATTTTCCCACCCTTTTCTCTCTTCTCCATAACCGGACCAAACAACACCTTATAATAAAATGGTGGAACTTGGAAGAGTATTATAGAATTCTCTAGATTCTAGATATTTACTTGCACATCTTTGGCCATATGGCAATTATGGTCCCTAAAGTCATTTTCTTTCTATTTTAACCACACTTCACTTACAACACATTTATTACTTTACAACTCTAGTCCCTTAAGTTTATTTCTATTCTCGTTGCGACACATGATACTTTCCCTAACTATATAACACATTCGTTGTCTACTAGCTGACTATCAGACAACTGACTATCAGGTTTGACCACTACGTAACTTTCATTGACTAACCAATCACAACAAGCCTTATTCAACTCATAGATATCGGGGTCTAGTTGTATTCAGGAAACGGGTCTAACATAATTGATCTCGGTTTCGTGAGTTGTGTGACATAGTGTATGCTGTTAGGAATTATTTGTAAAACAAACTTAAGTCTGTTAGTGACATAGTTAAGTCTGGTAGGCATAGTTGAGTATGCCAGTACTAAGTTAAGTCTGGCCGAACTAAGTTAGTTCTGTTTAGCTAGTTAAGTATGTTCTTGAAACAGAATAGTTATATTAGAGATATATTAGGAAAGGATATGCACACGTCTTAGAGATATCTTAGGAAAAGATATGCATTATCCTTTCACACGTTTTGTAAAGATGCTAGGGTTTCCTTGGTGTATAAAAGGAACTCTACGACATTATGTTTTATATAGAAGTTTAATAGAGTTTAAAAGCAATTACAAAGTTAGTTTTATAATTGTGTTCTTCTTATTGCTTGTGTTAAGATTCCGCATTAACATTTAAGCATTCATTGTTAGTGTATGTCATATAGCTGATTTGGATTTATTCAAGTTAGCTATTGTCTTATTAAGGCTACTTAGATCCATTACTTTGGACCTACATATGCAGATCTTGATTATGGATTGAAAGGTGTGATAAGCTAAGCGAAGGGAGGATGTTATTTATAGGCTGCCAACTCAAGTATTGTTGATTTAATGCATGGGGTTATTGGAAGGGCTAAAGGCTAAGGGGAAAGGGCTCTAACGAATTTGATATTTAATGGCCTAAAGGGTAAGGGAAATGTTGTATACAACTTGTTAATTGAACATCAATAACATTAAGGACATCAAGTTAATGGGATGAAACTCTCAAATCATTAAGACTTAACCCTTCATATTCATCGTCCTTTTGTTTACCCAGGCGACAAAATAAAGGCCTGCATCATCCCCTTTGTCTACCCAGCCATTTAAGACTCCCCATTGGGTTTTGAAAACTTGATGACTTCCACATTAAATTTAAGGACTGAGTCTTTATATATATATAAGATTGGACTTAAAAAATGGGTTAGACAAAAAACAAACGGCACGCCCATTTTGGGTCTAAGGGGGCCGACCATGGGGTTAAAGAAAGGGAATGGAAAATACTTGGGTGCTAAGTGTAATTACGAAGACTTATCATGAGATTATGATTTATCTTAATCTCATTACTTGGAAAACAAATCATACAATATCTCCTCCATTTCTCTCTCAAAACTGGTCGAACAAACGCCCCTATATAGGTTTTGGTTTGTATTTTTCTAACCTTGACAAAGGTGTTGTGCAAGACTAGATCATGGGATAGCAAGAACTAGAATTCAGGTGATACACCGTGATGTGTAATGTGGATATCTATTGAGGCAATCTCCCTTAATTGATCCTTGGGTTTCGTGGGTTTTAACAAGGGGAAACCATGTTCGTAGTTTTACTGACCACGTAACAAGATATAATAATAATTTCTGTTATTTAATTAGTTATATGTGTCATACATATCTATCTATTGATGACCTTTTTTCGCTGCTCTTAAATGTTTTTTCTATGATTTAGATATAAAATCACCAACATAAACATGTTAACGAAATCTCAACCTTGGTGTTGGAAACAACAAAGAAATTTGGTGTTCTGAAGACTTGTGATGATGAAGAATGCAGGGTTCTAAATTTGAGGAAGATATGAAGGGATTTGGTTGTGAGCTAAACATTGATTCCGAATGCGTTAGTGATTTAAAGGTTTGTGATTTTGATTATGGATTAAATTTAAATATGATTGTCATGAATTCACTAAGGTTTTCAATGGCAAACAAAGAAACTATTTTTGTTGCAATTGAAGACTTGAAGATTCCTGATAAGGCGACGTTTGGGAACATGGGTTGAACGTTCAGAGTGTGGTAGGCGTGTTAAAAAGCATCAAGGTTCCCCAGTTAACGTGGAGCGCAAATCTACAGAAAATAAGGTTCGTCGTCTGATAACATCAAATAGTCCTGAATTTTAAGTGTCAATTTCCCCCGATAATGCTCGTATTTTATATCATTTATATGGATTTACGCTTGTATTCCTTTATATTTCACTTTCAGGTAAATTATGAGCATTGGAGCTTATGAGACCCGAATTTGGAGATTTTCCTAACGATTTATGATAGTATGCCAACTGTGAAGAAGATACGGCGTAACTCACTCTCTCACATTACGCCGTAGCCAGTGTTTTGACTCAGAAGACCAACTTAACTACAATTACGATATAACTCCCAACTAAGGTTACGCCGTAATCATCTAGGTCAAGAAATGTTTTACGCCTCCATCAACTACGCCGTAACTCCTCACAAGGATTACGCCGTAGTCCTACCAAAAGAGATCTGTATTGAAGATACGTGGTAACCTTTCCCAAGTGTTACACCGTAACCTGCTTAACGAGAGTTTTAATTGGAGGATTATTGAAGTTCCGACATAACTCTCAACTCAAGTTACGCCGTAACTAGGATCGTGCCTATAAATACCAGCCCTAATTTCTGCATTTCACATCATTCACTCACAACTCAAAGTCAGAGAACGTGAAAAGGGTTCCAAAGGAAGATCATTCGGAGCATACAGAGCCATCTCCAAGGGAGGAATCACTCCATATCGATAAGCATTAGCGATCATTTTATCTTTTACTTTCGATTCATGTCTTCCATTATGTTAAACATCGAATTCTTTGTTTCTTTTAATATGATCGGCTAAGCACCTTTGGTGCTAGCCTAGTTATGATTCCTTGAATGTTTTGTTTATGTTTTTATGCTTCCGTATAATTGTTTCTAGTGTATGCATGCATAGTTCGTTTTCGGTAGTTTTGAACTGCGGTCGTATCTAGTTGCTAAGGAGAATTGACCAACTGACCCTAAGTAGTTAGGTAGAGTTGGGAAGGGTAAGAATTGACCAACTGACGACCCTTCCTCGCTTGTGCGAACTGACCAAATGATCACCGGTCGCCCGGATGAACTTAAGGAGTTAGGGATGAGTGTCTAAGATGCTAGCGCTCGGACACTCATTATTTCGAATCTTGCATGTACGGTACTTAATGATTTGGCTTAGGCGACTAAAAACCACTCGACTATCAAGGGTAGAATCTTGACCTCGGGTAGGAGCCTTTGTTGATAGGTTAGGACGAATTGACCAAATGCTGTCCTAGCGACTTAAACCCCCACTTGAATCAATTGGAAGTAATAAAACATGAACATCGCATGATAGGATGAGTAATTAGGTTAGCACACTTTCCCTCTATTGATCACAACCTCTATTTATTTTACGCATTTATTTCTTGTTTCTTAGTTTAATAATCATTTCTACTACAAACCAGTTAAAACCAGTGACATCTAGACTTAATTAGAATCCGCTCACATAGCTCTTGGGACGACCTCGGTTTACCAATTACTATACTACACACAACCGGGTACACTGCCCGTGAGTGCATAAGGTGGACCATAGGTAAACGAGACATTATAAATATTAAAACCTGGTCAGAAATCCTGCATCATCGTCCGAAGATATTTGACTTGGATGAAACTATTGATAATGAGAATTCGAGGGTGAGTTCTTTTCAAGTGACAGGGAATGATGAGGACAAGATTCGAGACCAAGAGCCGTAGACCTTATTTTCTCTACGGCGTAACCCTTAAAACCTTGTTACATCGTAGAGCTCTCGAATATAATTAATTTGTGGCTTTAAGTCTTCACGTCGTAAAAGGATTAATACCCTTACGCCGTAAAAGTGTCGAATGCAGTTTTTCATTATATTAAGTTATCATTTTTTTGAAGGTTAATTATTAGATAAAAGATCATTTGAGGACAAAAGATTATTTACATACCAAGGGATCAATCTCCACCCTCCATTTTTATTTGATCTAATGGATGAGATTAATCCAAACAATTTTAAAAACCCACTTTTATCATTTTTTTCAAATATTAATATCTTTCAAACCGTTAATCGTTAAGCGAAAAAAAAAATATATCATTGCGACGAGCATTTAATTATCTTTCTATAGATAGGCACTTTGATATACTTTCGACAAAATTTTTTTTTTCGTATTTTTCACGGTTTTTTTTTTTAAGTTTTTTCGTTTTTCTACATTACTGAAATTTGCATTGAAAAATCATATATGATAAAACACTAATTTGAATATCATATGTGATATTAGTGTAATATCATATATGATATGCAATATCACATGTGATATTAGTGTAATATCATATATGATATTACATATAACATCACATGTGATACTACATATCATATATGATTTAACACTAATATCACATGTGATATTCAATTTAGTGTTTTATCATAAAATATTTTTTTATGTAAATTTCTGTAACGTAAAATAACGAAAAAACGTGAAAAAAACGAGTTTTTTTTTTTCTTTTTTCGAAAGTATATCAAAGTGCCCGTCTATAGAAAGATAATTAAATGCTCGTCGCGATGGTGTAAATATTTTCACTTAACGATTAACGGTTTAAGAGATATTTAAATTATAAAAAATAGGTGAAATAATAAAATCCTTTTAATCTCAGCCATTGATTTTTTTTTTAAATGGATGGTGAAGATGAGTCCCTTGGTATGTAAGAAAAGTTTGGTATGTAAAATAACTCTCCTCTAATTATTATTTAGATGTGTTTTAAATTATCTACTTTATTTTATTTAGGTTTATTTTTGTACAAGATATCGTTTTTTATACGTATTAGTTTATTATCATTATAAAACAATTTTGGATCATTAATATAATTGAGTTTTAGAGTTTATCTATTGTTTAATTTTATTCCCTTAAAGTTATAATTATCTCGTTATCTTATCAACTTTTGGATTAAGTTATCTAAATTTATTTTCGCGTTCTGCATCAATTTCTCTCCCATTTAGTCAAATGTCCAAGTAAAATAATTAAAATATCTCCGAGCGTTTTACATTTATGCTTATTTTATCTGCTTAAATACACTTTGCCTAAGAGCAGAAACACGTATTTACGGGACCGATATTATTTTTAGTCTACAAAATCTCGATTTACTGTTGTAGTTGATGAAATAAGTATCCAACTAACCCAGGATTGGAATATACTACTGCAACGCTTAAAACAACTCTTGTTATGTCTAACTCTAATTCGCTTAGCCAACCATGTAAAAGGCGGGCGAATATATGAATTATATATTTACTTTTTTATTTCTTTAAGATGGGATCAAGATCTAAAAAAAACATGGACATTAAAATATGATTTCAAAATTTTATATTAGAGCAACTAACAATAGGTTGTAATTTTCTTTGATGCCCGAATCACAATTGGTGACTGGTATTTTATTTGTTTTCTTCCTCATTTTTTAAAACTTGATCCTTTACTAGTGTTCTATAAGACCATTGTCACATGTTTTCAAATTTGGTGTCTTCGCTTACTCTAGATAGTTAGAAAAAGGGTTCCATGGGCTCGAAACAAGTGAACAAGCCACATGTGGTGTGCATACCAGCCGCAGCACAAGGTCACATTAACCCAATGCTAAAACTTGCAAAAATTCTTCATTCCAAAGGCTTTGATATCACCTTTGTCAACACCGAGTTCACCCACGAACGCCTACTTAGATCTCTAGGCTCCGACACTTTACGTGGCCTCCCTTCATTCCGTTTTGAGACCATTCCCGATGGCCTTCCACCCCCAGAAAACAAGGATGCAAGCCAGCATACCGCAACCACACTCAAATCGCTCCATGAAACGGCTCTGGGTCCGTTCAAAAGCGTGCTTGCAAAAGTGAGTGCTTCTTATTCACCGGTTACTTGTATGGTGGCTGACTTCCTTATGTATTTCACTCTCACAGCCTCCAAGGAATTGGGAATTCCGGGTGTTCTTTTCTGGACTGCTGGAGGTGGCTCCTTAATATGTTATGATGAGTATCGTAATCTTATACAAAAAGGTTTGATGCCGCTCAAAGGTACAATTTTTCTTTTTCTTATCTCAGTTTTTTATTTTAAAAATTGAAGATTCTAAAGTCAAAATCATATCCTATGACGCTGTGTATAGTAATACAATAACTTCAGTCATTTTTGAAGTTAAATTCATCGACTTCAAACTTAAATGTTTTTATTTGATTCTAACAAGTTATATGTCATAACACAAGCCGTTCAAGAAAATAATTACACAATATAACAAGGTGAGAGTTTGGTACCATTTCAATACAACTTAATTTTTCATTTTTTTTAATACAGATCCAAGACATCTTGTAGAGGGGTATTTAGATACGGTTGTAGATTTTATACCTACAATGCCCGGAATTCGTCTAAAAGATATTCCACCTTTTGTTAGAATCATGTATCCTGGTGATGAATATATGGTTGAATTTGCACATAAAATGTATGAGAGCGCGGTAACAGCTTCTGCTATTATTTTCAATACCTTCGATGAACTAGAATGTGATATTTTGGACACACTTTTGTTGAAGTTGCCTTTCTGCTACGGCATAGGCCCTTTGCAGCTACTTGAAAACAATATTGTCGATAAATCTCTAGTATCCATCAAATCTAATCTATGGGTCGAGGATCCTAAATGTTTAAAATGGTTGGATGACAAAGAGCCATTGTCGGTTATTTATGTGAATTTTGGTAGCATCACTGTGATGACACATCAGCAACTAGTCGAGTTTTGCTGGGGACTTGCAAAGAGCAAACAGTCATTCTTGTGGATAATACGACCAGACCTTGTAATTGGCGACTCTGCTATTCTTCCACCAGAGTTTCTGGCAGAGACAAGTGATAGGGGGTTGTTGGCTAGCTGGTGCCCCCAAGAAAAAGTTTTAGGTCACCCATCAATAGGAGGGTTTTTAACGCATAGTGGATGGAATTCCACTATCGAAAGTATTTCCAGTGGAGTCCCAATGATTTGTTGGCCGTTTTTTGCTGACCAACAACCAAATTGCTGGTGGAGTTGCAATAAGTGGGGGATTGCCATGGAGATCGATAACAATGTAAAGAGTGATGAAGTTTCAAAGCTAGTGATTGAGTTGATGAACGGAGAAAAGGGGAAGGAAATGAGGAAGAATGCAATTGATTGGAAAAACAAGGCCCACGATGCTTGTACTTCTCCCTCTGGTTCATCCATGGTTAATCTCGAGAAGCTGATTCATTTGCTAAAAACATCTACAAAATAATTCGTTATGTATTCAATATTTATCTCAGTTTAGTGTATTTGATTCTCGCCAGTATTTTATAATAAAAACTTTTTTATTTTGCATGTTCTTTACTGTATAATGTTGGCCTTTTGACGGATCTATGATCTAACTTAGTCACAATATACCAAGAAACAAGAATATGAATTGTAACTATGAAATACAAGTGTTTTATTAATCTGTCATCAAATCTGATTGTTTACATGTTCTTTCTATTTGTATGTAATGAAAAGTTATGTTTGTGAAAGGTTGTGATGGTTCATTCGAACCAATGGTTGTATCCTTTCACAATAACTGCCATATAACTAACTTTAACTACCTATAACTAACTTTGTTCTAGCAGATTGGGATTAACCCAATATTCACCCCCTTAATCACAATCGCTTTGTCATAGATCTTTAACTCCAATAAGTTGTCTCATTGTTAGAAACTTGATCTTCGGTAGTGCTTTCGTGAGTATGTCAGCCTTTTGATATTCTCCACTTATTAATTCAACTTGTAAGTCTCCTCTTTCCACACATTCTCTTATAAAATGCTACTTTAATTTGAATCAATATGTTTACTTCTTTCATGAAATACGGGGTTCTTCATCAGTTCTATAGCAGATTTGTTATCAACCATTATTGTAACATTTTCTTCCTTTAAGTGTGTAAGCCTGCTTAGTAGTCTTTTTAACCATAATGCTTGTGTTGCTGCGATGAATTCAGATTCGCATGATGATAGTGCTACAGTGGCTTGTTTTTGTGTACTCCAGCTAATTGGTGATTCTCCATAGTAAAATATCATTACAGTAGTTCCTTTTCCTTCTTGAGTGTTGACTCCATAACTACTGTCGCTGAAACCTTGTATCTGGTTTCCTCCATTATGCTTGTAGGTGATACCATAATCCTTTGTTCCTTTTACATAGCGTAGTACTTGCCTTATAGCCTTCATATGTTGCTCCTTTGGTTCTTGCATGAAACGACTAAGTAATCCAACAGGATAACTTAAGTCGGGTCTTGTGTGAAGCAGATATCTTAAACATCCAATTAAACTTCGATATTCAGTTGAGTTAACCAATGTTCCTTCAGTATCCTTTGTCAGTCTTGTTCCTCGATCCATTGGTATTAGTGTCTCGTTGCAGTCTATCATTCCAACTTCCTTTAGGATCTGGCTTGCGTAGGCGGATTGCTTTATTGATATGTCACCCCCAGTTTGTGTGACTTCTATTCCTAGATAATAAGCTAATAATCCTAGGTCACTCATTTTGAATTTTTCTTCCATTTGAGCTTTAAACTTATCGATCTCCATATTTGGTATACCAATGATGATTAGATCATCTACATAAACTCCTATTAGTAGTATTAAGTCTTTTGATGTCTTTGTGTAGATAGCTTGTTCTAGTGCGCATTTCTTGAAATCTAATGACTTCAAGGTGTTGCACTAACTTTATGTTCCATGCACATGGTGCTTGTCTTAGTCCGTATAGAGCTTTTATAAGTCTATAGACTTTCCCATTATGCTCTCTCTTCATAAATCCTTCGGGTTGTGTAACGTACACTTTTTCTTTTAATTCTCCATGTAGAAATGTAGATTTTACGTCGAGGTGATGTACTTCCCATTTATTGTTAGCAGCTATGGCGAGTAGTAATTGAATAGTTTATATCCTTGCTACAGGTGTGAATACTTTTTCAAAGTCTATGCCATGCTCTTGTATGTAGCCTGTTGCTACTAATCTTGCTTTATGCTTGATTATAATTTCATTAGCATCTTTCTTGGCCTTGAATACCTATTTTAAACCAATTGCTTTATGTTCTTTGGGTAGTGTGGTTAATTCCCATGTGTTGTTCCTATTGATGGAATCTAACTCGACCTTCATTTCTTCGATCCATTTATGACCACTTGATGCTTCCTTGTAGTTGTTGGGTTCATCTTCAGCAAATAACAATTCCTCGGTGTTCTCGTATAAGTCATTTAATGTTCTATAACCTCTCAACGGTGTATGATCAAAGCGTGAATGTGAATTTGTGGTTGAGATTGAACCACTATCACTTTGATAGATTAATTGTGTTGAGGTATTGGGTGTAATTTGAGAATTTTCTTGTGATGAACTTGTTGATGGTGTGTGAATTGTTTGAGAATGTGAGGGAGAGCTTGTTGTTGATGATGTATATCCATCATCATCATTGTTAGGAAATTCATTGTCATCTGGTTGAGTTCCTTGATCATGATGTTCATTTTTGGCTTCAAGTTTTTCAATCTTGAAATCAGTCCATTCGGGTCGTCGTTAATGTGCTCACTCATGTATTCCTTCCAATCCCATGTTTCATTCTCCTTAAACTTCACATCTCTACTAACACATATCTTTTGTGTTGTTGGGTTAAATAGTTTGTAGGCTTTTGATCCTTGTTCATTTCCTAAGTCTACCATTCTACTGCTTCTATCATCTAACTTCGTCAAATGTTGTGATGGTACCTTTGCATATGCTATGCAACCAAAACTCTTAGATTCTCTAAGTTTGGCTTTCTTTTTTTAATTGCTTCATATGGAGTAATGTCTTCTAATGCTTAGTCATAGGTCCCAGTAGCTCACGGAGACAATAAACCTACAATTTTAGCAACAGTGAGCCCAATGCTGCTAAAAAGATGATGCATGTGTGTATTAGTATTTAATTAAATAGTTTAGTATCTCATACCCGATATCTATCTGTATCGCGAATCACAACCCCTGCACCAGCCACTAAAGAGCCTCCTTTTACTACACCATCAAATTCAAGTATACATTTTTTTTTCCAAAAATAATGAGATCGATCCAGAAGCATAACTCTATATAAAGAGAACAACACATAAGGAAGTCCAAGGTGTTGGAAATGTATATATTTACAAACATGTGAATGTCCGGATTCGAACTCGTGACCACGGGATTGCACACATTAGCGAATAAGAATTAAAGTTAATAATTAATGTTTATGTTTACGATTAATTATTACACATTAAGTCCGGTTAACGATCGTTAAGTATTTAACGGAAAAATGACTAACGACCGTTAAATGAAAAGAGAAGGACTAGTAATGGAAAATCTTGAAAGAAAAAGTTATGGGTTTTCTTGTGGGCTTGTCCTATGGCCGGCCACAATGGGTTGTCCCAACCCAATCCCTAACTTGTTCCCAAAGTATTCTATCTACTATATAAAGAGGGTTAGGTTATAGGGTTTCACACACTTGTGCATTGAATTAACCCTAGATCTCTCTTCTCCTCTCTCTTGTCCCATTTTTGGCCGAACACCCCATTTGTAAGGGAGTTTGGTTTCGTTTTTTCTTAAAACGAGGACTTGTGTTAGATCTAGCAATCGCTTGATTCGTTGGTTAATTCGTGTGTACAAGAACGTGGTAGTAAGACATTATTCTTACACCATTTGGTTTGAGTTGTAGAACGGTAAGGGACAACTCTCTAAACCACTTCTTTGGTTTGCTCAAGAGATCTGACATTCGCAAGAGGTACGTTACGCATACTTTCAGTTAATTATTTATTTGTTATGATCTTTAAGTCTTCCGCTGTGTACTCTTGATGTCTTTATGTTTTATTGTATTTTATATATCATAAACTCAACAGTGGCATCACGAGCCTTGTATAACAAGTAATTAATTACTGAAACACATAATTAAAATAAACATGAATGTGTTATTATTTGTATGCTTAGATCTAGGGTTTGCAAAACCTAAACCCTAATTTTAGTGGGGGGGCGTTTATTTTGGTGCCCTAATTAGGGTTTTGTAAACTATTATTTTAATTGGATTAGAAACCCTAAGATGCATGCAACTTTATGTGTATATGCGTAACTCTGTTTAATTGCATTAATTGTTAAGTGTAATTTATGTCCATGATAATTATCTGCATGTTTTATCATGGATCTGCTTTTATTGTATGTTCTACTTGTTTAAGTGATATACACTAAATTATGATAGATCTAAAATTGGGGAAGACCTCAATCATTATTAATTTAATCAATTATGTGCTATGTGGTATATATTTAGTTTTGATTTACGCAATCGATGAATCGATGCATGTGGTTCACCTTGTACATAGATGAAAATGGGTGGAAGTCTTAATTAAATATAAGCATATTGACAGATCTAGAATTGGTTATTAATAGGATTTATCAAAAGGTTTGCATGTGGCTATTTGCATGACTTATTTTTTTGTTATGCATTCATTGTTTATTTGTTTATTTTTTCAAATACTTGCTTGTTTGATATGTGTAACAAGGGTATTTTTACAAGAAAAATAAACTGACCTAAACAATGGTGAAACATGTATTTTTAAGCATAGTAATCATAATCGTTTAATTTATTGATGACTTTGGTACAAATGGTCTGAAAGGCTCACCCATGAGAATGAACTATAAAGGGATTAATTAAGAAGTGCGCACAGTCACACTGAAAGGATGTCTAAGGTTGTGCTTTAGCGCGTACCTGGTCCTCTGCCCTCTGTAAGTTCGAATGGAGCTACTTAGTAAGCCATTAAATGTGCAAGCTCATCTTAAGGGCGAATTAGTTTTAATTCCATGTGCCACTTCGGTGGTAATTATCCGAAACACTAAGTGTTTACACTTATGCAAAAGTACGGTATAATGGATGATAATTAACACTAAATTCCTTGATTGGTGAATCCAATACCTCAATTAAAGTTTGATGATGAAAAGCTTATACATTAAAACAAGATATAAATGTTTTAATAAAAACTATGCTACAAAGATGAATGCATGACATCTTTGTACATATTTGATTTGACATCAAAAATATTACCCTTTAATTTAAGTTATATGCCATCCAGCGAAACGGAAACACCTAAGATTACCTTTTATTTGCGTGAGAACGTGACTTAGATCATAATCAAAGGGTAAAATGTCCACGTGTCGTGAGATCGGGCATGGACGATTTTGCAGTTTCTTAAGTTGGACAACTTAATTGAGTTTTGTAGTGAGAACTGACAACTCAAGGCATAAGATGGGATAAAACATGTTTACATGGCAATTGAAATTGGCTATATGTAAATCCCATAAATCTAGGAATTGCAATTGAAATTGGCAATTGAGCAAAAGCTCTACCACTTTGTATAAGGTTCATTACTAGCAGATCAACTGACGTGATGAGATTATGACAATTTGGATCCTAGTTTTCAGTGAAAATTAAATGGTTATATGTTTATGAACCATGGGTCTTTAATTTTATTGAAAAGGTTAATTATCGAAAATACTAAAATTGAATTTTGTAATTCTTTTGAATGTATAATTGCAACATTTAACCGTAAACGAAGTTTAGTCTTTGATCAGTAAATTGCTCCATTCTGCTTTCAAACAAATGTTTGATCGAGAATAATTTACCGAAAAGACAAACGAAGTCTCTTTTCCATTGGAGAAGCATGAGACTCAATCCTATTCCTTTTCATGAATGAGAAAGGTATAATAGGAACATTTGAATTGTCTAAATTCTAATGTAACTCATAGCAATGAATTGCACATCTTATTTTCCATAACAATTTCATTACCCTCATTTGGTGAATGAATCCTTTGTAACAACATGAATGTTGGTTAACTGGAAAACATGTATATGAGTTAAAAAAAATAAAAATAAAAAAAAATAAAAAAAATTAGAAGCTAGACAAATTACCGCGAAAATTGGTAAAAGGCAAACTAGCATATTTTATCTAGTTGTTTTGCTTTAGCCTTTAAAGGTGCTACATACCAGTATGGGCATGGTAGGCCTGTTAAGGAAGAAATTGCATACCCAATTTTTCAAGTTAATAACGTTGATGGATAACCCATCATTCATAGAGTAGAATACACATTTTAGTACCTTAGTAATGATTACGTATGGTTCTTTAAAGGTGTAGGAAAGTAAAAAGCAAGCAAGTTGTTTTCACTGGTTATGCAACACTTACAATGTTGTCAGATTCAGTGGGAGCATTTGTGTTGCATTACTGAATAAGAAGTGGTTTTATTGATTTCTAATTTAGTGGGAGCTACAAGCCTTATTTCCTGTGTAGTAACCCAGATTATCTTCAAAGATAATTATTTTCCAATTGTAGGAACTTATGTTTTTTAAGGAGAGTCATGTGCGTTTCCTTACTAATCAATATAGTCCTACATCTACTTGTTATATCTACGACATAAATCATATTAATCAAATAAACGAACGTGTATCGTGTTGTTTATCTGCTACATGATGTTGTTCCGTGCACAAGTGGGAGAAATCTTTATTGTGTGCAAGGTACAACACATATTAATATGATTTAAATGGATTCTCTTGACCGCAAGGTAAGAGAGTAACGTTCTAATAGGAATTATACATTTAAATGTGTAATTGCCTTATTAACAACATGTGTCAAGATGATAACAAAAACTACTTTAAATATTTATGTCATTCAATATTTAAGAAACACTTGTAGTTACAATTTATGTTACGTGAAAACGTGAACTAGATTGTAGCCCAATGTAAAATATCCACGTGTCGTGAGAACGAGCATGGATGATTTTGCAGTTTCTTACGTTGAACTTTTCATGGAATGACATAATTAAATGAAGTAATCTAATACTACTTTGAATTTAAGTATTCGTTGAATGACTTAAATATATGTAGTAAATATTAACTTGAAATATTAATTGAAACCTGAGGTGGTGTTCATAATTACTTTAATTATAAATGTTTATGATTTTGTAAAGTCACAAACATGAAGTCTTTTAATACAAGACTTACAATATAAAGTAAGACGTTAACTTGCTATGTTAAGACATATGCATGAAGTCAATGAGTTGATCAATGACTTATAATGTATAGTGGGATTATAACTAGTATGTCTTTTAACTTGGTCAAGAATACTTGTGTTATAATGCATGCAATTGACTTGGTAATTCTATTGTACCATTAAGTTTTACTTTGTTGGTAAATAGGTAAGCCAAAGAGTAGATGGTTATCTTAAATATTGTTAGATTATCTTACAATATTAATTCTAAGGAAATACCATAGTTTTGTGGTATGTTCAGTTAGAAGAATCAAAATCTGTTGGCATTGTTTGATTCAAGACAACTATAGTTTCTTCCACATGTTATCAAAGTTAGTAGATTGAGTATAGATTGAATATACTCAATAAGACTCCAACCTAGAAGATTGATAAGACACCATTTGTTTATGGAATGTAATGAATCACATTAAGTCTTATAATGAAGTTCTGAATTTGTTAAACTACTTGTATAGTGAGTTGTAACAAACTGATGTCAGGAACTATCAATGTGTTTTGTAATATCCCAAAAGAGAACAATGTATTGTTGCTCTACTTGCTAAACTATTTAAAGGTAATCTTTAAATTGTTAAAGGCAAGTGGGAGTTTTGGTTAGATCTTGAAAGATTGAATTACAAAATACATAATCTTCTAAAATGCACTAGCAAATATCATGATGAGGCTAAACATGTATATGATAGACCTCAATATGATGGAATTGTCATTCATAGATCCGCAAGGATATCTCAGATATTTAATATGCTGAGGAATATGAGTTACAGGATCATGGTAAGCCTGTTAATCATAATGATGAATTTACCAAATGTTGAATTGTGGTAAATCAATCATACTATGAATGTAGAGATGCTGTCCATAAAGATAATCAACTTTAGATACTTGGTTTATCTTAATGAAGATGATTTTCTTCAAAGGATGAAAACCCTAGTGGTTTAAATCTTTGTGTAGAAATCATATGGACAATATTGTACACGTATTTAATGCATGTCTAGTGATAATAATATTAATCATACTTAAGCAATTTACTATGATTGAATATTCTTTACTAGATACATTAAATAGAAGTATAAAGATTATAATTGTCATACTTAGTTTCATTGATGTGAAATTTTGACAATGAATATCAAAACTCTTTGTTTTGGAATTACTTTTGCGAGGACGATAAGTAATGCAAAGGAGTTTTATGAATTCAAATTATCTTTGAATATGTACAAACTGCAAGAATCCATGAATGGATATATGCATGCATCTAGGAGATGATTCTTATGTTTAAAATTAAATCCATGTTTGATTAAATAATTAAAAAAAGATAGCTTGTAAGTATTCCTGAAAGCTAGTGGGAGTGTTATTTTTTAAATCTTATATGTTGTATGGGCAACTACATTTCACCTAAATTAAGTTTTAGTTGAGAATGAAACTTCGTTTGTAAGATTTGGAAAATAAAATATATAACCTTGGAATATATATGTTTATTATTATAAACATATGCGGTAAATAAATGAGTCTAATAGAACATGATGAGTACATATCTTTGACAAGATAGTATATGAATGAGATCTTAAAGTCTAACTTGAAGATTCATCATGAACATCATGTTGTGTATAAGGTTGTTGTATTGTGACAATCCGTCATTTTCCGGCTATTATTTATATCAGAATAGGCGAGTTAATTATTTTCTGATCATTATAACTCAAAAACGAGAAGTCATCTCGTGTTTTCCGAAGTCCCGGCACCACACGCGTACCGACACCATAATAAAATTGACGTAAAATTTACTTTTAAATTTAAAAGTAATAATACTACCATAATATTTCGCTCGTCAAAACGTCTCCGAAAATATAAAATTTATAAAATACGGATACCCGAATAATATTCTACATAATTAAACGTCATTCTGTACGGAACAAATTATACAGTACAAGTTACACAATACACAATTAATAATATTAATAATAATAACTAAACCTAATATTTTATCAGATTCTTCTTTGTCTTCTCTTCCCATTCACGACAAAACCCAACATATCTTCATATCTTCATATCTTCATCTTCCTCCTCTAGCCCTGCACAACCTCCTAGGTCGAATCTCCCTAAAAGGGGATAACCCAACATATTCATCCATCATATCTTCCTCTTTCATACCAAATCCATGAAAGTTTTTGCTTCACAATCCTCACTTTAATACTCTTGCTACATCAAGTACGAATCCAAGGGAAATCAAGATATAATCACTCAAATGAATCATATCTTCAACTAAATCCATCTTGAGCAAGTCCAAGATTCGCCTAAGATTTTGGAAGCTAGCCAAATTTGGCTTCAAACCAAGACCCAAGAGAAGGAAGCTAACCAAACTCATCCTCAACAAACTCCTATATCTCTAGTCGAGTTACAAACGCCCCAAAACAGTTTCTCATCATCACCTTCACAAAAATTAGGGTTTGGTAAATCAAAGGGGTTTTTGAAATTGATTGAGGGGTTTCATTCTTGGGTGAAAGAGGAAGCCATCTTAGAAGTTAATTGGTCTAAATCAAACCGGGTCACCTCCAATTGAAGTTTTAGTGTTCGGTGTTCATAAGAATAGTGTAAGAACATATTCTTGTTTCTTCCTCAATCTATTTCATTGTAATCACATTTTATTAATTTTGAAATTTTATATATATTTCTTTTTCAGATTTATGAAATTAATAAAAATGATGTTAGCTTAAATTTTTATGATTTGTTAATAGTTGTGTGGCAAGAATAATAATTCCACTTAGAACTAAAACCAAAACTGAAACTTTAGACTTTGGATTAGAAGTGCTTATTTGAGATTATTGGTTTATTTTGTTAAGCTATTGTCGAGTTTTCTTTTTTTTTTGTGGCTGAGTTCATTGTGAGTCGGTCCACAGTGGATGAGTTTTGGTTTTTATGTTTTTACTTCCATGTACCAATTTCAAAAGGTTTAGAAAGGTTTAACATGGTTAATTATTGGTGACTTGAATTTGATTTCTTTGTGTCGATGTTATCGAGTGGCTGTTTGGACGACCCAACCCACTACCCGACTGCGAGCCCAACAGCTCACCTAAGGATGCGTATGTTTCATGTCGTACTTGTGTGATCGAGGGTGTTCGAGTCTTTCTCCTTTTCTGCTTGGTCGCTAGGTGTTTGGCTTGCTCGCTAATTTGTAAAAAAAAAAGTAAACAATTAATAAGCCAAAGAACCAGGAGTAGATTTAAACATTTTATGGGTTGCGTTAAGTAGTAAATATTCTTACGTTAGTTTTGAAAACCCCTGTTCGAACCTTCCGCGACAGCAAGAATGATTCTTACTTCTTGCATTCTTTCTTATTTGCACACCTATCAGGTTAAGAGTTTTAAGTAGGACTTATTTTGCATTTGAATTATTGAGTCGTGGGTTAAATGCCTTTGTTCACTACTAGAAACTGGAGTAACACTGACGGAATTTCTGACGGAATAATATCCGTCGCTAATTACCGACGAAGTTCCGTCTTTATTCCGACTGATATTGTGATCGATTTTTTGCGAATAATTTCTGACGGAATTCTGGAAGAATTCCAAGGGATCTATTTTTGACGGAAATTCATCGGTATTTTACATAAGATTACGTCCACTTTCCGACAATAAACCGACAATTATATATATCAGTCGCTAATATGTCGGAACTGTTATTAACTTATTATTAATAGACTAAGGGTCCGCTTGGTTCAAAGTGGGGAAAGGGAAAGGGAAAAGGAAAAGGAAAGGAATGCAAAGGAATGAGTGAGGTGGGTAATCAATCCCTTACCCCTCAATTTATTCTATAATGGTTCATTACCCATTACGGGGTAATCAATCCCTTACCCCTCCCCAACCAAGCACTAAATTATTTGTGATGTGGGCCCTTTTGAATACCTTACCCATTTCCCACCCCTTAACCCCCTAACCAAGCACGCACTAAATACCAAACGCTTCCTCTTCCATCTAAACCATAAACACAGAAACGCTCTCAAATATCAAAACCCACCCTCACCATAAGTGATATTTTGCTAATTTTCCACAATCGAAACTCCTATAACAGTTCATCAAACATCAATCTGAGCTCATTTTCCCCCAATTTTTGCTTCTGTTCATCACCCGCACCACTTCTACGATGTGGTATATCTATTTTCCCCAATTTAATTTTCGTTTTTTGACCTAATTTGTTGATTTTTGACCTAATTTTGCCCTAATTTTACTTGATTGTAATACTATTACAATATGTTAGTTAGCTAATTTGCTCGATTTGAAACTAATGTGTTTAGATGATGATTTTGACCAATTATTATTGTTGGCTAATTGGTTAGATTATGCCTTTGCTTGATTAAGTTTGAAATTGTTGGCGCGTGTTGCCTATGACTGATTGAAGTGATTATCCGGTGCCGCGTGAAATTGCGTAAGCATTATTCCGGTTAGTTTAGATAAACGGCGGCGTGTGTTATTGTTTAGATAAACGGCGGCGTGTAGTTAGTTTAGTTAAACGGAGTGTGTTAGTTTAGTTAAACCACAACACGTGTTGCTTATAAGTGATTGAACTGACATTATCCGGCGGCGCACATGTAACTGTTTAGGCATTATTCCGGTTAGTTTAAACATTTAATTGATTTAATACAACGCGCGTGGTTGTTTATTGTGTTGATTTGGCGGGATGGCTTATTGTAGTTGTTACTATTCGCTATGTTAATTTCTTATTACTGATTAATCCTTATTGTAATTTTGCAACACAAAGGGTTGGCTTGTGGTGGTGGTTTACGCAGGATTAACTGGTGCTCAAAGTGCTGGTATATTCATTGGACCGGTTGCTGGAGCTCTTCTCTTCAGCATTTGCTTCTACTTTGACTTTTATAGAAGGAAGAGGGTCGTAGAAGGATAGATTTGGAATGGAGCACATTCATGGTAACCATAGTCGTTATGTTTTGTTTTTTTAGAGCATCTATCAGTACTTTTTGATCTAGCATAATCGGTGTTTAAATAGTGCGTTTTGAAACTGATTATTGAACTCCCGCAATTCTTATATGATAACGTCTTCTATGTTCACCAAATTTGGTCTAAAGGTTGTGGATAGTATACAAAGAACATACTTGCACATCATTTAGTTTAGTATATAAGCCAACGTTGAACACCAAGTTCAGTACACCAATTAAGTATCTTTACTTAGTAATTATTGCAGCTGGATCATTTTATTGTTTAATCAAACAGTTATGTACCTACAATTTTAAATTTACTTAATGACTTCAAAAAGTAAGTAGCTATAAATTTATAATGCTTATCAGTAGCACACTAGCACTACAAGTAAATAATAGGCATAAGTAATTAGCTACAACTTTTAAAGATTTGATGAGGTTTTAGCAATTATACGACTGAATCAACATATGATAGGGGTATAAAAAGGCATTAATCATAAAGGTTAAATAAAAAAATGAAGATTTCATGTGATGAAAAGTGTTGCACCAAATTTGTCACCTCAAATTTGTTCTCTTGGTTGGTGTTAATGTTTGTTTTATCTTCTTTCTTTTTGTGCACTTCTTTAGGTTGCCACAGAAGCTTTATAAAAAACTTATTTTATGGACGCAAGTTCAGGTAGTAAACTTGGAAGAACCACAGAATCAGGCCCCCTTATTGGTGGTGCACAACCAGGGATCACAGGGATAATAGTGGACAAGTCAGTTGAGTTCACATACAATGAGCTTGCTAAGGCTACCGGTGACTTTAGCTTTTAACTGCTACCCCATAACGTTTTCAGGGAGGGAACCAATTCCATGGGCTACAAGGGTACAAATCGCCTTTGATTCAGCTAGGGGACTCGAATACATTCATGATCACAAAGTTCTCGTGTATCCATCGTGATATCAAGTATCCTAACATTTTAATTTATAAAAACTTCCGTGCTAAGGTCAATAGACCAAACTTTCCTTTTTATCAAATCTCCAAGTGTTCAAAGAATAATCTTTTTAAGTGAAATACTATGCTTAAGACTGCACTTGCAAACCCATACCATGTCTAGAAACCTCTGTGCATTAAAATAACCCTATTATCAGTTAGTTAACACAAGATATACTTATTTCTAGGTTGCGGATTTTGGACTGACAAAACTTACGGAAGTCGGAAGGAGATCCTTACAAACTCGTTTGTTCGAGACAGTTGGGTTATGGTTGACTTTTGTTATATGTGAGATTTGGTTTGCATTCTCATGGATTCTGGATCAGTTTCCCAAATGGTTCCCGATTGATCGGTGAGACTTATCTTGCTCGCCTTTCTCTAAGGTACCATATATAATCACTTTGATTATGATCACCATTATAATTA
Source organism: Chrysanthemum seticuspe (assembly GCA_019973895.1). Lineage (NCBI taxonomy): Eukaryota > Viridiplantae > Streptophyta > Magnoliopsida > Asterales > Asteraceae > Chrysanthemum > Chrysanthemum seticuspe. The sequence goes on along the minus strand of BPTQ01000008.1, from coordinate 342,761,577 downwards.
GAGGTACCATTTTCAAGCCAGTTGATGTTGGTCGTACTATTTGATTTTTTCTTTCAACTTGTCAACTAAAAACTTTAGCTAAAAGAGAAGGAAGTCAAAAGCTCCTAACAAGTGTTTTATTAAAAAAAAACTTGCAGTATTACTCATATAGTTTTTGTAGAGATAATCGACACATTAAATAATCGAATTTATTTAATGTTGGGAGGTTCATTGTTGGAATTGGGTTGGGTATTGGTCCTCCTGTTGCTGCTCTCTATATCACAGAGGTCAAGTGGCACTACTTCTAGTTCGGATATGGGTGTGCATAAGGGTCTGATGGGTCGGAAGATGGGTCAAAATGGGTGGATCTTGGAATGAATTTATCCTGAAACACTTCGCCAAAAAAAAAAGTGTCTTGGATATAAATTTAAATACAGAGTTCTTATTGTTTTAGTAATAATCGATTTATTCAAACATGTTTTCTTAACAAAAAAAAAAAAGGATTTAGGAGTTCTTATGCTGTATAAATACATTTTGACGATTCAAGTTTGACACATTGACCCGTTTCCTATTTAGCTAACCTTTTGAACTCTACCCGTTTGACCCTTTAGATATGAAACACAAACCAGTCTACCCATTTGTAAGCAAATGAGCTGAAATTTCTTTGTTGTGAATGCTGGCAGGTTTTGACTCCTTCTATGCATGTTATTTATGGAAGCTTTATTCAGATTCAACATTTTTAGGGCTACTGGGGGGCTCTCTTGACAAATAATCATTTGCTGAAGAAATTTTCAGGAAGGTTGTGCATAAAGCAACTAGAACAAATGTGAGGCTTCTTATCTTTTTAGATAAATTAAATGGCCTATTTAATGTTACCAATCTTTTTAGATTATCAGTGGTAATTCTTGCTGTTATTGGTATTTTATAATCTGTACGGAAAGTCCACATTGGAAGATGACATCATTAGGTAATTATAAGCTAAGTGGTGGTATTGCTCGCCACATTTTGCAACAGTTGCATAGCATGAACATTGTTGACTTTGAATCCAAGGGGCAAGTATTATAAATAGTTGCTTCGTTTTACCCTTTGTCATTATTTGAAACTGGAAAAAGAACACGTAACATGTATGCAAAGTTTGGTGTGTAAATGCTTGATCAAGTTAACTTATGCTAAAATGTATGATCAATTTCTGATACATTGCAACAGTGGAAGGAAGATCACATCCATTAGGCGAAGAGATCTTGATCAAGTTGCAGGAAGAGTAGTATTTGTTACCCCTTGAGCGAGCTATCAAAATTACAGCTTCTAATGGACACATCAAGACAGAAGGTTTTAGTTACATCTATCATATATCTAACCGTTGCATATGTGTATACAGAGTCAGCAGAATCATCTCAAGAGGCCAGTAATCTCGAGCACAATTTAAAGTAAAACAGAGTTTGAAATTTAGACCAAAGCTATCAAACAAAAAAGAAAAGAACGGTACGTGTCTTTAAATATTATATCTACTAACACTTTATAAGCATCTAATAACTGCATTAACTAGCTTAAAAATAAGAATTCATAAACAAAAAGCCATTTGATTATCACTCCATCGTAACGTATGACGATACCTCTGACATCTAATTATCACTCCTTTAATAAGCTTATTACCAATCCTTATAGGCTTGTGATAATTCCAGGGTTGATTCAAGTATCAACCTAACCAGGTGAGAGCTTTCGGAATGCTTGATGGTGGATCTGGAATCACTCCGATGTTTCAGGTGCTAAATAGTTTGTGAATTTTGTGAAGTACAAGTTATTTGTTTCCAAGCAACCTGCTTGTTCATGAGGATCACCCTTAATTTATTTATTTATTTATTTATTTATTTTTGGATTTAATAGGTTGCTAGAGCTATACTAGAGAGGCCAAAAGATACCACCCAGGCACATCTCACCTATGCTAATGTCACTTATGATGACATCCTTCTTAAGGTAACTACTTATCTCCATCTATTTTCGCACCACATAGGTTTTAATTTTGAAGCAAGTGCCGACACTTTGTAGTTTTGGTCGAGTCAATACATGGTGATAAAGCGAGTAGTGACTTCACTGCAGAAAACAAAGAAGCCTTGTCAAGCAATTCTGAGGTAGCTTGTTATTGTTTGCTTTTTAGTGATTTTGTTAATCTCCTTGGCTCAAGTTTTTTGTGATATACAAATCTATTGTTTTTTAATGTTTTTCAGGTAGAGATGGCAGGCGAAGAGACTGTAATGGACTCCACTCCACTGAGACAGTAAGAAATATTGATGCAAGGCAGCTTAAACTATTAGACATCGTGAAAGCAATCCTCGTTCTAATCATTCCAATTATAGGGTACTATTTCTACCAATATCAGGTAGTTTAGTCTAGCTAGTTCACGTGGATGGTTATAGTGGGTTGTTCTTGTATACATTTTGATTTAATGCTTTGGAAAAAGTATCAGCTTGGTTTCAGTGGGCTGTTCTTGTATACATTTTGATTTGACCACAATTTTTGTAATTTGAATGCTAAATTTCAGTGATAGATCTATTTAATTTTGAATTATCCATCTTATTTTTTAGCTCTTTTTAGTTATTTTAGATGCGGGATTAAATACATTCGAGCTTTAGTGAGTGAAACTATTAGTATTTTCTGACGGATTTCCGACTGAATTATTTCCGACGACTTTCCGATTGACTTATTTCCGACAACTTTCCGACAGAAAGTTTACCGACCGACTTCCGACGAGAAATTCACCAACAGATTTCTGACACGTTTTTTCAGTCGGTGTTTCCAACAGATTTCCGACGGATAGTAATTACCGACCATGAATCACCGACAGCCCCTTTCCGTCACTAATCTGTTGGAAACAGCTGTTACCGAGGGATTTCCGACAGAAAAAGCTGTCGCTAATGACCTATTATGTAGTAGTGGTTGGTCGTCATAGGGGTGCCTTCATTTTGTTCAAATCACAACAAATTTCATATATTTGTTTTAATCTAAGATGTCATTGTATAAAGTGAAGCTAATTTATACTCTTTATGTATGTCTACGTACTTTGTACTCGATCTATCTCGCGACACGTCCCCGACTCATTCGACTTATATGTTTCCGACGCGTCGTACATTGTTACTCCATGTCGTTAACTCTATAAGAACACATATCGCGAAACAAACAAAAAAAAAACATATATAAACGTTGAACCAGTTTGCGAACATATTGTTTAAATAAACTTAGTTTTACTTATAAATTATAAACGGATATTTTTCTTACTTATAACTAGAATAGAATAATTTACATACCTCTAAACTAAATTGTTGAAAATATAAACTTTTAGACATTGACTTACAATACTTAAATTGAATATTGAAACTTGATAAAAACTATTATTATAAAAACTTTTGACATTAGACATCACAAACAAATGAGGTTATACACGGGTCATGTTCAAATTTTTCAAAAATTTACATTTACAACTAATAAAAGTATTTTAATATAAACTCTTTTAATAAAACCATCACTTAGAGTATGATTTTAATATACTTTTATCATCAACTAGTATCGATCATATATAAATGTATATACTTTTAATGACTTTTGATTTTAATTAGTTGACGTCTAATATTATGAGTAATTATTTTCCGTACATCGTCTTTCGGTTGCCATCGAACCGAAGATTCTTTCGTCATTGATATTTTCTTATTATGTACCTATGCACTTCCAAGAGCCAAAATCTACAAAAATTATATTAAACATTAATCATTGCCACACAAGCAACAACAAAATTTTTATTAAACCTTGTCGAGTCATAATCATGAATAAAGACTAAATTTGTCATACTAATCTAGGTCGCGTGTCGGTGCCATCCAATAATTCTATTTTGACTGCTTCTTTAGACTGCTTTTGCCAAGGTGAGTATTCACAGCCTCCTTTTTACTGTTTTACTTATTTGGGGTGAAATGCATGATTATAAACTTAAATTGTTTTCCTTGAACTATTTGATAAGTATTGAACCCTTAGACTTAATTATAAATTTATGACTTGTTTGAACCTGATGGACCGTACGTCCTTGACCTAAAGTCTCCCCGTTCGGAGCACTGCCGAGTCTCCCATGTTCGGAGCAGTCTTAATTGATAGTATATAATAGTTGTTATGATGTACTGTTCGTACATTCGCATTGTTAGTCCCCTATTGGTTTGCCGTTCGCACTCCAATTATACGTACCGTTCGTACGGCCTCCTTGTGTGGGGCAGTAGATAGTATGAGTAGCGCTATTAGAGGTCGGCCAACCTCTCGTTCCCCTGTCTACGGAACGCATATTATTTATTTTAGGGGCTTTGCCGCATACTTTATTATATACGAGGCTTATCTTGACCATATGTGCATTATTCACTTGACTTAAAATATGGAAGTGTATGTGAATTCATATGTTACAAGTCTTGTATGGGCGGGATTTGTAACATAGTGAGTTGACAGGACATTTACCAAACAGACTATCAAATCGATATTTTATTTTACATAAAACCTGTGTACTCACCAACTATTTTCATAGTTGACCCGTTTTCTCATGCATTTCAGGTGATCGTTGTTTAGCTTATATTATGAAGATTTTAAATAAAGGAGTCGTCACAAGTTATCTGGGTCGTCATGTACTAAAATGTTATCCTTTGGAAGTCAAACTTTATGTCTAAATTGCCAAGGTCGGCTAGAACCTTGTTGTAATGTTACAATATTTCTTTTAATTTAAATTATGGTATTGTACTATATCTCTTTGCGATGTATATTGATTATGTTACACCTCGCGTTTCCGCCTCCGGCGGGGTGTGACATGTATCATGCTTGATTACAAGATGATTTAACAACATTGTAATATTTATGTTTGGATTTAGAATTGCATTCCACAACCTGGAGTTGCTCCCAGATTCTATACAACAAATTGTTGTAATTGTCATAGTCAACAAACTTGAGGTTTGGATGACACCAAACAAATAAATATTCAAAGTTTACTGATGTTTAAAGAGCATATTGTTGTACACAATGATGCTGGTATAATTGAGATGACACTCAATTCTAGTCATGGTATCGTTGGTGATGACCATGTTGACTATATGCTCAATTAAGAGCATAGTTGTATTATACATTAAAGTATAAAGAATACTTTAAAACTTTAAAGTTTTAAAAGATAATTGTCATAAAAGGGTGGTTCAGGTTATCACGCACCTTATGGAATGATATGACAATATCAAGATATGTGTAGACATATACAAGAAATTCACTTATTGAATTCTTGAAATAAGTATTCTCAAAATTCCTATAGATCAAAGTTAATTAAAATTATGCCTTGTCAACAAGTATGGTTTTCATGACTTGTGGCCAAATTCATTAACTAGTATTATCATGCATTGATCTATTTAGTATTTGGATAAAGGATGTTAAACAATTATTATTTATAATGAATTAAAGTACGGTATACGTTTAACTTCATTTATAATATTGTGTCCTGTATTTGCATGTTTAAATCCATGAATAACTTAAGTTATTCTAAATAGTCCGTTGTCGATCAATAACATGGGAATGATATTGAATTAAGACAAATCTGAGTATTAGTTAGAATATACTTGAAAGTATATTGATGCGTAGCATGACTAATTTCAGATGATATTCAATGAATTGAATATAGAACTTATCCCACCCACATGATGATACTTTATGGATCTTTGTCATTAAGTATATCATAGATATTTATCCTCTGACTTGAGATACAAGAGATATGTCATGGATGTAGTGCATTTTTGTGAAGCAATCTAACGCTATACGTAACTGGTAGTTATAAGGATTGTTTTCAGAAGTGTTGCGAAATTTATGAATCCTGCTTGTAGTCAAAATGGGATTTGTTTCCTTCAAATTTATTTTGAAGTATAATACTACTGGGCCCCTCGTAGGATTGTTAAGATGTTTGTATGGCCATACCCAAGGTCTTCTGGAATATGTTCAGAAGAATTGGTAATCTTACTCAATCATATAAAGCGAGAAACAGAATAGTTAATTAAGAAATGAGTGAGATCCATATTCTTATTAACATGGTATTAGAAACAAAAGGATGAATATGATGATGAATCATCAAACTTGGTTTTTCTCCAGAAAACCATACACGAGTTGTACCGGGGGCATTGGCGTGTTGCTAGACGCTAACCAATGTCATTTCACGTTTTGTAAACATATCCAAGTGGGAGCTGTTGGAAATGTATATATTTACAAACATGTGAATGTCCGGATTCGAACTCGTGACCACGGGATTGCACACATTAGCGAATGAGAATTAAAGTTAATAATTAATGTTTATGTTTACGATTAATTATTACACATTAAGTCCGGTTAACGATCGTTAAGTATTTAACGGAAAAATGACTAACGACCATTAAATGAAAAGAGAAGGACTAGTAATGGAAAATCTTGAAAGAAAAAGTTATGGGTTTTCTTGTGGGCTTGTCCTATGGCCGGCCACAATGGGTTGTCCCAACCCAATCCCTAACTTGTTCCCAAAGTATTCCATCTACTATATAAAGAGGGTTAGGTTCTAGGGTTTCACACACTTGTGCATTGAATTAACCCTAGATCTCTCCTCTCCTCTCTCTTGTCCCATTTTCGGCCGAACACCCCATTTGTAAGGGAGTTTGGTTTCGTTTTTTCTTAAAACGAGGACTTGTGTTAGATCTAGCAATCGCTTGATTCGTTGGTTAATTCGTGTGTACAAGAACGTGGTAGTAAGACATTATTCTTACACCATTTGGTTTGAGTTGTAGAACGGTAAGGGACAACTCTCTAAACCACTTCTTTGGTTTGCTCAAGAGATCTGACATTCGCAAGAGGTATGTTACGCATACTTTCAGTTAATTATTTATTTGTTATGATCTTTAAGTCTTCCGCTGTGTACTCTTGATGTCTTTATGTTTTATTGTATTTTATATATCATAAACTCAACACAAGGTCATCAAAAAAAATGTAGACCCGTTAACTAATTGGTATTTGTTGTAGATAAGGTGATTCTTTTTATGAAATGGGTCAAAACTGAGCATGTGTAAACGGTATGCATCTGACATTTTGAGTTGATTTGCATTTGCAATACTTTTTTTTTTTCCGAATCTGCTGCGACTACTGCATGTTTGATAAGTTATAGGGTATGCGCAAATTTAGATACAAACTATTTGTAAAACCCAGATTGTACAGGTCTTTCATCGAGTGTGGAAGGAACATCTGGAATACTCATCAACCCACCAGTAAAAGAAGAGTTACAGAGGCGACAATGGTACTGTCTTCTTCACATACACAAGTTATTTTATATATGCTGTTATTATAACAATAGTTAAGTGATTAGGTTCTAAAAATGTGGAAAGGATCGATTGATTAAAAACATTACTCAGCTATGTTCATACAGTTCTACAATGGAACGGAAATGCAAACGACTCACATGTAAAGTTATTTAAATGGAAGTTGTAATTAAAGGCTAACTGCTATTTGTATGAACGAGTGTTTCGGTTATGTTATTTTGCCAGTCTATGGGGGGATAATTCGCTTTCTGAAAAGCCTTAGACATTAATTAATTTCATGTTATGAGGGTTTTAAGTTCAGTTTTCATTATGACGAGTGCAAAAGAAGACTTAATGTCAGTGTGGGGAAATCTTTTCTGAGTGCTTCAAATGTTTACCCGTTGCGGTTGTTATTGACGAAAAGATACTTTGCATGCATGGAGGATTATCCCCAGACTTAAAGAAGTTGGATCAGATTAAGAATATAAAGCGTCCCACTAATATTCCAAATCAAGCGGTCTTATGTGATCTACTATGGGTTGATCCTGATAGAAACGTGAAAGCATGGGGGCTTAATGATAGAGGTATCTCATACACATTCAGTGCTGAAAACGTTATAGAATTTCTTTAAAAGCACGATCTTGATCTTATTTGCAGAGCTCATCAGGTAATTTATATAGTTAACATGAGATGCGATTAGTTTATATAATCTTTTATTATAGCCCGATTTATCATCTTTTCAATGTTTTTCCGGTTGTTGAAGACGGGTATGAGTTTTTTGCCGACCGTCAGCTTGTAACTTTGTTTTCAGCACCAAATTACTACAACGAGTTTGTAAAAATGGTAACAAACACACAACAAACTTCTTTACACCCAGCCAACCACCCCTCGGTGTATCTTTTATTATAACAAGTCAAGAAGATAAGTCTCCAAACGGATGCTTACCAAACAATACAAAGACAAGATTGATCTCTACTAGGTAGACACCAATCAACCTTACTACAATATCACTCAGTCACTCAAACAACAAAGATCAAATGTGATTGATCTTTAGAACAATACTAACAACTGATATCAAAGTGATATCACTAACAAAATAATACCAGGCAGTGTGTGTAAACGAGAGAGAATAATCAGATGAAGAAGATGAGTTATCAAACCCTAGAAAAGGGTTGAGTATATATAAACTGATGTTACATATCAGCCCTTCAAGATATCTTCATCATCAAAACAGCTCTAAACTTGCTTTAGAACAAATGAAGTCTTCAACTTGACATTATTAGTCCTTGTACTTCTAACATCCCCTCTCAAGTTGATAGACTTCAACCTTGATCAACAACATAATCCTTAGCCTGTTTTCCTCTTTTATCAACATCACAATCCTTTGCCTGCTTGCCTCCATTGAGAGATCCTGCAAACATGTCAACCATACCAAGTTTTTTGCACAATACACAATGTTGCTTTTGACCAAGACACTTGGTAAAAATATCTGCAATTTGCATGCTAGTATGAATCTTAACAGTTTTAATCACACCTGCAGAAACTTTTTCTCTTACCAAATGTATATCCAACTCAAAATGTTTAGTTTTCTCATGGAAAACTGGGTTAGCAGCAATCTGTATAGCAGCACTATTATCACAAAAAACATCCACAGGCAATAAGCCTTTAATACCAAGACTACTTAACAAATTGCTTAACCAAATAACTTCACAAGTAGTAGAAGCTAAGCTTCTATATTCAGCTTCAGCTGAGCTTCTAGACAAAGTAGATTGTTTCTTACTTTTCCAGGAAATAAGAGAATCACCCAGAAAAACACTAAATCCAGTAACAGATCTTCTAGTTATAGGACACTTTGCCCAGTCTGCATCAGCATAAGCTCTAAGTTTAAGATCAGAAACTTTGTTGAATTGTAAACCAGAACCAGGAGAACCCTTAAGATATTTCAAAACTCTTAAAGCAGCCTTAAGATGAGATTGAAAAGGCTTATGCATATGTTGACTAAGGCAATGTACAACATAACTAATATCTGGCCTAGTATTAGTCAGATATATCAACTTTCCCACCAGTTTTTGATAGTTAGTAACATTGTGTAAAACCTTATCAGTATCACTTTCAATACAACTTAACACAGAATTCTCAGGCAAAGGAGTATCCACAGGTTTAGCAGCTAACAACCCATACTCATATAATAATTCCATACAATATTTTCTTTGTGTCATACACACACCTCTTTCATTTTTCTTATTAACAAATTCAGTTCCATTATCTGATCTTACAGTTTTTATTTTTAAATCAAATTGATTCAGAATCAAGTGAATGAAATTACAGAAAACACCAAAAACTTCATCCTTAGTTTTGACTAAGTATATCCATACAGCTCTAGAAAAATCATCAACAATAGTCAAAAAATATGTGTATCCTTCTCTGCTTGTAACTCTATAAGGGCCCCAAAAGTCAAGATGAATAAGATCACCAATATTCTGTGACTTATGATCAGACAAGGGAAAAGGTTCCCTTGTTTGTTTTGCCCTATGACAGATTTCACAAACAGAGATAGTAGAATTCTTGGAAATACCAAGATCCTTTTGAAGAACAGATAGAACAGGATCAGCAGGGTGACCCAATCTATTATGCCAAGTAAGTTTAGACACATTATAAGATATAACCATATTGCACTGACCTAAAGACAAATTAGGCTGCATGTCAAACAAGTAAAGACCATCAGACTGACTACCAGTCCCCAGAACAATCTCCCTTTTCCAATCCTGAATATAACATTTATCCTCATCAAAACCAACAAACAACTTACTATCTCTAATAAGCTTATTAACTGATAAAAGGCTCACACAATATCCAGGAACAACCAACACATCATAAAGAGTAACATTATTAGTCAACTTCAAGTTTCCAACATAACTAATAGTGGCAAGAGTCCCATTAGGATGACCAACAGTAATTTTAAGACTAGTAATATCCACAATATTTGTCATACCAATAGTAGAAACAGTTAGGTGCTGATTAGCACCTGAGTCAATGATCCAACCCAAAGAGATAGTACTAACAGACAGACTAGAATTAGAAAAAAAATATCTAGAAAAGTTAACATTAAACCAGACATTTCCATTAAAGAAAGAAGCTCTACCTGCCATATTAGCATGTATGCTTCCAGAAGGAGTTTCACTAATCAAGGATAACAACTTCTTCATCTGTTCAGAAGTAAAACCAGAAGAGTTGCCAGCAGATGAAGAAGTATACTTATTCTCATTTTGTTTAACATCAGTATTAGCAGTATAGTTTTGTTTAAAAACATTTTGCTTATTAACAGGATTATTGTTTTTAACAAAACCAGGAGGAAACCCAATCAACTCATAGCATCTGTCAATAGTGTGTCCAATCTTACCACAGTTCTTACAATTCAGATTAGGATTAGGACCTCTATTAGCAGTATTAGAATTAGAATTAGTGCCCCTAGTGTTATTATTATTAAATACTCTTCTATTGTTATTAAAAGACTTAGCAGCAAAAGAAGAAGCATTAAGTTTAGACTCAGAAACACTAGAGGACTCAGGAATCCCTCTGTGGGACTCCTCCCTAGATACAACAGCATAAGCATCTTTGACCTCAGGAAGAGGATCTCTAGTTAACAAAGCAGTTCTCACAGGTTGATAACAATCATCAAGACCCATAAGAAACTGCATCAGTTTCATTAACTGTTGATGCAGAACTAACTCAGTACTAGCATCACAAGTACATTTAGGCAATTTAGTGAGAGAATCAAATTCTCTCCATAAGGAATTGAGCCTATGATAATAATCAGCAACAGAACTACCACCTTGTTTAACAGAATTAATCTTTTGTACCAGATTATATATCACAGAACCATCAACTTTATCATAAGTTTCTTTTAACTCTTGCCAAACAGAAGCAGCATTCTCAGAATAAACCAATCCCATATAAACATCATGAGAAACATAATTCATTATCCAAGTCAAGACTATAGCATTACATCTATCCCATTGAGCAGACAAAACATCACTAGTAGTAAACAACTCCTTAAGACAAGTACCATCCACAAAACTATACTTATTCCTAGCTTGCAAAGCCAATTTCATAGCACCAAACCAGATTCTATAATTTTCAGTTCCAAGAAGTTTAAATGGAATAAGAGCAGTTCCACTATTATCATTAGTTTGAATATGAAGAGGATTACCAGCATCAAGATTACTAATTAACACTTGAATATTACTACCACTAGGTTCATCTTCAATAGCCATAATAACCAGTTAACAAGAATAAACAACAAAAACAAATAACAAGAACAAACAGTAAGAATAACACAAATAACCACAATAATCAGAACCAACAAGATCAACAAACAACCAGAAATAAACAACTCAATCAACTTCCAAGACTGCCCAATACCAATCCTCCTTCGACTTAGACACAACAATAAACTGAATAATAAAGAAAAACAAATATAGCTATCACAACTCACACCCAAGATCAACCAAGAACCAGCCAGAAGACTGGGGACAGCCAGAGCAGCTATTCGTACCAATCAAGTTGGCAGATCAAGGAGTTAACTGTCCCGTTTGCACCTTCTAGACTAAGTTAATGTTGTCTTAAGAGATAGATGATACTTACAGTGATGAATTAGAAATAAGAATTGACCAAGAATGGGCCCAAGAACACCAGGGAACAAAATCCCCAAACAACCAGAAATTAGGGTTTCAAGAACCCTAATTAAGAATCCCACAAGAATCACCAGATCTAGCCTGATTAGACTAAATCAACCACGGCCGTTAAGAAAACAGCCTCAATTAACCGATAACACCGTCAATTGTAAAAACCCCCAAAATATTGTACGAAACCTGATCTGTGCTGAAAACAGTCAAGCTACCTCACACAAGTTAGCCACTTGTGAATGGCTAACCGTAAGAAGCTTAAAACTTCTTAAAACACAAATACAATGAAGTCCTGGAGAATACAATGAATTCCCGGGTCGTTTAGTCCCACGGAGACTCAATGGTGTGTAAAATCAAACTCAGAGGATAGAATGATCACTAAGGATAGTGATCTGTAAAGGTTTTGATTAAGAAATTACACTACTGAATGATTGGAATGGAATGGAGTACAGAATAGGGAAGCACAACAATCAGATAAGAAAAACGTAAACGTAAGTTTAAAAACTACGTATACGTACAAAAGAAAAAGTGAAAACTAAGAAATAAAAGACCTAAAAATATGAAAATAACATTTTTGGAATCTTAAAAATAAAAGAAAATTATCAGAAAAAGAAAATTATTTTTAACACTATTTAATTAATTATTATTAATTAAAAACTATTTTAACTATTTAATAAATACTCTAAAATAGAAGAAAATACAAAATAAGGCTAGAAAAATAAACTTATGATTCTGAAAAATCTAAAATACTATAAAACTAATTTTAAAATTAAAAATATATTTTTCACACTTTTTATCTAATTATTACTAATTAATAACTATTTAAAATACACTTAATTACTAGAAAATATAAAATAAACTTGGAAAAATAAAATTTTAACTTTGAAAAATCTAAAATATGATAAAACTAATTTTAAAACTGAAAATATATTTTTTATGCTTTTTAATTATTTATTACTAATTAATTACTATTTTTAACTAATTAAAATTATAATAAATACTAAATAGATAGAGAAAATTATGAAACTTTTTTCTAAAAATACTATATGATGACAGAAACCTAAGAAAAATAGAAAAAACAAGATTTGCTTATTAATAAGCTAGAAATAAAAAATCAAAAAGCTAAAACTATTAAATAAACACTATCACTGATTTTTAATTGACCTTTTTCTGGATTTTCTTTTTGAAAACTACTTTACTACTGATTATATGAAACTTTAACGAAGACAAAAATTTTATAAGTCACAAATAAGCTGTTTGAGGAGCTTAATATCACAACAGTTAGCTTAAGAGCTTATTTGGTGGAAATAAGCTCAAACAAGCTCACACACTGAAACAAAAGCTAAATAAAGATGAAAATAAGCTAGAGCAACTAAATTGAAGCTAAAAGACACAAACAATCAAACTGAAAAGCTCTAATAAGCCAATAAGCACTTGGCTATTTGTGGTGAAAAAACAGAAAATGGGACAAAGATTAAGCTAATAGCAGCCCTACCAAACAAGCTCCAAAATGAAAAACCAAACTTGATACTTCAAGATAGCCAGGTTAGCTATCCAAAGAACCAAAAATTACAAGATTTGAGCAACTAATAAGCTCTATGTGAGCTTATCAATTTGGATCACCAAACTGTGCACAGGACAGTTATGCAGATAAGGTACCAACAAAAAGCCAATAATTAAGCACTTAAAAAGCTAGACAGAAGTGAACTATCATTTTTCTAATTTTGTTTAGCAACCAACCTTTAATATCCCAAAAGCTTTTAAACTGAAACTCACTATTGAACACACAATGAAATTCCAAAGTTTATTCAAAAACGACCTTATGAAAATTTTGACTTTTCTTAAAAACCAAGATGTTGACTAAGATGAACTTTAATCTGATTCTAAACACTGATTATGATGTTATAAAGTGAGATAAAACTGATTTTAGCAATTTAAACAACTTATAAACATAAAACAATGATCATAGATCATGAAATCTCAACAGTGGACTCACAAGTTAAGATCAAATGGATTTTTGACTTTTTGCTTATGAGCACTTGTTTTTGTGACTTGTTTGAACTAACTGGACCAAATGTAACACAGAGCAAGTACTAACAACCAACACACAAGATCTGTGTCAGTTTAAGCAAGCAGATCCAAACACCCTTATAAAACTGTTATTGAACTTTTTTCAAAGCAACTCACAAATTTAAACCATGAACTTGACTGCAAACCATGCATTATCATATATTAGAACTAAGAAAACACAAATCATCAACACTAACAACTAGAAACCAAGATTTGATGATGAAACAGTTTTGACTGTGAAAGTAAAATTTTTACTAAATACAAATTTTAAAGAACAACTAACTAATTTTATGGCTTAAACACACTTAACTATATCTAATAAACAAATAGAAACAGAAATTAGAGCTAATGAACACTTGCAACAGTGAAAAGCCAAATTAGTCAAAAAGCTTACAAATGGATATCCAACTGCAAACTGAGATCAAGGACCAATGAACACCCCTATTGGCTTACCACTAAGCTACTAACCCAAGGCCATCCATAATCTACCCTGCTCCAGCTGTGCACAACATTTCCAATGGATTTTTGATTTTTTAACTATTTAATTGGTATTTTTGGTGATTTTTGCTTTTTTATGCTAAACTGAATTTTAGGATATCTAATAGCTTTAATAAGCTATCTAGGAGCTTATGTGACTTATCTCAGTCCATATTAACACCTAACATTAACATTTGAATCACAAGAGATTTTGAGCACTTGGAAATTGCATAAACTGACTTTGATATTAAAAACTTGAAATTGATTATTAAAAAGGGTTCAGATATACTTAAAAGACTTAAACAAAGTACTTGGAATAAAAAACATACACTGGAAAACTTAGCTTAAGAAAAACGACTAAGGAAAATTGAAATTACACTAGATAGATAGATACAATACATCTAAGCTACTCTTTATAGACTTTTGTGACTTCATTTTGACCTCTGAATCTTTCCCACCACTCCTGAGCCATTGGATTGACTAGAACCATCATATCCGTCCACTTGTCTTTTTTGGCGCCAATTTCTTCTTTAGCAGGTTTGAGAATTAATTGGAGTTGGTTCAATCAATTAAAGGATTTTGGTGTTAGTGGCAGTGGAGGAGACAAGGTATGGAGAGGGGGTTGAAAAATGATGGAAAACCATCTCTGGTTTTGGTGATTCAGGGGTGGAGTGGGAGGTGTACAGTACTTGGCGGTTTTCTTTGTTGTTTGACTTGCGTTGACTGGTGGATTAATAACACGGGGGAAGGTCAAAAGGGTTTGGCTGGGGGTTCATAATGTTTATGACCTGGCTCAAGGGGGCCAATGGGGTTGGGCTTGTGTTGGATTTGGGCCTAGATATTAAAATTGTGTCCGTTTGGTTAAGTAGTAACAACAAGGACCAAAAGTGTAAATTATCCAACCTCAAGGACTGAAAGTGCCACATTTCCAAACTTCTCTCAAGGACCATACTTGACAAACATTGCTAAAACAAGGACCCTTTTTGCAAAAAAATCCGTTTTTTAAAAGTCCAAGGACTAATTTTGCAATTTTTCAAAGTTTAGGGACCTTTCTTGCCAATTGACCAAAGAATCATTCAAGGATCATTTTTTTGATAACTTAGAATACTTCAGGGACCTTGAATGATAAAACTTCACATTTTTGAATTCCAGGGACTAGATTTGACAACTTTTAAAACTTGGGGGACTAAAACTGCCAATTTTGCAAACTTGATACATTTTTCATCTGATTTTGATATTTTTGCATTTAAAACACATAAAACACTGATTTGTGATATTTTGATCATTTTGATGTGTTTCTGAGTGTTTTCAGATGATTCTGCAGTTTAGATTGTACAAAAATGATGAGTATTTAGACACTCATCAAAACCCTAGAAACCCTAGAATCTCAAAACCACCAGATCAGAACTGTGAGCTCTGATACCATGTAAAAATGGTAACAAACACACAACAAACTTCTTTACACCCAGCCAACCACCCCTCGGTGTATCTTTTATTATAACAAGTCAAGAAGATAAGTCTCCAAACGGATGCTTACCAAACAATACAAAGACAAGATTGATCTCTACTAGGTAGACACCAATCAACCTTACTACAATATCACTCAGTCACTCAAACAACAAAGATCAAATGTGATTGATCTTTAGAACAATACTAACAACTGATATCAAAGTAATATCACTAACAAAAGAATACCAGGCAGTGTGTGTAAACGAGAGAGAATAATCAGATGAAGAAGATGAGTTATCAAACCCTAGAAGAGGGTTGAGTATATATAAACTGATGTTACATATCAGCCCTTCAAGATATCTTCATTATCAAAACAGCTCTAAACTTGCTTTAGAACAAATGAAGTCTTCAACTTGACATTATTAGTCCTTGTACTTCTAACAGAGTTTGATAATGCTGGTGCAATGATGATAGTCGACGAAATGCTAACGTGTTCAATTCATGTCATAAAGGGTACAAAAAAAAAAGTGTTTGTATGCAATAAATGTTCACTTATGTTTTTATGTTTATGTATAAGAACTTAGTTGCTTCTATGAGGCTGTTATTTGAATTTATACAGTATTTAGTTTCAGTTTTTTAAGCCTTTTTTCTTTTTATTCGATATACTAGTATTGAACATTGATTGAAAGTATTACCATGCATGGCATTAGTGATACTTTGAAGAAATATATGCAGGTTTAATGGCTGTTATGCCAAGATTTCTTGCTCATCCTTTTTTGAAGCTGTTTAACCCGCTGGGGATAAGGCATAATCCGGATTGATCTATTTATCGCCACTTCAAGTGGCGCTACCTGCATTAGCTTGACAACTTATAGCATTGCAATTCCGTTCCATATTGTCACCGTCTAGGCAACTTAGTCAACTAGGAGCACAAATGTAAAATGATAAACCGCAATATACCACAATATGCTCATTAGGTGACATTGTCTGGGTGGGTTTGTATAATGGGTCATTTTTGCAAGTGTAGACATTTTAGCCCTACTTTAGCGGGGAAAACATGATATCAATAATTTGGAAAACTTGATATCGACAAATGGATAAAAACCCCGCCGCAACGCGACGGACGTTTCCATCTCGTTATATGACTAAGATGCATGTTATACAATTTTAAGATGCAAAATATGAATCCGCAATTAATGAGGATGGCTCTTTAAATCAAGAATGGCAAAAAGATAAATAATGTATATACAATATTAATTTAAACTATGAGGAGAATTATTTTACATACCAAATTTTTCTTACATACCAAGGGACTCATCTCCACTATTCATCTAAAAAGAAATCAATAGCTGATATTAAAAGCATTTTATTATTTCACACATTTTTTATAATTTAAATATCTCTTAAACCGTTAATCGTTAAGTAAAAATAATTACACTATCGCGACGAGCATTTAATTATCTTTTTATAGACGGGCACTTTGATATACTTTCGAAAAAAAAGAAATCGTTTTTCACGTTTTTTCATCTTTTTTTTTTGTTTTTCTTCGAAACTGGAATTTGCATGAAATATCATATATGATTTAACACTAATTTGAAGATCACATGTGATATTAGTGTTAAATCACATATGATATGTAATATCATATGTGATACATGTGTTAAATCATATATGATAAATCACATATGATATACATATCATATACGTATGATTTAACACTAATATCACATGTGCTATTCAAATTAGTGTTAAATCATATATGATTCTTTCATTCAAATTTCAGTAACGTAAAAAAATGAAAAAAACTTAAAGAAAAACGTGAAAAACACGAATTTTTTTTTGTCGAAAGTATATCAAAGCGCCTATCTATAGAAAGATAATTAAATGCTCGTCGTAATGATATATATTTTTTCGTTTGACGATTAACGATTTGAAAGATATTTATATTTAAAAAAAAAGGATGAAAGTGGGTCTTTTTAATTGTTTGGAATTAATCTCATACCTTTTGTAAAGAAGTTTTTGTCCTCAAATGATTTAAACTATTAACATTCAATTGATGATTTTTTAAATTCAAAGAGATAAAAAACGGTATCCTAACATGACGCTGAAAGTAGCACGCTAAAAAGTCAAGATTACAAAATGGTATTTCTAGTTTTGCCCTTTAGATGCATATACACGTGTCTACTTTTTATGGTGTCTTAACTTTTTAGTTTAACAAGCATTTTACAAAAACTGTTCGAAGTGATAGTCATGTACATTTTTTGGTAACAACGAGCGGGTCAGCCCGCTCGTTGTTACAGGAGCGCTTTGTTAATGGCGTTGGCAAATCCTATATCAATGGCTGCGATTTCCTAACCACAAATTCAACAAAACATTGACAATGTTTGTTGTCAAGTTTAATGCATTTAATAATCAGACCATGCCCGCTTGGAGCATATCATCTCATGAACTTAACCGAACGAATTTAGGCAAATACTCATTGCAGCCAATATGTTTCTATTTACACGTAGGAAGAAAAACCCATAACTTGCATATGTTCATATATCAAATTCCATTAAAGGAATAAATTTACAACATAAGTACCAATACATGCCTCGTACAGTTTGTCGGCAATGTATGGAAAAGTGACATACACCTAACTTATGTACATGTACAACGTTTCCCAGAATGTGCAATGTTGGTATGACCAATCCTATGTTAAATAGAATCATCTTAGTATCTATTTTACAAAGTAAGATAGAAGTAGCGTATAACTGAGAACGTGCTTTGACTTTTTCCACTGCAATTGCTCATACGACTTGTGGAACAAATTTGCACGAAACAAAATGAACTTTCTCCGGTAAACAACCTCAGATGGTGCACAAAATTTTGCACAGATGCTGTTTGGACAGAAATAGTAAACTATGGATATTCTGTTATTCTTACTTGACAGTAATGACAAAAAATCTTATATTCTCTTTTTTGGGTAAAAACAAATCCCAAATTTTTGGTTAACCTAACATGACACAAAACCAAGAATGACCCATTTTGACCTGTAAAGAATTATTGAAGTACCTTGGTCATTATTGAAGCGTTTGAGTTGAGGTTGTCTTGAATATGACGATGGTCCAGCCGCACGATGAGTATCCACATTTCATCACCCAAACCCACCCATTCAGACTAAAAAGCCTTACCAAACAGACCCATTCTAGCCCCATTTCATCACCCAAACCCACCCATTCAGACTCCTAACGTACCGGCTTCAGCCCTTCAAGTAGTGGCGCGGCCTCACTTGACTTGCTCTTCAACCATAGTTTCTTCGCATTCACCTTGACTTTTCTTACGTTCTAAAACCATGTTATTGGAAAACAGAAGATAGAAAAAGTAAACTTTTAATTTTTTTTTAAAAGAATTTGCTAGAAATGAAAGAAGGGTTGAAGTAGAATTAAGAAAAGGAAAAAATATATATATAAGCTAGCAAACATGGAATGTAAAGAATGATTGTTCGTGAGTTATGGCAGGTTTTAAAAGACTTAAGACATCAATGGTTTTTGCAATGAAGGAGAACTTACATTCATTATTTTTTAAGACTAATAGGAGTATGTTAGCATGTCGGATCCAAAAGAGATGATATATTTTGAATAATAAAGCAAAGAATACCTTTACATATTCGTTCCGTGACTCGGCAGCTGTTGTACCATAGTAATAACAGGTGAAAATAAGTTTAGTACCTGATGTCCTTTTAATCCAACTCTATCACAATTTGGTGTGCAAGTATGTTAATATAATATAAATGTGTTGCATAATAGTAAATTTGAATAAAAGCATATATACCCATTTTAACAGCATTTATGAATAATAAAAATGGCAACAACATATCCTTAGAAGTACTATGCGTATCACAATAATGAAAACTAAGAACATATCCTTCACAAAATAATCTGATGGAAACTGAAGTACCTGTTTGAGTGTGTCAGAGCATGATTTAATACGGATATGTGTTTAAAAGATGAGCCGTGTTGATTCAGGTACCCTGTAACGAAATAAGATAGATCAAAGACCAACATGGCATAGTTACACTACGTTAAGCCAAAAAAAAAAAAAAAAAAGTGGATTCAGCACAGTGAAGCAAAATGTACATACAGAAACTTGCCTGTTGTAACAAACACCGTAAGATGAACTTTTGTAGTCATCATTCAAGTCCTTAATTTCATTAGTTAGACAAATTCGGTAAGGTCATACTCATTTAGCTTTCGCCATTTCTTTCGTTGCCATTTCCACCTTCTCCTGGAAATATAATTTGAAACACGAATAAAAACTCAAGTGTTGGTTACAACAGGCATTAGAAAACCCATATTAAAACACCCCTTTGTCCCATGATTAACATACAGATTTAAATTTTATGTAAAATGTTGAAATGAAATGTGTGGGAAGACCATAAGGCACCACAATGTAGATAAAATCTTTAGTGTAAGTTAGATTATTAGTGAAAATAATAGAACTAAAAAAAATTATAAAATATATATAGAGATAGTATTCGGGATAATGTAAATGACGACCCATGTCGACCTTTCTGAAATTGAAATACCCGTTTTGACCTACCAAACTGATAACATAGTATAGTCAGGAATCAAGACTAACTCCTCTGAGTCCTCTCCTAACATTATGAATGGGATTGCTTATTTTTCAACTTATGTTTAAAAATAAGTAAATATTAACTTCATAAGCTCGAAAATAAAGCAAATTTGTAAATTATAAGCAAAGTCAAATAAGCTAATAAGCCCATGTAAACCAATCAAGCATGCCTTAATCTCTAGTGCTTTATCATCCGTGATTTCTTGCTGAGCACTTTAACTTGAATTTTCATTGACAAATACTTCTTTGGACAAAAAATTAGTATCTGTTCAAATTGGGTAATTACTAATTACCGACTATATTGTCCTAATGAGCATCATAACTTAAATGAACACAAACCTTTAGTTAGAATAATAAGAAAAATTCTTTTGCACTAACCTCTTCCGCCGAATTCAACTTAAGTGGGTAATATACACAATTGCTTTGTCGCATAACTCACCTGGAAACCAAAAAAAAAAAAAAAAAAAAAAACACATAAGATTATTGGGAAAAAAATGCAAGGTTATAGTAACGTAGACGGGAGATGAAAAATCCTTCCTACCAATATTCACATGAGTAACCCGCATCACATGCTTTTGCGTCTTGCCACATCAACATACTTAGACCCGTTTGAACCCACATATCTAATAGTTGGAATGACACACATACATACTGAACATCGATAACTACTGGTATAACTGCAGTCCGCTTTGGGGTGTTTCATGTTTAGGATTGCTTATCTAAGTTCTTAAATATGCATAGCCTATTTTTAAAGCAAATAAGAAAATGGCCAACATCGTATCAAAAACTGCTTTATTGCAGTTTTAAAGCAAGTAGGCAGTCCCAAACCATTAGAGAAAAGATGTGTTTTGGATTTAGGCAACATGATAATCGAATGGTAGTAAGTACCTGACCAGTCGAATAACCACATTTATGTCTTTGTATACCTGGCAATCAGAAAAAATATGGAAATTTTAATATAAATAATTGTGTGTATTGTCAAATATGCTATAAAGACAGCTGGAATTACTTGTATAGGTAGTGATACAATAAGTCTCATATTTAGAACGAACCTTGGATAAAAACACTGACAGCAGGCTTATTTTTGGACTTCACATCCAAACACCTCCAATCCAATGTGTCTGCAAAACCTCCAACCCAATACAACAAAACCTGAATCCACTTTGTAACCAATCCACTTGTAAAATATATGCGAAACCTGCAACAACAGAAGTCATCAGGAATTCAAGCAAACAACAAATTATTCCCAACAAAAACTTAGTCTAAAAGTGGTTCTGCAAAAATAAGAGAAAAGGTATACTAATAATGCAGTAAGGCAGCCATACATGAACTGATAACATCACTTGCCTTGGGTCGTGGAATGTGTTCGTCTGTTATTCTCATGTATGCAGTCAAAAACCTTTATTGGCGTTTGATTAATACATGTATAAAAACTTCGTTCATCAGCTATAACTAATCTTGCAACAACACATGATAATGTTATTCGCCTCAATTACCTAACCTTAAATATTCACCACATATCATAACTACCTACTCCTACAACGATCAACAATAAATTGAATAAAACATATCTTATTAAAATTATCAATCTAACTAAATTGGTTAACCCTAAATATAACTACATATCATAATTTTTTTTTTAAATGCTTCTATCTAATTCTAAGGCGGAAGGGCAAAAAATCCAATAATCCAATAAATAACTATTTCAATAAAACACAAATTAACCATGAATAAGTAAAACACCAAAATGTTGCTAATTTGTTCCAACTATTTTTTTTAATCAAAAGACCTAATCTGTTTGTAAAGCCACACTCGGATAACAAAACAAAAATCCTATCAATACCCACTTAAACTAAACACAAATTAGTAAAAAGGATAAAGAATTAAATACCTTGATTAAAAAAATTCATGACAGCAACACTTGTGGTTAATTTTTGGGTTTGTGAATTAATCCAGATTCACTTGTGGATTTGTGTTGCCTTGGGAATTACCCATCCAGATTCACGATTGTTTGG
This sequence comes from Chrysanthemum seticuspe, assembly GCA_019973895.1. Taxonomy (NCBI): domain Eukaryota; kingdom Viridiplantae; phylum Streptophyta; class Magnoliopsida; order Asterales; family Asteraceae; genus Chrysanthemum; species Chrysanthemum seticuspe. The sequence goes on along the minus strand of BPTQ01000008.1, from coordinate 342,738,981 downwards.
ATTTGTGTTGCCGTCGGTGCATTTTTGGGTTTTCAAGATGAAATTAGTGTGTGTTTTTTTGTTGAAAGAGATTTTAGTTTGGTGGATTTTATGAGATGGAGAAGAATGTTTATGTCGGTTGGCTGCAGAAGAAGCTGATCTGAAGATGGTGAGTTGGAATAAATGAGAGTTCCGGATTTTTCTACGATTGTATTTATGTGTGTGTTGTGTTTATCTGGGTTTTGTAAAATGACCGACATAGAGAGGCAAGTGTAGCAAAACTTTGGTAGCCAATCATAGAGAGGCAAGTGTAAAAAATTATCCTAATGACACTAAAACAACCAATAGAATTCGAGATTAGGATACTAATCACCTTATAATAGACTTGCTTTGCACCACTCAAGGAACGCCTTTTAGTATGGAGTATAATATAATATAATATAAGGGAAAATTCTCTAAATGCCCCAGTTGCCCAACTTTATTACCCCAAATGCCCCACTTTTTTTTCACTTCTCAAAATGCCCCATGGGCAACTTTCCCATGGGCAACTCTATCAAATTTTTGGGCCCACGTTGTACTTGCAAAGTACAAATCTTACAAGTTGTCTGTTGGGCAACTTTGACCTAATATATTGGGCAACTAACAATTTTTGTCTTTTAGTGAAAAAGCAAAATTTTATTTTTAACTTTATGAATACAAAAAAGTTGGGCAACTTGGCCCCACAAATTTGTACTTTTGGGCAACTATCTATAAAAACCAATTTTTAAATGCAAATAAGTTGGGCAACTTGGCCCCACACATATGTACTTTTGGGCAACTCTCTCTAAATACCACTCTATACCATACAAATACACCTTTAATAAACCTAATTACATATCTCAAAAAATTATTTATTATCCTAATACAACTAAATACAAAATACAAAATACCCAAAACACACACTCCTTTACCCCACACACACTTTCCCTCTCAAAGCCGAAAAACATCCACAACTTGAAACAGATATCCTTCCCTATCAAACTGAATAATCCAACGCCCTAATCCTACTCCCTCAATAGTTCTTCTTCCATACCACGCATATTCGTACATTCAAAGGAATCCGACGCATATTCCTACAGTCAATCGCAGTTCTTCAATATCTCAAGAATCCAACCACGAACATGTTTGATGCAAAGCTAACGGTCAGATCTAGATTAGAACATATTGCTACTATTAAAGGTGCACTCAATGTGAATAGAACCAAATTGTTTAGAGAAACTGTCTTTGGCCCTTGGTTAGATTTTCCTAAGTATTCCCCTGACAACCACTTATACCATTATTTATATCAAAATGCAGTTGAGGTGTCAAAAGTTAGTGATTGTTGTCCACCTTTAACTTTTGTACTAGGTGATAATGTTTTTGATTTTGGCCGTGAACAATTTAGTCTTCTTACTGGGTTTCGTTTAGGACTAGTAGATAAAAGTGAAAGTGACCACGGCCATGTTGTTAAGGGTTTAACATATAGTCCTTTTTTTGATCGGTTGTTTCCCGATAAAAAGAAAACTAAGAACAAAAAAGTTAAGGGTGATGACCTTTTGGCGTTGGTAAAGTCGGCGGAAAGGTGGGAATTGTTATCCGATGAAGATGTTGTGAGGGTTGCTTTGTTGGTGATTGCAACATTTGTATTTATCGGTCGGGAAGGAAGGTTTAATGTTCCTGACCATTTGCTAAGGAATGTTGAGGATTTTTGTGTATGGAATGAGTATCCATGGGGCGAATACATGTGGGCTCATTTGTATAAAAGAACGGTGAATGTTGTTCCTAGGCATCTTCAGGCAGAATCAAAGAAGCCCGTTCCAAAAGATCCAAAAAAAGAACAAACATACACTCTGTATGGATTTACATGGGTGTTGAAGGTTAGATTTTACTTGTACTATACATTATTTGTGGTTGTATATATTCTGATGGTTAATCTTAATAATGTGTTGGCATTGTTCATTAGCCATTGGCTTGGTTCCCTAGGCATTGTTTTGTAGTCAGTGTAAGTGTTTGTGTAGATTTAAGGATGTTATGGTTGATGGTTTGGCAGTAGATAAATACATAGAAACGATTTGTAAACAGTTGGTTGAAACCACTGACAATGTGTCTTCATCCACTGCTAGTTCAGAAGAACCCACTGCTGCAACAACACGTTACGTAATTGTATCCCCTGTTACTGCATATACAGCCACTGCTATCCTAACCACTGCAACCATAATCACAACCACTTTAATCACAATCACTAACTCTTAATTCAATGTATTTGTTTTTTCAGATTTGGATTATGGAGACATTCCCAAACAGCTCCCAGTTCTGGACCAAAGACCCAGAGAAGATCCCACGTTGTCTAGCTTGGTCAAAAGTAAAAAACTTTGAAAAAAAACATTACACAATTTTATTTGATCCGGTAAGTAAAAACCTAAAATTAGTTAACTGTTGTATGTTTTTATTGCATTTAGCATATCAGCTTATCTCCTTTGTTATTCAGGCTTTCAGACCACTACAGAAGATTGTACCGACAAATGCCGAGCTGAGTTGTCCGTGGTACATTCGCAGTATGGAGTACATCCGTCAACTAGATTCCCAACTTGTTGAAAGAAGAGAAGAGTTGGCTGACCAACTGATGGTGGAAGAAGAGGCATGTATGGCTGGTCTGGATGTATGCGGTGGAATTCAAGCCGATTTAAATGTCCCTTTCTGTGACGCCGATGAAGTAGTTACAGAAGGTCAAACGTCTAGTGTCAATGACAAAGCTGTTGAAGAAGAGATTGTTGTTGGGCTTGGTGAAATGTTGAATATGAATGAGCCTGAGAAGGTTGAAGATGTTGTAGCCGGTAATGTTGAGGTTGCAGATGGGCTCAAATGTGACAAAGCGGAATCGTCACATACCTTAGATAAAGATGACTTTCGTGCCGAGCTTAAATCCCTTAAGTCCTGGGTTGGTACTATAGAAGAACGTGTAGGAGTAGTTGGTGTATCACAGCTCTTATGTGAGTTACACAGCGTACAAAAGAGAATTGTGGTAATTGAGGATGCTTTAGGAATAAAGTCACAAGATGATGTTGGTGAGATTAAGGTAAAAACCTGTTATTTGAATTTTTGTTACTTCATTCCACCAAAATGGTCTCTTTGATTGCCTAAGTAAGTTAACTTTTTTACAGGTGGATACTGTTGATGGCAACAAACCGTTGGCTACTACCGATGAACACACCCCAATCAGGACCAACGTAGGATCCGATGACAAGCAGAAGCTGTTGTATGCCGATTCCGATGAGTTTACCGGGCCTATGTCCCAACTTATGAAAGCTGCTTTATCGGGAGGTCTTGACGATGCTCATCATTCCAACAATATAATGCAGGTGGAAAACAAATTTGATTGTGCTGCCTTACCAAATTTGAATGATGAGTTCTCAGACATTGCTTATGATGGGTTTGATCCAACTCCTGTTGACGTACGCATATATATATATTGTTTTTTTTCCCTTCTTTTATTTTTTTCTATTTCAATATTAAACCCACATACCCTTTATCTAGGAATCGATGGATGTGAATGGTGCGGTAAAAGATAATGACAGTGGCAAGGGTAAAGAAATTGTTGTTTGGCGGCCACCTCTTTGGTGGGAATGGTTTGTGCAGTTTACGCTTACATTGTTAGACCCGTGGTTGCAGTAGGGGGCTTTACCGGTAGACAACGTTTATGATCCCGCTGCGCAAGGTGCTCCACAATTAGACACATTTTATATGGATGTTGAGGAAACGGCTATGGAAGGGGCAGATACACAACCTGTTGAAGTGATATGCATTGATGATGAGGATGGGCAGGATGTTGTCAAGGTACATTTAATTATCTTATCAACAAACAAGTCCCTGCTTTTCATTTGATTACTATATACATCAATACATTTCCATAGATAGCACATAAACACACATTAAAACAGTTTTCGACACCTAAAAAACAAATATGATACTAAATACATAAATGACCATCATCATAATCTACATTTTAGTTCCAGAGCTCTCTCCCTTGCTTTTCTTAATTGCTTTGAGTCGTTGAAACAGTATTTCAAGACTAGTAATCCTATTTTCCAAATTATAAATATTTTCAAATAATGTAGGATTATTCACATGTTGCTCCACTGGGTTGTTATCATCTTCCTGCGTTTGTTGCACCACCTCCCTTTGCTGCATCACCTCACTTTGAAACTCTTCCTCTACCTCATTTTGCTGCACTATCTGACCTTGCTGCACCAGCTCAGTTTCAGCCTCCTCCTCATTCTCTAGATCTTCCTCATCTTCCTCCTCTTCCTCATCAACTCCATAAATCTCATCCCAGTAGAAGTCTTGGCGACACAGCCAAGTAAGGATATTTGTCCTCATCCACACACTTACTTGCCTATATGAACCATATTCTGACATTGGTTCTTCCCCAAAAGCATCTAACACTGCGTCAAAAAGCAAATCGTTGTTTAAGACAAACTCGTACTCTTCTTCATCATTTTGAAAGTTTCCATTTGGTGCTGCCATTGTTCTTGAGCGAGAATAAGAGAGAATAAAGTGAGATCTGTGATAATAAGAGACCAGAAACTAGGAAAGTATAATGTAGTAGGATATGTAGCAGTAACAAGAATCTTATCTTTTACATTGTGCTGTACTTCACTTACAATAAAATACTGTCTTTTACTGTGTGCAAAGAATCTTATCTTATCTATACAATGTGCTACAGTTGATATAATTATTAAAATATCAATTTATCTTTTTCATTAATACATCACTTTTACAACCTAGGAAACATGCAAACTATTTTCTTTTTCACTTATGGTTGACTTGACTGTTTGAGTGTCTTACGACAATTCATTTGCTTCCGAACATTAGTTTCACGGCTACTAGGACCAACATCTTGTCCTTAAAATAGACACCACATGGTTAGTCATGCCGTAGAATAACAGTTGAGTATTGAACTTATTTAATTGTTGGATAGTCGACCTGTTTGTTAAAAGATGAATCGTTTTTTTTTAAAGGCTGCAAATATCAGATTAGTTTTCAACTCCCTTAAACGTAAGAGGAAGCCAGGGAGATATTGCACCTCACCCTATACTACTCCACCAGCCACTACTCCAAAGAGAAGGCGTTCAGCACGGATTAATTGTCAAACCCCATCCCCTCCTAACGCTCCAGATTTTGATGATACATTGGAACCTTTTGTGGAGGTATTTGACCGTGTCAACTTATATGTCTCTTACTTTGTAATACAAACATTAACTAAAAGAGTTAATTTGTTCTAATTTAGAATCTGTCGAGAAGTGGGACTGGGAAGAAAAAAACCAAAAAGGTAACTGTGCCATGTTCCGTTCAAAAATTTTTGAAAGAGAATAATGGTACTAGGTTTATTTTCCCATAGGGCAATGAAGAGACTATTGTTGATCTCCGGTTTTGGGACTGTTTATTGGCTACGGGTGCAAACCAGGATGGATGGTTGAGGGACGAGGTGCGTATAAAATCAGTTGTTAGTATTCTACCATAAATGTTTCTTTGTGATTCCCACATTTTTTTAATAATGTGCCCAATTGTGTAAACAGCACCTTGACGTATGGGTAGATTTGCTGTGGCATTTCCGACCATCAGATGCCGACTGGGCTATGGTGGGTCCCTTTTTCACACCTCAAATAGTTAATGACTGGGTACGAACCTATTGGGCAAATGGTGTAAAGTACCCGGTGCCTTGGGCTGATGTTGAAAAGGTATTTATTTCTTTCCATATTGCCGTAGGTATCTGAAAATGTTCAGCGGGTGCGTTATGCTGATGTCATAAATGATGTAGGTACTATTTCCAATAAACGAACCTGACAAGCACTGGGCGGTAGGAGAGCTGCATATCAGTACGGGTGTTTTGACATTGTATGATTCGTTTCCAGCCTTTACAAACAAACGTATTTGGTGGAAGGATACCATGCCTGCAAAATTTCAGTATTGGCTGCCAAAATTACTAGATGAAACGGGAGTCTTTGCAGCAAAAGGCATAGATATCAAGGCCTATCAGATTAGCTTTCAAAAATGTGTTGACGTCCCCAAACAAACAGGTCAATACGGTGACTGCGGGATATGGTCTTGCATTAACCTATATAGGCTGACTCATAACATGCCATTAGAGTCTGACGATCCTGCAGAAACAGCTCTTGCCTATCGTGAAAGAATGTTTGAGTACCTATGGAAATACAAGATTCAGTATGCTGGTCATTGACTATATTTATTACAAGTTGTTGTATTGTCAACACTCATTGACTAAGTATGTATATAATTGGTACATAAAGGTGTTAGCTCATAAGGAATGGTCATTCTTTGTGTATGTATAATCAATTGTAGTAACTATTGGAATGATAAATCTGTAAATATCCAAAATGTTTTGTCAATGTTTGTAAATATTATTAGTTGATATTATTATTGCTTGTTTAAGTTATAAGGATCACTACTCAAAACTGATTACATATATATTATGATATTACATTTAAACCAGCTTCCAATCTTCTACTAGCCGTGCTTTATTCTAAACTAGCCGTCGTATCTGCTCAACTAGACGTGGTTTCAACAGTCCTTATAGCCGTGGTTTTGATCATACTTGCCGTGGTATCTTTTCAACTAGCCGTGGTTTTGATCTGAACTAGCCGTGGTTTCTTTCTGAACTAGCCGTGGTTTCTTTCATAGTAGCCGTGGTTTCTTCTGAACTAGCCGTGGTTTCAACAGTTATTATAAACGTGGTTTCTTCATACTTGCCGTGGTTCCAACAATAATTCAATCCATGGTTTGACCCACCATCCTACTCAGACATTCTTTCACGATACACCACCTATTCTACTTAACCTTCCTTGAGAGTTTTATTGCCAAAGGACCTTGTACACCAGCAATCTTTTGAATCTTCAATAGCAATTGATCTACCATTGGATTTGTTGATATGGATCCTTGTGGATCAAGCTTCGCTTCCAACATTTTCCTGGCAACAGTTTTGGACAATGGATAGGCTTTATCAATAAACATGAAAAACTTATCCTTAGTAGATTGTACAGCATGTACTCTGGAATGATCATAAAGCATCCATTCAACTACTTCAAATTGTTTCCAGAATTTGTCCGATGGATTAGGTTGACACATGTTTTTCACTGATCTCCACACCAACCTTGCTAATCCTCCAGTTGGCCCATGCTTTCCATATCTAAAATCAATGACTTTCCATAACTGTTCCAAATCCTCTTTTGATAGAAAGAACAACAAGCTTCCAAAATCTACGTATCTACTTCTGCATCCATCTGCTCTTGTTATTTCAATCAGTTCTCTACCATTGTCAGTGATTATTTTCAAATCATTAACTGGTTGACCTGCGTTTAGTGGTGTACAATTAATCGGCTCTTGTATATCACTCACCTTAAGATACAAATCCATTCTTTCTTCCCTCTCCATCCCTTCATCCAATTTCTGTTTCTTAGAACGCACATTCTCCCGAATTTCTGCCATTCGCTTTAGTTCGTTGTTGATCCAATCAGCTTCTTTATCAGAATTCATAGGAATGAAATCATCTTTCATTCTTAACCAACGTTCATACAGCTTTTCAATCTCTTCGTCCGTCCATTTTTTCAAATCTTTGCCTTTGCAAAATTCTACGTTGTTGAGAATTGAGATCATGAAATTTCTCCTTTGAGCCCTAGTTGGAGGTTTGTTATTCTTACTATTGTATGGTACGACACTTCTCTCCTTCTGCATTTGTCTCGCCCTCGCAGCAAGAACCTTTGACCTTGATGGAACATCTAATAGTGCCCATTCTTCATTACTCAATTCCAACTTTATCATTTCAGAACCCTCAACAAATGCTTGTTCCTTGTTCCATTGTTCAATCACTCTCATAGTCGCTTCATCTTGTTCTTTCTTTTTTTTATAAAGCTAGATATTCAGCCTTAAAATTTTCATCCAATTGTATTGATAATTCATGATCATGTGATATCTGAGCCTCCTTACTATCAAATTGAAGTTCATCTACGTCAGGTTCAGAAATAGCTTCACCCTTTCCTATTTCTCGTTGATCTACTACTTTATTCACTGCCTCCCCATTCTTCAAAGTATTAGCCAATTGTTTATTTCCAGTAGGTTCAATTACAATGGGAACAGGTGCAATAACAGAATCAGGAATTGCTAAGGTTCTACATAAGTTCAGCAGCGTACCTGCAACCTCCTTCTCCTGCGATGGTGGTGTTACACCAGTTGTGATAATCGTACTATCAGTGGTTGTAGTACCAATATGTGTATCAGACGTAACTGTTGATGAAATAACCTCTGAGGTTACAGCAGTGCTGTCATTTGTATCATCACTAGATACAGCATGCACAACTTCTTCCTCTTCGTCTTCAACTGCAACATTAAAAGGTTCTACCATATGTTCTTTTCCTTCCTCTATCAATTCTGCTTTTCCAACCTTCAAACGTTTAGCCAAAGGTTTAGCCAAGGGTTTAGGACCAGTGGGTCTAAGTATAATAGGAAAATGTGCAGTACCCGATCCAGTCCGACTCGGTAAGCTTTTACATAACTTCATCAATGTACCGGCAACCTCTTTTTCAACTTCCTTGGGTGTTTGTGTGACCGTGGTTGTCATTAAGGTCGCATCAGTGCTTTCATTAAGGTCAACATCCATGTTTACCTCCTCCCCTGAACAAATGCTTTTGCTCCTCCCCTTTGAGGACCTGCCTTTCTTAGTCATCTTCATTACTCTATTAGATGCACCAAACCTTGGTCTTCTTACTCTCTCCAACACATAAACCCTGTGCTTCAACCTTCTTATTGTATTTTCCATTTGTGTACATTTAGCCTTCAATTCATTAACTACTTCTATAATATTCTCACCCGTGGGATCTGATACGGTGGCATTGGGTTGAGGTTCAGTGGTAGCAGTGGGAGCAGCATCATTGGTTTGGGTGTTTTGTGATTTAGGTAAAGGTAATGGTTTAGCAGTGGATCCTGTTGGTTTAGCAGTATGTTCAGATGTTGTCGGAGTGGGTTGAGCATCATTGCTTTGGTTGGGTTGGGATTCAAGCACCTCCTCATTTTCAGGAATGTCTGGCAGGTTAAGCATATTAGGGAATAAAGGTGTAATCTTTCCTGAGAACTTGTCATTTTATTTTCTCAAGTGTGTAAACACCCTAGGAGACATATGATGTACCTCATACTCCCTTTTATGATGAATGGGTGCCGTGATCTGTTTCTCGACTATTAATTGAACAAACCTAGGATATAAGTAGTATTTACCCTTTTCTTTAATGTTCTTTATTAACCCCTCAAAGATCAACCTAGACCAGTTAAACACCCTCCCCTGTGATAAACATATGACAGCAGTTGCTATTTTTGATGGAAACTCATCAAACCCAGTGGTCTTGTTGCTTAGACACAGAAGCAAAGTATGTATTAAAAACTTCCATTGGGGTGAGAACATACCTTTATGATACTTAATTCTTTCCACATTTTTCTCATAACCCAATCTTTGCAACCCCTGAAAAATATCATCATCAGACAAATTGACAACCCCATCAGCATCATCCAGCTTCAAAACATCCCTAATCACATCCTCTTTGACTATTATCTCGTTCTTATCAACAAGACTCCTAATAACCTCGGCTCCATCTCGTTCTTGAATTTTTGCCTTCAACCAAAATTGATTAATGTATTCTTGAACAATGATAGGTTGTACACTTATTGCATAGTGAATTGGTGTGTGTTTGAGAAAAGCAATCATCTCATGGAACCCTTCAGTATGATTGTTCTCGGTTAGGTATGCAATGACGTTGTGTGTGGTGGGATATTCTTTCGGCATTTGTGTCCTTTTGATGTAAACCACGTTTAATTATCAGTTTGGGAGTTGTTAGGGTTTGTGTAGAGCGCCAATTTCAAGTGTTTAAAGATGAATAATTTGATAGCGCAGTGATTTGGGGATTATATACTAATAGATCAACATGTTACATAACAGCCCCTTGAGTTGCCCACACACAGGGGTGGTTAGAAACATACTACCCGTGGGTTGCCCAAAAAAATTGCACTTGCTGTGGTTTTCCCACAAATAGCAGTGCTTAGGAATGCCCACAACCATCTACCCACTTATAGTAAGTGCTAAACAACAAGACAAATAGTCAATGACTTCATTTACTACACAACAACTAACACCTTATACCCATTTGATAGTAGTCCTTATTAGATGATTGTATGAATGGAAAGTAAACAGCACTGCATAAGTTGATGCAGTTTTATAAATTAATGAATAATTTCCAAATATATATGTTGAACGTCTAATGTGTAACCATAACATATCGACTCATCCGTTGAACATCTAATGTGTAATCACAACATATCGACTCATCCGTTGAACGTCTAATGTGTAACCATAACATATCGACTCATCCGTTGAACGTCTAATGTAAATACAAGCTATAATACAAGCTATAATAACTAAGAACACGATGATGTAAATACAAGCAAACTAATACAAAATCTCTACAACTCGTATTCTTTAGCGGAGTGTAAATACAAGCTATAAAAACTAAGAACACGATGATGCAGCTTGTTCTTGAAGGAGCTGAGTCTTAATCAGTCTAACCAGTTGTTCAGCTTGTGGTATTTCATTCCCCACTGGATTTGGAGGAATTTCCAGCTTGTTAGTCAGCATCTTCTCCATAAGTCTTTTGGACAATGGATAAATTCTCTCAGCGAACATGCAGACTGTGATTCCACCCTTCGTCTCAACTAGATGCACACGAGGCAGAGGATAGAATCTCCAGGACTCAACCTGCCATAAATGTGAGTTCTGCCAGATGAAGTGTCCTTTATCATTAGGAGATTGAGAGCTAAACAGGACATGAAGATCTCCTAATAAGAACATCCCAGAACCTTGTGGTGCATTGTTGTAGTAATGGGAGGTGACAAGAGTGTACAGAGAAATCAAGTCTGCCCTGTCTACCAAATGGAGTATTTTCTTCAAAAAGGTGAACTCCATTGAAGATTTATCCATTCGATGCATGACATTCAGTTCTTTGTTTATCAATGTCCAATTGACCAGCACATTTTGATCTCCATCAGGAAAATCAGATGAAGACCCTTCTTTGATAAAGGTTGACTCATCAGCCTCAAGATCCAAGGGAGTTACTTTGGCCATCCTCTTCTTTCTCCTACCAGTCTTATAGATACCTAAAGATGGTTCATCATCTTCTTAGCCAACAGATGCGACAGTAGGAGTGGGAGCTGGTACAATAGGTGCTTCAGAAGAAATGACGACTGGTTCAGCAGATGGAGCCTTGTCAGATGAGCTAGCAAATTCTGTAGGAGCTTCAGCAGAAACCAAAGATGGTTCAGCAGAAGGCACCTTGTCAGATGGAGTGGCTTGAGGAATTTCTTCAGATGTAACCAGCTGGGAGATCTTCTTTGGTGGAATATCATCAAAATTATCCACTATCTCAACAAACTTTGGTCTTTTGGTCTTTGGTGCAACTTCATTCCCAGCAATCCTTTTGAAGTAGGAAGTGTGAGATGAAGGCTCCTTAGCACAATCATCATCAGCAATATTGATAACAGGAATTTCAGTAGAAGCACCCAAGTCTTCTTCAGAAGAAACATGTTGTGAGTGTACTTTAGCAGTAGAGGACACTGATGGTCTTTGTATGACTGAAGATTGACCAAGTTTAGTTGCAACATCCTCCATTGGGGTATCAGCAGATGCAGCTTTGACAAGCTCTGGATCCTTGGAGACTTCAGTAGATGCTTTATTCAAGTACGATCTCTTTCTCCTTTGATAAAGAACAGCTCCTTCTTCTTTGGAGATTCTGCAACTGCTGATGAAGGATCATTGATAGATACATCAGCTAACATATCAAGAGACTCATAACGATGTTCTTCCTCTTCCTCTTCAGAAGAAACCACAAGCTTCCTTTTGTTGGTCTTTTCTAGTTTGTCCTCTAATTCCTTAACTTTATCTTGCAGTTCGTCAATCTTACTACCAAGAGAAGACTTGGTCTCTGCAAGCTCCTTTTTCAGACTAGATACCTAAGCTGCATACCTGTTAACAAGAGCATAGACAGATGAGAGAGTAATAGGCTCCTCGGCTCCACCAGCAGATTGCTCTGTGGTAATGGGATCTTCATTGGACCTTTCGGTAGAAACATGGTCATGATCAAACTGAGGAGGTACCTCATCAATAGGTATCCTTGGAGGACTAAGTGTGGTCAATCTGTTTAGGTCAGACTCAAAATCATCAAGAGGATCTTGTGCTTGTGGTGGACTAGGACAATGTGCCAGAGTCGGAGTTGGTGGAGGCTGGTCTTGTGCAACATGAGAAGCTTCAGCAGAAAAGGAGGGGCCCTCATCAATGTTAGCAACATTCTCCTCAACAGCAGCCATATTGTCTTGAGGCAACATAGCCTCTGTCAATGGATAATGTGCCCCCTCAAAGTTAGTTCTCATAGAGGCAAAGAGTTTGGCTGTAAGAGCTCCTACTGCATAAAAGGCTTGGGTTTGGGTAGAGGTGTCTATAATTATTTGTAAGAATCTAGGGTACATTAAAAACTTATGTTGTTTCCTATTGATATTTTCAACCAAATTATCAAAAATAAATTTAGAAAAATTATAAGTTAACCCTTGTGAAAGACACACGATACCGTATGCCAATTGTGAAGAGAATTGATCCCATGCTCCAGATTTGTTGCTAAAGCACTGAAGCAACGTGTGAACCAAGAACCTCCACTTGGGGCAAAAGTGCTTCTTCAACCATATGTCAGTCCTAGTACCTTGATACCCAATAGCTCTCAGCCCTGTCAGTATATCCTCAGTACTGGAATGAAATACCCCATCAGCATCATCCAAGCGAAGCTTCGTCCTTATCAGCTCCTCTGTCACTACATACTCTGTTCCATCAATCATGGCCGTAATCTCCTTTTCACTCCGTGTGGAAGCAGAAGCCCAAAATTGTTTGACCAACGTTTCATAAATCGCATTGGGAGAATGCGTTAGGGCATAGTGAATCTTTGTTCTTTTCAAGAACTCCACCATAGGCACATACAGCTCATCACCTTTTGCATTTCCCAAGAACGCAACTTTGTTGTGATCCTTCTTGAATTGAAGAGCCATTTGATGAATTGATATTTTAGGGTTATGATTCTTGTATCTTTGAGTGTTTGGTTTGTATTAGAAGAGGGAAGTGGGATATTTTGAAGTGGAAGTGAGAGAGAGTGTTGGGTAGAAGGTGTATAGAAATAGTCAAAAGAATTGGTAGTTTTGGTTGACCCTTGCTTACGTGTACAGCTTCTCTGACCTCACGCAATTTTAACACTTCAGCAGAAACATATATCCAATCTGTTGAAGTTATACACTTCAGTAGAAACCAACCCAAAACTTGGATATCTTCGGTAAGATTCTAGAATTACTGTGCCAACAACTCGCATTAACTTACATTAAACCTTGAACCCGTCTATAAAATCATCCCAATGCATACTTCTCTCACACCATTTTACCCCCAATTACCATTATGAACCCTAGTTTCATCACAAACACAATCAACAAAAATTGACCATGAATACTTCACCAGAGGTTGTAAATCCAACCTCTTCTCCATCATCCTCATCATCCAGTGATTTTCTCCAGTTCTGGACACCTCCACATGACCCTCGCCCTTTGACATCCCCATTTCTCTCTTCTTCTGAAGATGATGGTGTAGTGGATCCAAGTGATTCTTCTGATAACACAGAGGAACTCACTGCTGAGATACCTTCTTACTCCCAACCTCCAGCACCTCAACCTCAACAAAGGCCTCGTGCCGAAAGGGAGGTGGTACTTGCTATACCTGCGCCATGTTTTGGTGCATCTTCACACTTCGTATAGAGGAAGAGCTTGGTGAAGGAGAATGGATTGCTTTTTGGTGAAATCAGCAGATGAAGCATAAAGGACACTTTATTTTTCTTCATCATCATTATTTGCATCAATCCATCCTTCCCATTTTGATCCTTAGCTTCCTCGTCCTAGTAGTCATGCATATCCAGCCATCGAGAAAGAAGGAATGGGTGGTTATGCAAGACTTCACGAACGCATATCCAGCATCTAGTGTGAAAGATGTGAGCGATCATGCATATCCAACAGCCTCTTAGATGTTGGAACAGATGTAGTAGATTAGGATTAGTATATCTTGTATACCTCTTTTTCTTGTAGTGGCATTTGAAGTTGTTTGCATTTTGTAAGCTGTAAGCTGTAAACTGTTTCTTGAATGAATGAATGAACAATTTCACTTCAATTTCTTCTCTTCAGCAGATTCAGTAGTTTCCCGTAATTCCCAACAATATAAGCCTGGAAACAAACATGCAAGTCTGGAAAGTGAAATATATGAACTTTAAATAACTGAATTACATGTTTTCTTAAACTAAGATTAAGTTTAGGAAACAAACATGCATAAATGTGCAGGCTGTTAATCTAACTTTAACTAAATTCTACTAAATTTATCCTTCATTTTGACTGTCCAAGGTGACCTTATTCTATGTTACAGAACAGATCCTCCTGTTCCCGGTCTTGCCGCATTCTCTCTTCCATTTCTCTTTCAGCCCTATCTTGTTCGGCTTGTTGTTCCATTATTGCTTCATCTTCATGCTTCTTAGTAAGCGACTTCTCACCATCAACATTTCCATTTATATTTTTGTGCTCATCTTTATTATTGTCACGTATTTCCTTGACCGCCAACACACCTTTTTCAGCTACATCCTTCTTAGATCTTTTGTTAAGTTGTTTGCTATATATTTCATGAATCACGTCATTACATGGTCGTTCCACTTCAAAAGACAAACGCTTACGCACAATCCCTGTTAATTATGAAAAACAAAAGTAAGAATCCTAAATATATTACTAAAACTAGTTATAGCATAAAGTCACAATAGTAATGAATTTTTACCGTTAGACATTACTACAACTTTGAAATTGGTATTACTTATTACAATGTATATGTAGTTGGGATAAGTTACTAGTTTCATCCAGTGGGCAGTTGGCAAGTTTAGGAAAGTTAATAAATTTGTCACATAACACAAATAAATGTGTATCTTAGTAAATCTTAGGCAGTTGGCACAAGTACAACATTTATAATAAACAATCACGAATGGGTGGTTTATACTTAATACACTCATTAAAGTGTATCAATGTTGATACAATAATTTTGGGCAACCTTAGAAAGTTTACATTGTTGGGCAACCTAAGTAAATGCACAAGTACAAAGGGCTGGTAGTTTGCACTTGGCTTACTAAAAAGACTTTACTGTAATGTCCAACAAATTTTTCCACCTAAGTTTGTTCAAAACACAACCATGGATTACGATGACAATTCTACTTTTAAGGTTTATTTAGTGCATCCTTCTTCTAAACATGGAGTCAAACTACCTAAAAATATCACTTTCAATAAACTAGTTGCGTATGTGAAGAAAAAGGTTCACGCTGTCAAAGAGACACTAAATGATAGACTCAGGTTATCTTACAAAGATGGTTCCATGGAATTGGACGTGGTTGATGATGAAGATGTCCAATACTTCATTCGTGAACTATGTTGTAAGAATGAGCAAACTCAAGCTCTGCTAATTTCAACAAAAGAACCGCCACCTTCAGAGGTAAAATCATCTTCGGCTTCTAATCATTTATCATTAGACCTGAATTTTCTGCTGCTTCACAATGATAGTTACCATGACACACCAAAGGTCGAGGATACCTTTTTTCACCAACCTGATTATTCACTTCCTCCGTCGCAAAGAGACTCATTTAAAAATCTGCCCATGCCACCAACTGCACCACAACCAGAATTAAAAAACATCGATTCCCAAAAAACCGATACCTTTTTTTTTAAACATAAAGAATTTTATAATAAAGCAGAATGCATGTTTACTATTGGAAAGAAATCATTACTTGAGCGCTTTGAATACAAAGTTATTAAATCTGAAGCCACGAGGTACAGTGTGAAATGTATAAATGAAGGCTGCTCATGGAACATATACACCCGTAAAAAAAATGGATAGCACATTCTTTGTTTCTAGCATCAACAATGTCCACACATGTTCAAGAACTGAATTACATCCTAATCATCGTAATGCGACAATGAAATTACTTAGTCAGTTGCTAATCGATAAATTGAAAGATACTCGGAGGGTATATACTGGAAAGGACATACAACGAGATCTGAGTCTTGAATGGAAAGTAAACGTTTCTTACAAACGAGCTTGGGGGGTAGGAATTTGGCTTTTGAGGTGTTGAACGGTAAACATGAACAATCGTTTGAGCAGTTAGCTTTATATTGTCATAACCTAAAGCTAAAAAACGAGGGGACTGTAACACATCGATACAGACGAAGCTGGAAGATTTAAGATGGTTTTTGTAGCATTTGGTTTTGCGGTAAGTTTCGGACACATTTATATCAATTGTTAGTATTAGTATTTTTACTATTATTATTCTTATACACACATCTTATCAAGCTTTAACGTATACTAATCACTAATATATACTTAACGATACTAGATTCGGAGTTTTATAGCCTTCATGCGGCCATTGATTATAATTGATGCTGCGCATCTGAAAGGGAAGTATCTCGGAACCAACATGCTTGCTGTTGGTATGGACGGAAATAATCAGATTATTCCAATCGCTACCGGGGTCGCACAGGGTGAGACCGCTGAAGCCTGGACATTGTTTTTGGGGTGGTTGAAAGAATGCATTGGTGAAGTGCCTAATCTGGCGATTATTTCTGATAGTCATCATTCAATAACAAAAGCGTGTGACACAGTGTTTCCAAATTGCTTTCATGGTTATTGTTGTCGTCACTTGATGATGAATTGCAATATCACCCGTAAAAAGCATAAGGCTTTGTACTGGAAGGTGTGCAAAAGCTATACGACTGAAGATTTTGATAATGCAATTTCAGAGCTTCGTTCCAAAAAATCAGAAGCCGTAAAAAAACTTGAAAACGCCGGGTACGATAAGTGGTCAAGAGCATATTGCAGTGGAAAAAGATACAATTATTTGACGTCAAACAGTGCGGAGTCAATAAATTCATTAACAAGGCACGTCCGAAAGGTACCAATAACTATGCTCTTGGAGTACTACAGACGTCTTCTACAAGATTGGTATTTCGAACGTCGCGAAAAATACTACGGTATATATATTCGCCGTCTCACATTTACTTGTTCGATAAATGTTACATGATGTACGCTTATTTTGCAGACGCACCGGAATTTGAACTTACAAAGTGGGCATCTAGGAAGGTTGAGCATAGAATGTGGAAGAGTGCGAATTGGGAAGTAAGAGGCATTGCCATGTGTGCTGTGTACCAAGTTATAGACAATCGTCATAGTCATATTGTTGATTTCGTAAAGAATGAATGCAGTTGCAGGTACCTGCAATATACAGGTTGTCAATTACGGTAAATGTTGTTTATTCATGTATGGTTTTTGATTACGAATAACGTGCAGGAAATGGCAACTTTTGGGACTACCATGTGGTCATGTGTGTGCTGTGTGTAGAGAAGAAAAATTGACTAACTGTAACAAATGGGCGGAAACATGGTTTACAAAAACTGCACTCAAAGGCACATATCATGAAATGGTGTATCCTTTGGAAATAGAGTCAGAATGGCATGATCCGGGTAACTTGCAAAAGGTTAAACCGCCGTTGATGGATAAGAGGCAGGCAGGAAGACCTAAAAACAAAGATCGCTTCCCATCAAAAAATGAGGAGCCAAAAGTTAGGAAATGTGGGAGGTGTGGTACCGTAGGGCATACCCGTGCAGATTGCATGGAACTATTGCGCAGAAAACAGGTAACCTAGATAGTTCATTCAAAATGGGCATCTAATAATGTTTTTTACTATTCTGACAAGATAGGTTATATTTGTTGTCAGAAAAAAACAAATTGCAGGACAGACAATGGTAAAGAAGTTGTGCAAGAGATGGCACCTGAACAAGGAACGGGTAAACGTACGTCAGGTACTCATTTTCAGTTGAAAGATGACCCACAATCACAAGCGGACTACGAGTATTTTCAAAATGGGAGAATTTACCTGGATTGGGATGCCGTACGTTGGGATGGTGAAGCAAGTAACAGCGGTCGGGAGGGTTACGTAGATAATTCTGCCATTAACCTAAACTCACTCCCTGAATCATCAAATACATATCACTTGGATGATTTCAATAACATGGATAATTACTAGTACAATGTTCTCTTTATTTAACTAATGAAATTGTATGCTTAAAGTTAAACACTACTGCACATGGTTGTGTAGTTTTAAACAAGTATTTGTATTTTGTCATGAACAAACGTTGTGTTTGTATTAACCCAGTATTTCTATTTTCTCATGGTAAATAATTGTGAAAGGTTAGTCAATGCAAAAGACCATGGCAAAACCAGCTAGAATTTGTCCTCTTTTGGATGTTTGTTCAGAAATAGTAAATCTTGTGACCATGTGTAAGTGAAAAAAAACAAATATATGGAGAATATGTGGATGGGGTTTAAAGCATTTGAAAGGCTCTACAATTTTTTTTGGATGTTATTCAATAATATGGGAGCAACTGTGCATCATGTGACAAATGCTATATTATGAGGACATCAATTGGCGTCATGATAATACAAATATAGTTAACAGTATGTATTTGCTGCTTGATGCTTGCCTATTTAAAGACACCAAGCCCACCTTGTTAGTTAACGCAATTTTTTTTTTTTTTTTTTTTTTTTTTTTTTTTTTTTTTGTGATAAAGTATTGGGATAAGGAAATGTCTAGATTTACTAGGTGTGATAAGCTTAGAGCGGATGCAAATTCTAACAACTGGCCTGATATGTTAGTCTTCTATTGCTACCAAGCCTCTGGCAAAGATGTTCCGATGGCACAACAATTGAATGCGCTTGCGGGAAGATTGTTTCAAATAACTGAAGACAGGCTTAGCTTAATTCAAGAATTGGACAGTGTTGGAAACAGGCATGCTCAAAAAACAGCAGAATATTTGAGGGGGTAAATGGTAAAGATGCTCAAAAGATCATGCAGATGCGTATTATTTCACGGGAACTGGAGCTAAATGCTGCGAACCATGCCATCTTTATCGAGAAACTCAGGGGCTTGATGGATCTCTAAGTGTGTGTCTTTTCATTGTGTTCTATGTTGTTTGGTGTTTTTGCAGTAGTATGTGTCCGTTATCTTATTATGAGTGTTCTTGTAGTGGTTGTGTTTGGCCCATGAAATGCGATTGTAAGATATTGAATTGAATAAAATGGGTTGTTAAATTTGTATGAATTACATTTTGTTTCCACTCGCACTTTAATTTTAAATTGTGGTTTGATTGTGGTTACCATAACAGTGTGTGCATATTAACTATTGTTGGATTGAATTACCTCACAAGTACTAGTTGCAGTGGTTTGTGTTAAACTAGCCGTGGTTTCTTCTGAACTAGCCGTGGTTTCTTCTGAACTAGCCGTGGTTTCTTCTGAACTAGCCGTGGTTTCTTCTAAACTAGCCGTGGTTTCTTGTCAACTAGACGTGGTTTCTTCTGAATTAGCCGTGGTTTCTTCTCCACTAGCCGTGGTTTCCTCTCCACTGTCAGTGGAACCACGGATATAAGCATTCTTGAAACCACGGGTAGAAGGATCAACGCACTGATGAATATTTCATTTAAAAATATGTTAACAACAAAATTAGTAAGTAGTTAACCTAAATAATACATCCATGAAAAGGGAACTTATCTTGCAAAATCAGAAGATTTTCATCGAGTACATTCTTTAACTTTGCAGCAGTTGTTTCTTCTGAAAAATGAAAAGCTTTTCATTATTTAAAAATAACTTAAAAAGAAAATTAATAAGTTGTAATAAAAGGCCACCATGAAAAGGGCACTTATCTGCCGAAATGAGAACCATTCCCTCCGATACAATCTTTAAATAGAGCTCGATACAAAATACCCAACGATGCGAACACGTTTAATGACAACGATATTAACAAAATAATACATCCCTGTTTGGGGTTCACATTAATTAAAGTAGTTGATACATCAGTTTAGCTACTACATACCCTAATACAAAATTCATCCCTTGTTACAAACAGTTACAATTACAACCAACATTGACAACAACATGTCTACCAAACACATACTCTGTGTTTTAAAAAAAATTAGACATATGCTCACGATATGCAAGGGCAGCCTGTACAGGGTTATCGACGGCTAATGACTTCCCATGTGACAGTCTGTACAAGAATATGCATACCCAGATACCACAATCACCAAACAGAGTCCCCTGATCTGGAACGTTGGGTGCATTCTTGAAGGTAATTGCGTATGTTGTCGGATTTATACCTTTCTTATGGAAGACACTGGCTTTGTCTAGAACTATTGGTAGTCCAGCCTGTATATACATCCAAACAAATTTTGTTATTTTACATACCAACTTAACACAATACATAACAACTTAAATTTATACATCCATACATATTTTGTTATTTTACATACAAACTTAGCACAATACATAAAAACTTAAATGTTTGCATCTGACACACTGAAGCTACGGCAAACACTAAAAACATAAACTACACCAAACAACAATGAAACAAGACATCCTAATAAACCGCCATATCACGATGAGTCTGCAAAATAAGTGATTCACGTAACGGTTTGAACATAAAGGACCCAACATCCCCCTCGATGCCCAAGTGCTGGAAGTTCCCAGTAGCAAGCTTGTATAGTACAATGGTTGCGTTAAATCCTTCCTGGTTTCCAATTTCAATTACAGGGTCGTCGTTGTCGTCAAAACCGATTAATTTGAGCGCTATTGGGGTGGTAATGCTAAGAAGCTGTGTAGCAGATGCAATCCTACCACCCCCAACCGATAAAACCCATATACAGAAAACAGAACTGACATCCCCTTGAATGTTTCCCGAAACGACCAGACTGTCTCGTATGTTTGAAACATAGAACGGTAAAGGAAGGTTGCCTATTAATTCACCAGGTATGTCCAGGACTTGGAAACGGTTGGTGAGCAAGTCAAAAGACACAATCAAATAGCTGTCGAATGTGCTACCATCGTTAGCATACAACCGTTGATAGCCACACCAATAGATGTGACCCCCAACATTAGCTTGACTTGCTTTTTTTATCCTGATTGTGTTCGGAAGCAAGCAATGCTGATCTAACACCGTCCATTGTTTAGAGGAGAAGGTGAAAATTAAAACAGTGCATGGATGTGTTTGATTGAATGGGTATGAAATTTTTAGGAAAGTCGGATCAAAATTGTCAGGACGAATCCCAAAAGCCATAAAGCGTTTTTCATACTCCTGTGATGTCAAAACATAGGGGACAAACGTGGCGACTGATCGTTTGATGGAAGGGTTCCAAACGACCGCCATGGTATCACGGACAATTGGTCCATAGGTAAAACCCCAAACTCCATGTGACCAGCCAATTGGTTTGACGTCAGAAAATGAAATGTTTGAGGAGAGAGGGTGCAAGTCAAAATGTTGATTTACCAAACCCACGTAACCTTTAAACCTCTGCTTGTACATCAAAACGTATGAAACTGGTGGAGTGATTCGAACACCAAAACGGACGGTGAAATGCATGTTGTCTATGCAAGACTTCCAAGCCTTGCAGACACTGCGGCATTGAGCCACACACCTCACTGAGAGCCTATTAACTATGTCCATTTGAACTTCAAGTGGAATGTTGTCAGACATCGTGAAATTTTTTTGGGCAACTGTGAGATCAGTTAAGATGGCCAAATTTCACAAGAAATTTGTGGGCAACTATTAAACTGTAAGAGTATTTATAATAGAACAATTAGAGCATTCATATCTAGGGACCAACCCATAAGATATGCATTTAAGAAATAGTACATGTATTAAATGGTTAAACAGTTAAGTTCCAGTTTAAAGAGTTGACTTGTGCTTAATACTACCATCAAATTAATGATCAAGTACAAGGGACTGGTTCATAAACACTTGAAAGTGTATGTTGCATAATTAAGTATAGTTGGGCAACTATGACGCATGGGCAACTTAGTCAAGAACTAGTTTGTTTGTAACTACTAGTTACAAAAATGTTGTTCCTTTTTAAAGTCTGATAGGCAACTTAGTCAATAACTAGTTTCTTAGTCAATAACTAGTTTGTTAACTTTGTTGTATTGACAAACATTTATCAATTAAGAACTTATAAGCAATGGTACCTGTAAACATGCACGCATCTTCTTGTACCAAGGACGCCACTCAGCTTCAGGCTTATAGCCACTGTCGTAAAATGTTACAACCCCCGTCCGAATATGGAATCGAGCCAGAAACCAATGTTTATCCTTTTCATTGATAGGCATATAAACCTGCCGTATAACACAAAAGGCCAGTTATACAAAACACATAACAATATATGTATAAAGCCATGAACACAACTATTACCTGTTCAACATCAGCCCATTGGTGTTTGTACTTTTCCCCATTAACATACCAAATGGGGGTGGAGTCTTGTAATAGCAGCTGAACAAAGTATGCAGTTACCATAGCCCAATCAGCGCCATCGGGTCTGAAATGCAACATGTATTCCACCCACAACTCTATGTGCTATAAAGCAACAATAAAAATTGATTAGGGTATAAAAGCAACAATATCAAATGAATATACCATCGGGGTGAAAGATATGTGTGACTGTTACCTCGTCCATAAGCCAACCTTTCTTAGGAAGGTCTAAACACACTAAGGATTCCCAAAATCTCCGATCCACACGAACTTCTTTGGACCAAGGAAACATACATCGAAGGGGCCCCTGCTTTCCAAGAAATTCGTCGTACTCATCAGTAAGATGTACTTTGTCGATAGCCTTGTTCCTTCGGGAAAGAACCTACACACACGTAAATTAAAAACAGTTTTAAAAAAATATATATATTAAAAGTTGTTTTTAATACCTCAACCTAAGGTTTAACATTTTTTAACTGTGCAGTCATATCTGGATCCCGGCACCCATGTGTTCGATTATTTTCAGATTCGACAAATCTTTTTGACCAGTAATAGGACGACTCAGCACCATCTTTTTTACTCCTCATGTCAGGTGTTATGTCTGCCTTGGCTCTTTTCCAATGGTCTGAATTATAGAAAGCTATAGACCTCTTTTTCTTTTCCTTCGAAATCTTCAACAACTTTGCCTTTTGCAACCTGCGATTCTTCTCCTCTATCATAGCCATTAGAAAATCCTTTTCCATCATCTTTTGTTCTTCCATCCTCCACCGTTCTTCCTCTTCTTTCCTCAACCTTAATTCCTCTTCCAACAGATACTCCTGAGTAACAGGTGATGCATTTAAAATACATTTAATACAGTATGGGAAAAGTGTACATTTGGATATAACATTACCAGAACTACATCATCCTCATCATCACAATCTGCCGGCTCTGAACGAATGCTAGAAATAAGAGAGTCAACCAACTCGTGGAATTCACGATTTACTTGCTCTCGAAACTCATAGCTGAGGTGGGAAAAGGATGCAGCAAAGTCCAATTTATCCTGTAAGCGAAATAAAGTGCATTGTAAAAAAAACGGATAGTTCTTTCAAAGAAATAAAGATAATACTTGGATGAACTGGCGTACCCGAAATCCGCAAGTTCTTTCACTTGCAAGGACCTACAAGGTAATAAAGGGTATTATCCTTAAGAATAATTCTAATATAAACGTATAATTATTATTTAACCTTGACTAGCAAATGACCTGAATAATAGCCTCGAGTTTGAAAACACGAGAATTCAACTCTTGAATGACACAATCCTTGAGGCTGATTTCTGTTAGAAGACTACTGGTATGTACCCTAGACACAATCGGTAAATACTTTTTTTCTGTCCTACCACGTTTCCGTGCAGGAGCCAACTTCTGTAGATACACATCGTAATCATGCGGTAATTTTGTTGGAAGAGTCCTTGGTATGTAGTTGATGAGTGTCTAAATACTCATCATTTTTGTACAAAATAAACTGCAAAATCATCTGAAAACACTCAGAAACACATCAAAATGATCAAAATATCACAAATCAGTGTTTTATGTGTTTTAAATGCAAAAATATCAAAATCAGATGAAAAACATATCAAATTTGCAAAAATTGCAGTTTTAGTCCCCCAAGTTTCCAAAGCTGTCAAAAACAGTCCCTGAGCACATAATTTCAAAAGTAAAGTCACCAAAGGTCCTTTTAAAATCATAAGTTGTCAAATTTAGTCCTTTGGTGAAAAATATCAAAAGTTTGAGAAAATTACAAAAATGGTCCTCCAACTTTGAAAATTGGCAGAAATGGCCCCTGGAAATTTGGGAAATGACAGATTTGGTCCCTGTACTTTTGAAGATTGTCAGTTTTAGTCCTTGGAGAAACCTTTTCAGAATTGGCAGCCTAGGTACTTGAAGTTTCAGAATTTACACCTTAAGTCCCTCCAATATTAAAACCTTCAAACCAATTTTGGACCCTTGACACATTTCGGCCCCCTGTCATTAACCCCATTTGACCCCCCTTCTATTATTACCCCCTGGCAGTCAAAGCCACAGGTCAAACCAACCCCTTTGGCGCCAAACCTTCACCCTCCCCACTTGACTTCTGTTTCACCCTGCAACACTCAACATATCCACCCCCTCCTCACCTTATCACTAAACCTGTCCCCCCACATCTCCTACAATCCAAAATCATTAACTCTTCACCTTCTTCACACTCAATCCCCACTAAACTGCCAAAAATCTCCTTTCCCGCCAAAAAGGCTAAATGGCCATGATCAACTCAAAATGATCCTAAGGTCCAAAATAATGGTGGGAACTGCTCATCTTAGAGAGAGAAAGCTCAAGGGAGTATAAAAGGAAGGTGGAAGCAAGTATGAAGTAGTAGTTAGTTTTTTTTATTATTTCCTTTAATGTCGTTTTTTACCTAAATGTCTTAGTTTAGTAGAAAAATGTTGTAATTTCATTTCTTTGTATCACATTCAAGTTAAACTCTCATTTTGAAGTGTTGTTAAGTATCAATCAAAGTTTTCATTCAAAATCCAAGTTTAGTGTTTACTGTGGTATTATTCAGTTTCAAACTCTCACTTACAAGCTTGTAAAAGCTCAATTTCTATCTCACACAAGCTTATGCTAGCTTATTAAAGCTTTCTATAAGCTCTTATTACAGTTTCAAGCAATATGGTTCAAAGTCAACAAAAGTCAAACTTCTTAGTCAACTCAGTTTCAGTTTCAAATCTGTTCTTAAATTGTTGTTTGAATAAGTTTAATGTTTGTTTAGCCATTCCAAATCAGTTTAGATAGAATTACATCAAGAGTTTTAAGTTTGAATGCATTTTGGAATTTCTAAAGGACTGTTTGGATTGCTTGTTTCTACTGTTCTAGAGGTTACATTATAAAATTTGATCAGTTGGTTTAAGCTTTACTTTAGTATTCTGCATCATATCTGTCCTTGGTTTGATGTCTTTTGAGCCTAAAGTCAATATCTATAGTCCACTGTTCTTATGTGCTTATCTGTGAAAAATCAGTGGTTGAAATCTGCTAGATAGGTTTAGAAGTTGTTTTACTAGCTTGATAAACTTATATCTCATCACTTTTCATCCATTTTAGTTCTATATTTGATCTTAAATCTCAGATAAGTCAACCTTCATTTCTTTTTCAAAAAGTCAAATCTGCTTGAAAATCTGGTTTTCACAGAATTTGCAGTCCTTGCACACTGTTCAAATCTACTTTTCATGGTCTCAAATTTGGTCAAAATATAGTCTAGTAGGTATTCTTCAATTCCACAGTTTTAGTTTTGTCATCAGCTTATTGGATAAGTAGTTAGATTAGCTCAAAACTAGCACCTGTCTTATCTGTTTTACTGCTTCAGCAGTCTTCATGTCATGGTCAGTTTTTGTTTGATTAATAATTGCTTCATTTCTGGTCCTTAATAGCTGCAACTTTGGATATATGATCTTTGCCAGGTTGACTAGAGGACCACACTGTTAGATTTCACTTTAGCTTATTGGTTAAGCTGGTGCTAGTGCTTAATCAGTGGGGTCTAGCCACTGATTTGCTTATTATTTCAGTTAGCTTAATCACTGGTTATATGCTCATTAGGTGTTAGGAATAGATGTAATCAGTTAGTTTAGAGTAGTTTTAGCATTTACTAGCTTCTGAATTAGGTTGGTGCTATTTAGAGCTTAGTTGCTTAATCTTAAGTGCTTATTCCATATCATTTTACATAGCAGCCTTCTTATTTCCCAAATAAGCCCTTGATTTTATATTTTTATCAGCTTTAGAATAATATTTTAGAATTTCCCTGTAAGTTTCATAATTTTTAGCCACTGTTTGGTATTTTTCTTAAATAAAAGTAGTTTTTAATCATTTTAAATTAGCTTTAATTGCAATTAATTGAGAAAAAGTTCCAAAAATTAATTTTTCAATTTTAATAGATTAAGATAAATATAAAAAGCATAAAAAATATTTTTCCCTATTTTTCCCCTTTCATTTGGTATTTTTCACAATTTAAATTAGTTTTAAATAGTTTTAAATTAATAATAAATACATAAAAAGTCTAAAAAATATATTTTTAGTTTTAAAATTAGTTTTATCATATTTTAGATTTTTCTAAGTCTTAATTTTATTTTTCTAGTCTTATTTCATATTTTCTTTTATTTTAGAGTATTATTAAATAGTTTAAAATAGTTTTTAATTAATAATAATTAAATAAATAGTTGTAAAAATAATTTTTCTTTTCTAATAATTTTCTAGTATAATTAGAAATGTAAATATGTGTTTTCTATATCCGTAGGTATTTTCCTTCTTTATTTTCACGTTTTATTTTGCACGTTAACGTAGTTTTTAATTTAAACGTACGTTTTTGGTTTTAAACGTTCATCACTTTAAATATAGTGATAGCGTTTATTTAATATCTTTTATCTTTTTAATTTTCTTAATTTGCATTTAAGTCGCTGTTATATATTAACTTTTTCAGTAGTGTAATATTCAATCCTAATCCTTTCTGATCACTATCATTAGTGATCATTCTACCGTCTGATCAAGTGTTTGCACACCATTGAGTCTCCTTGGGACTTAACGACCCGGAAATTCACTATATTCTCTGATCTTCATTGCATTTGTGTTTAATCTGTTTTAAGTCTGTTAGACTTGACGGTTTAGCACAGATCAAAATTTTGGCGCCGCTGCCGGGGAGGCTTTAGCGTGTGTTTAGCCATTTTCAGACCCATTCTTGCACATACCCCATCTTTTGTAAAAAGTTTTTGTAAAGTTTTCAAAAATCCAAAAAGTTCATTAACACTTGTCCTAAAGTGTTAACAAACACCAAAAATATTTTCATTCTTTGTTTTTATAGCATGTTTTTCAAAAATCCAAAAATATCCATCCTTTATCCTCCAACCTGTTTAATTCTCCATTCCTTATCCTCTATAACCGTTTAATTCTTCATCTCTTATCCCTCTTATCCGTTTAATTCTTTATGTCATGGTATTTGACATGTTCCTGGTGTGGAGGTCCATTTAACGGTGGAAATTGTCGGCGATGTACCAATGTGAGTTTCGGAGACAAGTTTGTCGGTAATCCCGATCCCATTTCAAATAATGAAACACCCGATTTTTCCTACCTACCTCCACAGCCCCAATACGAATCCTACTCATGCGAGTTTTGTGGGAATGATTCTCATTACGGTTTTGATTGTCCACCACGGGTCCCGCTTGTCTATGAGCCGGAACCGTGTTACAATCAGAACTTTGGTGAAAGTTATTTTCCCAATTATCTCTGTTGTGAGAATTGCGGGGGTCCTCATGCGACTTTTGAATGTGAACCGATGAATCAAAATTTTCACAATTCCAATTCTCCCGGTTTTGACAATTTCCAACCCCCACAGTATTCCATCAGTCATCAGATTTCCGAGCCTTCACATCATTTCAATGATTACGAGGAGTGTAATCTTCCACAAAGTTCTGAAGAAATACGCATTCGAAAGAAACTGCAAATGAAAAGAATGGTGTGTAAGCTTCAGCAGATGAATATAAGAATCAGATATGATGACGATGATGATGAGGATAGTATTCAAATGAGGGAATACTATGAGGACGACGAGGAGAGTATTACTCAATTGAACGATCTTATTTCTCAACTCCCTCAGTCTATTGCTATCACACCTATCTTACCTTTTATTGCTTCCAAAGACTCTCTCATAATGGGGGACGAGCCTTCTAGCACTATTCCAGAAATGGAACCGTCTAGTGTTGAGAGCCTTGTCCCAATCCCAAGTGAGTCTGAGGATATATCCGATAGTGATTGTGATTTGCCTT
This sequence comes from Chrysanthemum seticuspe, assembly GCA_019973895.1. Lineage (NCBI taxonomy): Eukaryota > Viridiplantae > Streptophyta > Magnoliopsida > Asterales > Asteraceae > Chrysanthemum > Chrysanthemum seticuspe. The sequence continues at coordinate 342,710,668 of BPTQ01000008.1, read as the reverse complement.
TTTGTGATTCTCTCGACATTTCTGAGGTTACTTCCGGGATTTTCTCAAATCCTCTTTTTGAATTTCATAATGACTACACTTTTGAGAAAGTAAATCCTCTTTTCGATGAAATGTCTGAGGCCGATACAGAGACCATCACGGAAGTGGTGGAAATTGCTAGCTCTCAGAGCACACCACTTGTCCCACCTCTGTATTCTATCTTATCTCTTCCATCATGTGATGATGATTCTATCCTCACTGATGAGATTCATGATCCAAAAATCATGAATTCTCCTTCTGATAATGAGGAGTTAGTCATGATCATCATCATGATTCTCCTTCTTTTCTTCACATATGGTGTTACTTCTCGTTCCCTTTTCTCCTTCGGGAATGAGGACACTATTTTTGATCCCGGCATTTTCATTTATCATTTTTGAGCCAGTTCTATCTATATCTCATCGGTGTGGAACTTTCAACACATTCAATGTTTATACAAATATCTTGAATGAAAGTCCGATGGAGATTGTTTCTTCCACGTTGTTTCCCCATGAACCAATGAATGCGGGGATCGAGTCAAGCTAGCGACTCGGTAACCAAAAACAGTAGCACACACAATATGGGTTTTTACCCATATTTCTGTCTTCTTACCCCTTTCTACCACCTAAGTGTGGGGGTGATGCCCCACATGTTATATATATATATCTAAAAAAAAAAAAAATCTTTTAAAATAATGGCCGTAATATTTCCCTTTTACGTTCTCAGTTTCGGCATAACCGCCGGTACTTTGAATATTGAGGGCAATATTCATTTCTAAGTGTGGGGGGGATTCTCACGAATTTTATCATATAATTATACCAATTCCCCCGTTTTTGGCCAAATTTTTTTTGGAGTAAGTGTTCTACACTTACTCATTTGGTTATCAGTCCGCCTTGTCTAATAAACAAAAGGATTGGCTAATCCAGGAGCAAACGGCTCTTGGTAAAGATATCTCAAATCCGTTGACGGCTTGCAATTTGCCCAAAATTGTATGGTATTCAGCTCACCATATCCTAAAAAGTGAAGAGTTGGCTAGCCCGCAAGTTTATGGCTTGTGGTAAAGGCAGTGGAAAATCCATAATTGGTATTCAGCTCACCAAAGATAATTCTGATAATTTATCTAAGAGTTGGCTAGTCCAGAAGGGTACGGCTTCTGGTAAAGACAAATCAAATCCGTTGAAAGCTGGTGGTTTGCTCAAAATCACATGGTTATCGGTGTACCATGGTTCTTACTTGAACTGAAACATTTGGCTACTCCAGAAGTAATGGCTTTTGGTAAAGAGATAAAATCCATTAATTTTTCTCAAAACATTGCTAGGGACTAGCAATATCTTAGTGTGGGGGATTGATGAGTGTCTAAATACTCATCATTTTTGTACAAAATAAACTGCAAAATCATCTGAAAACACTCAGAAACACATCAAAATGATCAAAATATCACAAATCAGTGTTTTATGTGTTTTAAATGCAAAAATATCAAAATCAGATGAAAAACATATCAAATTTGCAAAAATTGCAGTTTTAGTCCCCCAAGTTTCCAAAGCTGTCAAAAACAGTCCCTGAGCACATAATTTCAAAAGTAAAGTCACCAAAGGTCCTTTTAAAATCATAAGTTGTCAAATTTAGTCCTTTGGTGAAAAATATCAAAAGTTTGAGAAAATTACAAAAATGGTCCTCCAACTTTGAAAATTGGCAGAAATGGCCCCTGGAAAATTGGGAAATGACAGATTTGGTCCCTGTACTTTTGAAGATTGTCAGTTTTAGTCCTTGGAGAAACCTTTTCAGAATTGGCAGCCTAGGTACTTGAAGTTTCAGAATTTACACCTTAAGTCCCTCCAATATTAAAACCTTCAAACCAATTTTGGACCCTTGACACATTTCGGCCCCCTGTCATTAACCCCATTTGACCCCCCTTCTATTATTACCCCCTGGCAGTCAAAGCCACAGGTCAAACCAACCCCTTTGGCGCCAAACCTTCACCCTCCCCACTTGACTTCTGTTTCACCCTGCAACACTCAACATATCCACCCCCTCCACACCTTATCACTAAACATGTCCCCCCACATCTCCTACAATCCAAAATCATTAACTCTTCACCTTCTTCACACTCAATCCCCACTAAACTGCCAAAAATCTCCTTTTCCGCCAAAAAGGCTAAATGGCCATGATCAACTCAAAATGATCCTAAGGTCCAAAATAATGGTGGGAACTGCTCATCTTAGAGAGAGAAAGCTCAAGGGAGTATAAAAGGAAGGTGGAAGCAAGTATGAAGTAGTAGTTAGTTTTTTTTATTATTTCCTTTAATGTCGTTTTTTACCTAAATGTCTTAGTTTAGTAGAAAAATGTTGTAATTTCATTTCTTTGTATCACATTCAAGTTAAACTCTCATTTTGAAGTGTTGTTAAGTATCAATCAAAGTTTTCATTCAAAATCCAAGTTTAGTGTTTACTGTGGTATTATTCAGTTTCAAAATCTCACTTACAAGCTTGTAAAAGCTCAATTTCTATCTCACACAAGCTTATGCTAGCTTATTAAAGCTTTCTATAAGCTCTTATTACAGTTTCAAGCAATATGGTTCAAAGTCAACAAAAGTCAAACTTCTTAGTCAACTCAGTTTCAGTTTCAAATCTGTTCTTAAATTGTTGTTTGAATAAGTTTAATGTTTGTTTAGCCATTCCAAATCAGTTTAGATAGAATTACATCAAGAGTTTTAAGTTTGAATGCATTTTGGAATTTCTAAAGGACTGTTTGGATTGCTTGTTTCTACTGTTCTAGAGGTTACATTATAAAATTTGATCAGTTGGTTTAAGCTTTACTTTAGTATTCTGCATCATATCTGTCCTTGGTTTGATGTCTTTTGAGCCTAAAGTCAATATCTATAGTCCACTGTTCTTATGTGCTTATCTGTGAAAAATCAGTGGTTGAAATCTGCTAGATAGGTTTAGAAGTTGTTTTACTAGCTTGATAAACTTATATCTCATCACTTTTCATCCATTTTAGTTCTATATTTGATCTTAAATCTCAGATAAGTCAACCTTCATTTCTTTTTCAAAAAGTCAAATCTGCTTGAAAATATGGTTTTCACAGAATTTGCAGTCCTTGCACACTGTTCAAATCTACTTTTCATGGTCTCAAATTTGGTCAAAATATAGTCTAGTAGGTATTCTTCAATTCCACAGTTTTAGTTTTGTCATCAGCTTATTGGATAAGTAGTTAGATTAGCTCAAAACTAGCACCTGTCTTATCTGTTTTACTGCTTCAGCAGTCTTCATGTCATGGTCAGTTTTTGTTTGATTAATAATTGCTTCATTTCTGGTCCTTAATAGCTGCAACTTTGGATATATGATCTTTGCCAGGTTGACTAGAGGACCACACTGTTAGATTTCACTTTAGCTTATTGGTTAAGCTGGTGCTAGTGCTTAATCAGTGGGGTCTAGCCACTGATTTGCTTATTATTTCAGTTAGCTTAATCACTGGTTATATGCTCATTAGGTGTTAGGAATAGATGTAATCAGTTAGTTTAGAGTAGTTTTAGCATTTACTAGCTTCTGAATTAGGTTGGTGCTATTTAGAGCTTAGTTGCTTAATCTTAAGTGCTTATTCCATATCATTTTACATAGCAGCCTTCTTATTTCCCAAATAAGCCCTTGATTTTATATTTTTATCAGCTTTAGAATAAGATTTTAGAATTTCCCTGCAAGTTTCATAATTTTTAGCCACTGTTTGGTATTTTTCTTAAATAAAAGTAGTTTTTAATCATTTTAAATTAGCTTTAATTGCAATTAATTGAGAAAAAGTTCCAAAAATTAATTTTTCAATTTTAATAGATTAAGATAAATATAAAAAGCATAAAAAATATTTTTCCCTATTTTTCCCCTTTCATTTGGTATTTTTCACAATTTAAATTAGTTTTAAATAGTTTTAAATTAATAATAAATACATAAAAAGTCTAAAAAATATATTTTTAGTTTTAAAATTAGTTTTATCATATTTTAGATTTTTCTAAGTCTTAATTTTATTTTTCTAGTCTTATTTCATATTTTCTTTTATTTTAGAGTATTATTAAATAGTTTAAAATAGTTTTTAATTAATAATAATTAAATAAATAGTTGTAAAAATAATTTTTCTTTTCTAATAATTTTCTAGTATAATTAGAAATGTAAAAATGTATTTTCTATATCCGTAGGTATTTTCCTTCTTTATTTTCACGTTTTATTTTGCACGTTAACGTAGTTTTTAATTTAAACGTACGTTTTTGGTTTTAAACGTTCATCACTTTAAATATAGTGATAGCGTTTATTTAATATCTTTTATCTTTTTAATTTTCTTAATTTGCATTTAAGTCGTTGTTATATATTAACTTTTTCAGTAGTGTAATATTCAATCCTAATCCTTTCTGATCACTATCATTAGTGATCATTCTACCGTCTGATCAAGTGTTTGCACACCATTGAGTCTCCTTGGGACTTAACGACCCGGGAATTCACTATATTCTCTGATCTTCATTGCATTTGTGTTTAATCTGTTTTAAGTCTGTTAGACTTGACGGTTTAGCACAGATCAGTAGTGCAGGTAAAATTCCGTAAATTGACTATACCACTCCGACTGGTGCTCGTCTAATGTTGGTTTCAGATCATAAATTATCTTCGAGTCCTAAATAACATCATCAACAACAAGGAAATTAAATTGCATTGGACTATCCGACTGGTGCTCGTCTAATGCATGTGTTTTACCTTGCCAAATAGCAATCCATAATGCGATCTTGTAAACATTTCTTTCCTTGACCACGCTACTGCCCTTGGTATGACATCTGGGACTTTATTCCACCAACGACTGCTTCTTTCAAACGACTCAAGAATCCATATCTACAATAATAAAGATGCATTACTCTCATACATTGGGTTCAATAATAATACTAAGAAAAGATAACATAAATAGGATTAACCATGAATGCCCAAACAAATCCAGCAACCGTGTATGTCGGAACATACTTCCGGTCTCTTTCCAGACCCTTTAGGTGTTCCCACTTGTGGTTTGATACAACGCCTAGTATCTGGTCGTACAAGTGCCTCTAAATGTGCTCCCCCCATGGAAAGGAATTCCATGCTTCTAGGTCTTCGACCAAACGAAGGAGTGAATCATCCACCTCTTCAACCAATAAGCGACCCATAAAAATAACCTCTAACGATAACAATAGACACACACGGACTGCGTCTTCATCAGTTAATTTACCGAACAACTCTTCATCCTCAATAACACCAACAAGATCTAAGTTGGAAAGTTTTACCCCTAATTTTTTTGGAAATAACCTCAACTTAAATGTTAAATCCCCTGAACTATATAAATCAAAACTTGTTGTCCCAAAACGAAAGCCTGTTATAAGAGAAAACTCCGATCGACCGAAATGTAGACAACGACCACCAACAGTATATATAAGGGGCATGTTATAGCTTGTTTTATCCACGAAACCCTGTTTTTGTAAAACATAATCTAACAAATGTGGTTCATGGTCAAAGAAGAACATATCCAGCCACCCTCCAAAACAGGTTGTCCTAAACAATTTCTTTCTAGTATGATTAAGCTTTTCTTTAATTATTGGAAAGTATTTCAATTTGCTCCTTACAATGACATTGGCTTCGTATTCCTAAGAAAATAATAAATAAAAAAAAACAGTTAACAATAATTAACAAGTATCTTACGAAAACTACAATCAATAAAAAAACGTATACTGACTTCCTGATACTGCAATCATATTTAACAAATGAAACATTACTATCATACTCACACCAAATAAACAATGGGCCAATAATACACAACTATTTAAACTTTTAAAAACCTAGCCATAGTATATAAGAAGTATATCAAACTCATAAACTTCCAAAGCGAGTGTGCAATGTAATATGCATTAACATGGATCAGATCTGTAAAAAAGTTGGATAAACACCAGAACATCAGGATATAACTAGCATGGCTGCAAAATAATGAAATTAAATTGCCATGACAACATACGGAAAATCACATCATTTGCGTATAGTATAATCTGTCATCACAGCCTCTTGCATATCACAAAATAAACCAACTACTTCAAACAATTACCTATGTAAAGGAGTTGGTTAACATAGTTGATTGTCAATATGTTATAAACAAGTGGATAAACGTTAGTACTTTGACCCTCCACTCGAAATCCCATTGCCATGTCAAAACCCATTGCTATGACAGTGACATAGGAATGGGTTTTCGAGGGGAAGCTCAAAGTACCAACGTCCTTTCTACAATTCGTGGATTCTAGAAAAGCATTTCAGTTGGATAATCATGAAGTGTGGCGTGTCATGAACATTACACACTATCGTGATCATTTAGATATTCAAAGACAATTTGAATGTATGAAGTTGCGTATGGCCACATTCTTACTTTCAAGTTGACTTTCAATCCACAAGTATATCATATCCTTTCCTTCTTTGTTAAGTAAGTCCTTTACATATATAAACTAATTTTTTATAAAAATCTATCAACAGTCTATAACAATTATATGACACTCATTGCAAATTACTGGAAATATTATGATATGTAAAGACAATTTATTGTTCCGGTTACCTGATGATGAGGGCTGAATATTTAAGGCTAGAAAGGTGGTGCAAAAGGGTTTAGCTTCCTCTCAGAGTTCATAACTGTGTATGTGATGTTAGTGTGTAATTTTTGGTGTCAAACTCTATATGTGTGTCAGAGAGAGAGAGCATATATGATAAGAAGAGAGATGAAAGGGTTTGTAATGATAGTGCTAGAATAGTGCAGAGTGAAATAGGGTTAATGAGGCACCCTCACAAACCTTTTGATATCTCTCGCCACCATTCCACCACTATCCTTACCATGACCTTGACATCTCTTTTCTTATCATCTATGACCTCTCTTTTTGACATAGTGACAAAGAGTTTCACACCAAAAATTACACACTAAAAACACCCACACAGTTATGAACTCTGAGAGTAAGCTAAACCCTTTTGAACCACCATTCTACCCTCATCATCAGTAACAAAATATCAAGATAATATAAAGTGATCATATCAAGATATGAAAAAATTAACTTCCCTAAATGGCCCATGGGCAACAGTCGGCTTTGACATTGGTCTAAAACTCCTCCATATACTTGTTTGTTCAAGTGCAATCCAGGTTTGGTGATTGAATAGCATGTCAGATCTAGGTTGATTTATGATTCACACAAATTATCCCAGGTCTGACATGCCATTCAATCAACAAAGCTGAATTGTAAGTAAACAAACTATCTGCATTTGATTAACCTGCCTGCATCTAAGATATAACCGCCATGGCTGCAAACAGTAGTGAATAATCAAACATGGATGAACGACACCATATTAAGTTTTTTTTGCTACTCATAGGTGGTGCCGTACATCCATCTTTGATCATTGATATGTTAGTTTCGTAACATAATACGGAGGCTCAGATCTGTATAAATCAATAGTTTACAGAACATCAGGATACAACCGTCATGGCTGCAATAGTATAGAATTGCCGCGCCATGAAACGGAATATCGCATCATTTGCATGATTTAATAAGATATTTGTCATCACAGCCTCTTACCAATTAACATGTTTGAAAAAGTTACATGTCTAGTTTACTCACATACATGATACAAATCTTCGAGCCAAGCATGCTTCATTGGGACGGGCGTCTGCTAGGGAGAAATGATTATATACTCTCACAGAAAATATATATTCATGTGTTGCCATAGGATGCCAGCCACAATGAAACATGATTGACCCGAAGATGTTAATCATCTATGTGAGTATACCAATCAGGAGTTTCTATTTATATGCATTAGCAAGGCTCAGATCTGTAAAAGGTTTGATAAACACAAAAACATCACGATATAACCGCCGTGGCTGCAAAATAATGTATTAAAGTTGCCATGCCAACATACGGTAAATCACATCATTTGCATATCAAATAAGATAATCATCATCACAGCCTCTTGCATGTACTAAATACAAAATACATTTCAAACCTTCCTTCTCAAACACACATTGGCAATAAATAAGCAAAAGTTGCCCAATAAATCAGCTACGTAAGTACAATGTGGGCCCATGTCAACTATATGGGAGAGGTTCCACCTGCACCACATTTATTGACATATTGAGGGTAATAAATTATCAAACTTACCCATCTTATATGTGTGAATTTAAATTCAAGTGGTGTTGCTAAATAGGTTACAAAATTCTATAAAAAATGTCTACAAAAGACTTCAGCCAACAATTTCCGGAACTGTTTCCGCAACAAAAAGACTTCGGCCAACAGTTTCCGGAACAAAAAGACTTTGGCCAACAAATTGATGAAGAACAACTTTTAATAGAAATGGAGGAGGCTGCTATTAAGGAGGAAGAAGAATGGGAGATAGCAGAAAGAGAAGCTGCTCTTAAGGAGGAAGCCGAAAGGGAGCGACTTATGCTCCAAGATGAAGAAGTGCTGTTAGAGATGGAGGAAGCTGCTCGGGACAGAGAATTCAATGCATTGTATGCAGAGTGGGATGAGCGCAGATTTGAAGGTTGCTCTGAGTATCTTTACGACGATGGTTACGACTCTAACAACTCTCAAACTTGGGATCACCCGGATTATATTTAGTTGTGTCGCAGTTTATTTTTCAGTGTATTTTGTTTTGTTAACCCAACCAGTTTGCACCATGATTAGAGTGCTTTATTCACTTACTACCACTTATCTTACAGTGGTTTAGTCACTTAGTCTACAACAACATCCATCATTTTGTTTCTCAAACTTAATAAGTAGCAACAAATCACTAAAATCACAAGAACAATTAATCACCCAATACGTTACCAGTTTTCTTACACTGCTTTATTCACATCCACAATTTGTTTCACAAAACTTAACAAAAACAATTAATCACCCAATACGTTAACTACTAAATAAGCGAAACCCTATATTAATACGATACCAACTTAAAAAGGTAACCCTAAATAAGCAAAACCCTATATCAATACGATACCAACTTAAAAAGGTAACCCTAAATAAGCGAAACCCTAAATAACCAATACACAATCAATAACCGACACCCTAAATTAGCGAAACCCTAAATTAACAAAACCATAAATCAATAGATGAAAGACGTAAAATTAAACGCCCAAATAGCGAAACCCTTAATCAAAAACAAAATTACTTACCCTAGCACAAATAGTTTTTCTTATAGACATTAGCTGGTAGAGTGTCGTGGCGATGTGAAGAAGTGTGTTATCTGTTGAGGAAGAAAGTGTGTTATGGTGGTTGTGGAAGAAGTGTGGTGGTTATGGAAGAACTGTGTTGAGGAAGAAATAAGAAGTGTGTTGAGGAAGATTGTATTTGTATATATAAAGTGTATAAATGTATACAGGTTATAAAATTATTTATACCCTTTATAATTTTTTTTATACAAATAATACTTTAATACTATATACATAGTAAGTTGCCCAAAAGTACATAAGTGTGGGACCCGGTTGCCCAAGATTTTTGTACTTTTTATTAATAAAATAAGACCATACTTTTTAACTAAAAGACAAAAAATGTCAGTTGCCCAACATTGAAAGTCAAAGTTGCCCAACCAATTAAATAGTACACTTGGTGGCCCCACAACATGGGACACATGTCGATTATTTGGGATGGTTGCCCAAATTTGGAGTTGAGAGAGTTGCCCATGGGGCATTATGAGAAGTGAAAAAAAAATGGGGCATTTGGAGTAATAATGTTGGGCAACTGGGGCAATTAGAGAATTTAACCTCAACTACATTTCATTAATAACCGTCGTTAAGCCTAGTTCAACAAGTTGAAGCCCTTTTTTTTATTTGCTCGTTTTGCACACATACTTTCTGTGTGAATCTAACCTGAGCGCAAGTAGATTTTTACCTCTAGCTACCTGGTTTCAATTAGGGTTTCTGCAACACACCATCAATGGCGACCCACCTTCTTCATTTCCGTCCAAAACACCGCCACCTCCTCCGTCACACCACCACCACCACCTTCCACTTCTCATCCTCATCATCCAACAACGACCAAACACGCCCATCCTTCCTCTCAGACACCAAATCATCTCTCAAACAACCACAATCACAATCTCAACAACCTCACCGTCCTTCATTCATCAACTCAAACCCTAACCCTAACACACAAAAAGTCGCTTCGTTAGAAGAGATCCGTGAAAACCTATCCAAGTTCCGCCGCCGCTCCTCCGTCACTCCACCGCCCCCGCCGCCGTCATCTCCGACCTCGTTTCAGGAAATGTATCAACGCAACGTCATGCCGAAAAGTTCAAGTAGCGCGAGTAGTGCGAAGAGTGTGGTCTCGGATGAGACGAAAACGGAGTTTTTTAGGATGTTTAGTTACGGAGAGTTGGGGAAGACGTTTTCGTTGAATGAGCGGTTGAAGAAGCTGAGGGAAATGGACGAGAAGGAGGCCGAGAGTAATGCGACTGGTTTTAAGTATTGGCAGTTGAGGGAGAGCCTTATTAAGTTGCAGAACGACGAAAAAACTAAGAAGAGTGCAGGTATATACAATGACCGATATCACAAAACTAGTTATATTATATGAAGTTACGATTATTGCTTGCGTATAATGAAGTTATTTGCTTAGTAGATATTAAGGGGATGTTTGTTTCGCCTTATATAGCTTATGGCTTATTTAGTTTTGGGCTTATGTTTCATAAGCTCACGGGTACATTGTAAGATACTAGCAGGGTACCCGTGCGATGCAGCGGCGGATATCTTGTGAATAAATTTTTCGGCGAACAAATCTTATTTTGTTTTGGACTGATGGATTTCAGATTTATGTTTTGGAAGCTTAATTAAATTGTACATTGTCGATAAATAGTTGCATATTTTGGTGAAGGGGTGTTTTTAATAGTGTATTAATTGTGTGTTAAATAGTATTTTTTTAGTTTTATTTATGCTTTAAATACTTGTAAATAATGCTTATTTACTTGTATTTGCTTAAAATTTTTTTTTTGTTTATTCATGTGTGGAAGCTTAACTATATTGTACTTTGTGGTTAAAAAGTTGTATTTTTGGATGAAGGGGTGTTTTTAATAGTGTATTAATTGTATTATATGATTAGTGTGTTTTTAGTTTTATGTGTGCTTTAGATACTTGTAAATAATTCTTATAAGGTAGTATTTGCTTAAAATGTGGTCTTAAAATAATAAATAGGAGGGAAGTGTCTTCCTCCATTATAAGTAGTATAGATATAGATATAGATATAGATATAGATATAGATATAGATATAGATATAGATATAGATATAGATATAGATATAGATATAGATATAGATATAGATATAGATATAGATAGATATAGATATAGATATAGATATAGATATAGATATAGATATAGATATAGATATAGATATAGATATAGATATAGATAGATATAGATATAGATATAGATAGATATAGATATAGATATAGATATAGATATAGATATAGATAGATATAGATTCATTTTATGAAGGAAGTGATATATTCATGTACTTTTTGGTAATAATTTGGGTTGGCTTGACCCAAAAGTGCTTATTTCAAATTTATTATGTACAAAATTGTGTTAGATCATTGACAAATACTTATATTAATGATTTAGGAAGTTTTATGCATTAACTCAAAGATTATTTTTAACCCGATTGACTAGTTCAACCCATTTGATCAAAAATCTGTTGCCTTAGAGTTTCTGCTGTTTTGTGAATGAGGCAATGATTTTACGTTCATTTGAGAACGAGTTTTAATGAAGTTGTATGATGTTTCATATTCTAAATTGAATGATGAGGATAGAGAGTCGGTTAAAAGCATATCGTATCGTATAGGTTGATATATCTAACTATACAGTCTACATGTTATATAGTACTACTTAGTTAACTTTTGACAGTCTTGGATATTGATTTTCAGGGGGCGTCAAAGATTATCTATTGCGCAAGACACAGTAATATACTGCTTGAGCACGTAGGGTTTGTATTGGAATTGTGGTGACGATGTTTGTTGATTCTTTTTGTAGAAAATCAGTTGAAACTTCCATATACTATTATCCTATATTTGTACTGAAAAAAATTCAGACTTATGGGGCCTTTACATCATGTGTAAATCTGCAGCAAATTGCTGCAGCAAACTGTTATTCTGGATTTTTACATCATGGATTTTTACATCATGGATTTTTAAATCTGCAGCAAAATTCAGACTTATGGGGCCTTTACATCATGGATTTTTACATCATGTGTAAATCTGCAGCAAATTGCTGCAGCAAAAAGCTCCTTTCCATTTTATTTTGGTTGAAACTGTTATGGATTTTGTGTAAATCTGAGTATGCAGCACAGCTTCTTGTTTGATGGTTGAAACTGTTATGGTGATTGTGTTGAATGATCATGTGTGATTATAGATTAATACCTTAACTCGAGGTCTTGTGGCAATTCAATTTAGGGAGTCATCATTGCTATTACAGCCTAATTACAGGTCTGCTCGCGGTATTATGGTTTGCTGTTGTAATTTGGTATTATAGTTCAGGTCTGCTGCTGCAATTTGCTATTAGAGGTCTGCTGCTGTGATTGATGTTTTAACCTGCCGACCCGACTTAACCCGACCCGATAACACCCGAACCCGATAACCCGATTACTTATTGGGTCGGGTTGCGGGTGACTTTTAAAAAAATCATAACCCTACCCGACAAACCCGAAAACCCGACCCAATAACACCCCTATTTACATGTAATTTTTACGGTGTAATACTACCTCCGTTCCAAAAATATAGTATCTTATTGACTTTTTCGGTCTTTCTTTTTCTACTTTGACCTTAAATATTTTTATTTCTGTTATACAATAGTTGATAAATATACCAATGAAAATACATTTAAAACTCAATTCATTCATATATTTTTTTATCAAGTGTTATATAACACAAACAAAAATATTTAAGGTCAAAGTTGTTAAAAAAAAGACCGAAAAAGTTAATAGGGACTATAATTTTAGGACGGAGGGAGTAATATTTATAAGCTTTTCTATCGCAAGCTTATATTATATTTGTATTGCATTTAATTCTCTTATTAATGACACATGTAGCAATGGTGCTCAAGTATAGTGGCACAAAAGAGACCTACAGAAAAATAGCGACTCTAGTAGCTACTGAAATAGTGATATTCTCTAAATTTAGCGATGTGTATAGCGACTTAAATAGTGACATGTCTATGAAACAACGACAATAATGGCGACATGATTTATCGATGTCGCAATTTTATAGCGACATACTATGAGTAGTCGCTATACTTGTCGCTATGTATAGCGACGTATTTAAAAGTCGCAACATCTGCGACTCGTTTATAGCTACCGAGCACTTGATGTCGCTAACAATGTCGCATGCATAAACAACGTTGATAAAGATGTCGCTAAAACAGTCGCTAAAAGACATTTTTCTTATAGTGATATATGTTAGTTGTAAAACAAATATATAGTGAAACCCTATCAACTATGAGTCGGTCCTGAGCCCCTACAAAACATACAACTATCACTCCCTCGCAGTTTGAGCGGGAGGACACCGGACACTCAAATTGGTACAAAACTCCTTAAACAAAGTTGAAGGTAAACATTTAGTGAAAATATCCGCATACTGGTAACGTGAGGGAACATGAAGAACTCTAACTTGACCAACATCAATCAGATCCTGAACATAGTGAATATCAATCTCTATATGTCCTATGTTGACGCTGAACCGGATTAGAAGATAAATATACAGCACTGACATTATCACAGTAGACAAGCGTAGCGGAAGACAAAGGGGTATGCAACTCACCTAGTAGGTTCCTCAACCAACAGGTCTCAGTAACAGCATTGACAACACCACAATACTATGCCTCTGTACTAGAACGAGAAAGCGTCGATTGACGCTTAGAGGACCACGAGAGTAAATTGTTGCCAAGAAATACACAATAGCCAGAAGTCGATCTCCAAGTAGTAGGGCAACCAACCCAATCAACATCTGAATAAGCAACCAATGAGGAAGTAGAAGATGAAAAAAACTGTAACCCATAGTCTAAAGTACCCCGAACATACCTTAAAATCCGTTTAAGAGCCGAGAAATGAGGCTCCCTGGGATTATGCATATAAAGACAAACTTGCTACACTGCATAAGAAATATCAGAGTGAGTAAAAGTAAGTTACTGAAGAGAACCCACAAGACTCTGATTTAATGTCAAATCAGAAACCGGATCACCATCATCACCTAGTTTAGACTCAGTATCAACAGGAGTCCGACTGGGGTTACAACCAACCATATGAGCCCGCTCAAGAATCGCAGTAGCATACTTATGCTGAGATAAAAACATCCTGGACGAGTCACGTGTAACTGAGGTATCTAAAAAGTAATTAAGAGAACCCATATCCGTCCTAGAAAACTCCTGATGTAAAGAAGAAATAATCCGCTGTAACAAAATCTCAGATGAAGCAGTAAGAACAATATCATAAACATATATTAACAAATAAGCAGTGTCCGTCCCCTATCTATAGATAAATAAGGATGAGTCACAACGACTATGACTAAACCCACCCCGAGTAATATAAGTGGCAAAGCGCTAAAACCAAGCTCGAGGGGCCTGCTTAAGGCCATAAAGAGACCTCTGCAATAAACAAACATAATCAGGATGTGCAAAATCCCGAACCCAGGCGGCTGAAGCATATGAAGAGTCTCTGCTAAATCACCATGTAGAAAGGCATTCTTGACATCTAGATGATGAACTGGCCAATGTTGAGAAATAGCCAAACTTCGAACTATCCGAATAGTACCATGTTTAACAACTGTGCTAAAGGTCTCATCAACATCAACACCCTCTATCTGAGTACTGCCATTCGCAACAAGGCAAGCCTTGTAGTGACTAAGAGTACCATCTGCTAAATACTTAAGGCAAAACAACCACATATAATGAACAACATCCGCGGGTTGAGGCATAAGAGTCCAACTATTATTTTTAATAAGTGCATTATACTCATCACACATAGCATTTTCCCAATTGGGATTATTAAACACAACACTTTAAGATTTTGGTAAAGGTGAAATGGAAGATACATGAAGAGTAAGACCATCAGGAGAACAATTTGTCCTAACACGAAAACGTGTGACCATGGGATGAACATAAACCGGTTTAATGTTGCGGCGGTGTGGGAGTAGCATCTATATCGAGTGGAGGTATATCAAATGGTATAATCGATGTTGGTGGCAGTGTATCAAGAGGTGTAGTATGCGTAGTAGGTGTAATCGGTGTCAAACCTGGCGTAACATGATCAACAACAATATCATTTGGTGCAAGAGGTATAGTAGGTGTAATGGGTGTCGAGTGAATAATATGAGAAATGACATTAGTCGGCTCATCCAAAAAGGTATATGAGGGAGGCGAGGTAGGTGTTACAGAGCCAGGAGAAAATACCGTCTCATCAAAGGTAACATGAAGTGAAAGAAAATTTTTATTGGTGTTTATGTTAAGACAAAGATAGCCACGATGATTGGATGCGTGTCCTAATAAAATGGAGGGTATGTCATGGGGTTCAAGTTTATGAGAGACGTCAAGGTGAGGGTAGCAAAGGCACCCAAAGTACATAAAAGGCTATTGTTAGGAATTAGAAATTCCCGGTATTAAAGTGTCGGTCACCTCAAGTATATGTAATCGTTAGAAAGCTCGTAGTCGTAGTTCTTTTAAGTTAAGTAGTAATTTAGTTAAGTATCACCGTGGAGGACGGACGGGTCTTTACCCACTGTATGCCTGATCCACAGCCCAAAGTGTGGCGAGTTATGTAAGACTATAAATACTCTCTACCTTCCAAGGTAGAGAGTTGGAGCTCATAATAATATCTTTCACTTTCTCTCACTAAGTTCCCTAAACCTCTAACTTTCTCTCTCTAGAATTCCATCTATATGCTACTTTGTGTTATGGTTTGATGTGCATGTGAAAAGTAATATCCTAACAATTGGTATCAAGAGCCATGGTTAGATCATATCTTGCACATCTTTGGATTTATAGTGGTTTTTAGGTGGTTTTTGAGTTTGAAAAAGTTTAGTGGTTTTTGCATCATTTGGTTGATCTCTTGTGTTAAAGTTTGAATTTTGTTGGTACTTTTATGTTTAGAATCATCAAAAGTGTTTAGGTTTTCATTTGGTAAGCTTGAATCATCTTGGTTGGGTTGTTTTTGGATTGAAAAGTGAAGTTTATTTGGTTTCTCAAGCTAGCGACTTAGCTCTCGGAATAGTTTCTTGGTAGCGACTTGCTTCACAGTTTTGTAGCGACTTACAGTGCTAAAACTAGCGAGTTAGATCTAGCGAGTTAAAGGACAAGTAGTGGAATCTCCACTACGAGTAGCGACTTGTGGTAGCGACTTGGTCTGTAGCGAGTTGCTCTTTAGCGACTTGTGTCTCTAGCGACTTGTGTAGCGAATTGCTGCCAAAATTTTGCTAGCGACTTGAGGGTTAGCGAGTTACTACTTAGCGACTTGCTTTTTGTCTAGCGACTTGGGACTCTAGTGACTTAGTGGTGTAGCGAATTAGGTGTTAGCGACTTGGTTGATTTTTTACGAAGAAGAGGTTTGACCAAAGTTGACTTTTTACGTCAAAACTTCAAACGACCATAACTTTTGATCCGTAACTCCGTTTTCAGCGAAATACCTGTCAAAACGACCGGAACAGGCTGAATATTGTGAGGTTTCACCACGATGTCGTGAAACGAATTTTTCGAGGCCCAAATCCCCTCCGAAAGGAAGTTATTGAGCTTTTAAGTTTTTAGACCTAAATTTCACCGTAAAAACGTGCATTAACAAAACCACTTCTCAACCAAATAACACTTCAGCTAATCCTTCAAACAATCATCACTCCTAACACATAATCCTCTAGCATTGTGTGGGTCCATCAGTTATCTTAACTCGTTCTATTGGTCATTGTATCACGGTTTCGTCTTGATTTTAGTAAAATCCCGCGAAAGATTCTATTTCTCGGTTTAAATTATAGACTTGTAAAATCCCGTGCATACTACCACATCATGTCTTATTCTACTGACCCAGTGATTTCAGAAGTGCTTAAATTGTATGATGTTGTGGACATCAATGATAATGTATGCTACACTGAACAATTAAAGATGATTGAATCAATCAATGAGGATGTGATATCTTCGGGTTCAGACTCTGAAAAGACAGAAATGCACCAGTCAATGCTACAAAATGCAAGGCTAATGGAATGTAACATTGAGCCCTTTCAACTACTTTATCAGCACCTCAAACTACTTTTATCTACAACTATGGATCGAACAAGCAATGCTCTCCTTCGTCAGGATCTTTCCACCTTGACAAGAACTGTGCTACTCAACTTAGAACAACTGAGGTTTCAAATTACTAAAGAGAAGTTCTCAGCTGATGAATCTAATGCAGCTCTTCATGTAATCTTCGATCAATTTCAGCCATTTATCCGGGGGGAATATTCCTCAGATTTTGATGATGACATGACTGAAGTGTCTTTCAAGAAACACACTGGAATGGAAATTAGCGTGTTCATTGAGACATTCATACAACTCATGGATAATGTGGAGAAGTACATTGAGGAAGTTACACATAAACATGAAAACGTGAATGAGTGTCAGGTGCAGTTGAGAGATAGTTGTGATAAGCTGGGTAATGTATCTGTTGAAGAATCGGGTGTTGCTGAATACAGAATGTCAGAGTCAACATATAATGAAGAATCGGGTGGCACTGAATACAGAGGCTCATAGATTGATAAGCTTGACATATCCAGCGGTCTAGTGACTCTTGTTACACATGATGTGGATGCAGATATCAGACCAGAAATTGAGCAGGTGTCATGTAATGAGGTACCCTTTACTGTTCAACATAGTGCATCTGCTAAAGTACTTAAACAAACTGATCATGATGCTGAACATGACTTTCATAAATGTTCTGTTACTGAGGCTGAGTCTGAGATTAAGTGTTTTAAAACAAAAGATATGGTTGATAATAAGGCTTTTGATGAACTTTCAAACAAATTCTCAAATCTTGAAAAACATTGCATTTCACTTGAAATCGCGATACAGAGTAAAGAAGAAAGTTTTCAACTTAACAAACCATGTAAAAAACCGGAACTTCCTGAATTCCGTGAACTTTTTGAAATTAACACTTTGAAAGCTCAGCTTTAAGACAAAGAGTCAACCATTTACAATCTGAAGAAACATATTTCTGTCTTGAATGAGAAAAGTAATTTAGTCATGAATACACAAGACATTGATGCTATTATAACAAGAAATAATGAACTGTCAATTTATGTGGCTAAATTACTAAAGGAAAACGAGTCTTTGAGAAAGCATCACATAGAACTAAGTGACTCTGTCAAAGAAGCTAGAACTAAGTCAATGGAACAAACAAAGCCTTTGATAGAAAAAATTGATGAACTCAAAGCTCAACTTCAGGATAAGAGTTTCGCTATTGTTGCCTTAAAGAATGAGCTTAGGAAAGCTGTAGGGAAAAGTGTGAACACTAAGTTTACAAAACCATCAACCTTGGGGAAACCAGTTCCTCATCCCACTAGAAACCGGTCTGGTGTTAGGCAGCCTACTGCGTTTATATCTGAAAGACCAAAATTTTCAAAAACACGGTTTGCCTCCCAAGTTGATGATAAACAAGTTTTGTCAAAACCAGTCACTTCACCTGTGTTACCTAAGAGTCATGCTTCTAGTTCCTCTAAACCTCAACATGCAGCTACTTTTACTCCTAGCACCTCTAGGATTAGTTCGAAAACAATGTCAAAACCAAGCATTAAAACCCAGAATTCATATGATATGAATGACTTGAGGAAGAACCATTATCTAGACGAAGCTAGGAAAAAGGCACAGATTCGAAAAGACGGAATTTTAGGTGCAAGACCTAGGGTGAGGAATTCTACAAGATTTCAAGGCACCACTAGTAGTTGTAAACCACTACCTAGGAACACTCAAAAGACTAGGGATTGGCGTGCATCTAAAAGTAGTTATGTGCATAAGAATGCTAAGCATGTAGAAAACAAAACTAGAAATTCTGAGTCTTTTCCACACAAGAAACATTTTCCTAATTCACATGCCAAGGTACAATCCACTAAGACCACTAACGTGACTAAGGTTCAACATGTTGTGAAACAAAACAAACCAAAAACTTCGCCTAGATGGATACCAACTGCTAAATATTTGGAAACTAGGAACAAGGATAAGTCTTCCACTATGCATAAGAAGCCTTACAATCCTAGACCTTGCCATAAGTGGATACCGTCTGGTAGAATGTTTAAGGATGCTGGACTTAGGTGGATTCCTACCGGAAAGCTGTTTTCTGATGAAAAAATCAAGGTTGACTGTGAAACCCCAAAGAGTTTGGATACTAATGTCACTAACCCATATATATGCAATCAAGCTTGTAATGTTAGTGCATGTACTCCTTACTCAGTTGCAGATACTTCGATCCTTCAATACATGGACTGGCTTAAAGTATGGATTACAAATGGATTGATATCTCATAACTCACGGGTTCAAGTTACTCAACATTGATATTCAACCGGCTATGACGTCTGTTCACTTCAGTTCAGGCCTCGTACTTCATCATAATGGTGTCTGCAGATAACTCTTCAGGCACCGTTCTTCAAAGAAAAGAAAAGTGTACGCTCTTCTGTGCGCTTTATCTTCAGCTTAAGAGAAATTCTCTCATGAATGGCCATACTCATCTACACTCTTCATCAACAAGCTTCATGTTTTTTTCATGCTCATTCTATCATCAAGTGGATCCATGTTCATTGGTGTATACTCCTATTCACTTGTTAAATCAAAAATGGCAACTTCGGATGCAATTTTTGAGGGGGAGAAGAGTGAATATACTACATGATGATGGATGTTTGAATAATGGTTATACGACTTAATTTTTGATGATGATGAGTGTATATTCTTTTTGGTAAAGAGTGAATATACTAAGGATAACTGGGATTCATTGTTTTCCAACGCCTAAACGCTTCACTTACTAAGGATAATTGGGAATCAATGTTTGGGATTCATTGTTTTTTAAAGATATGTTTGATGAGTACTTTCAACCTCCGACGAATGTTGATCATCCAGCTTCTGAAGCTCATGCTCCGGTTTCCATTGACTCAACTGGTTCACCATCTAAGAAGTACTTCTTGGAATTCTCAAGAAGCCCAAATCTCCAGTTATTCCTCAAGGCGTTAATAATGACTATCATAATATTGCAGTTGCACTCATGAATAATGATCCGCTCTTTGGTATTCCTTACCAAATCTTCACGGATTATTGTTCATGAATAGTGATCCGCTCTTTGGTATTCCTTTGCTAAATATTCACGGATTATCGTTTCTCTCAATGTGCACGCTATAAATCAACCACATGAACTTAAAGAAAAATGACTTCCTCATCCGCTCGAAGACATTATTGGTGAATCTTCCAGATCAGTCTCTACATGTTTACGTTTAAGGAAGAATGCATTGATGTTGAGGAATCATTTGTTCCGGTTCATTCAGTGGGTCAATGTACATCCGATTGTATGTTGTTTTCACGTGTTGGGCATTTGACACAAGTTGATGACTTCAGAGTTAATCATTTATCACTTGTTTGAGATTGAAGTTGACTTTCACAAAGGCGTGTTCTTATTTGATAACTTGCTCGGGCTTAAGAATTTGAGTTGAAGACTTGGTTTATCTAGTTACCAGCAGTCGGGGTGGATGGTTGAAGACCTGGTTAACTATCACTATTAGGAGTTACGTTGTTTTACTCAGTGTCACATGCAGATGACGATGTGGATAATCTCAAGAGGTGTTAATGTCTCATACTTTGTTTGAGTAGTGAGTACTTAGAGATTTGCTTGAAGCATAGATTCTCGACACCGTTCTTCCATCTTTAAGTGCAAGCTTAAGACACAAATGCGGGGAATTCGACTTCAGTTTCAAGTTTGGTATATCGGGTTTTTCTTCAACAACGGTCACTTCAAATTGTCTACATATGGGTTGATAAAGATAGTCAGAAAGAGTTTATGTAGCAGTTGATTCTCACAGGATTCATTTGGGCTATTTGAGTTCTTCTCACAAGATTTCATGTTTATGGATTTATTATGTTTTGCTGATTCTGAGGTATCAAAACCAGCAAGGGGGAAGGATGTATTATTCCAACTATTTGGGGGAAATGGTCTCTGGAGCCTTTTGGTATGTGTTACTTCAGCGTTCAGTTGAAAGAAATGTGAGGAGAATATATGGTACGTGAGATGATATTGCTTATCGACATCTTCGATATGTTTAATGGTAAAGTGCATCCGGCTATTGTAAAGTGCATCCGGCTATTGCTTCATGTACACATTGGTATAATGATTCCAATGAGAGTGCAAACGATTAATGGGAAGAGATACATTTTAGTCGTTGTTGATGACTACTCTAGATTTACTTGGGTAAAGTTTTTGAAGACTAAGGATGAAACTCCATCAGTCATCATCAAACTTATCAAGCAACTACAGGTTCGTCTTATCAACACGGTTAGAATTGTTCGAACTGACAATGGCACAGAGTTCGTCAATCGAGACTTAAGTCAATTTTAAGAAAGTATTGGAATCAGTCAAGAAGTGTTCCATGAACTCATCAACAGAATAGTGTAGTTGAAAGACGAAATCGAACTCTTGTGGAAGCCGCTAGAACAATGCTAATTTATTCGAAGGTTCCAATGTTTCTATGGGCTGATGCCATTGCTGCTGCCTGCTACACCCAAAATCGTTCTCTCATTCACACCTCTCATGGAAAAACTCCATATGAACTTGTTCATAAACGAAAACATGATTTATCCTATCTTCGTGTGTTTGGTGCTTTGTGCTATCCAACAAATGACGGTCAAGATTTAGGTAAATTAAGAGCTAAAGCAGATATTGGAGTTTTTGTAGGTTATGCACCAAACAAGAAGGGTTACCGAATCTACAACAAAAGAACTCGAGATATTATGGAAACAATTCACGTTACGTTTGATGAGCTGACCGGTCAAATGGCTCCTGGACACTCCAGCTCAGGACCCGCACTTCAAGACAGTCCCATTGGTTCATCTCTTGTTCCTAACTCTACTCAAGAAACTCCATTTGTACCTCCATCTGAAGATGATGTAAAGAAATTGTTTGATCCAATGTTTGATGAACTGTATGAGTCTACTACTAATGAGGTGCTGATCCCTACAACAGAGGATGCTCATATTCCAGTGAATGAAGTCAATCCATCAGTCTCAATATCTGTAAGTCAAGAAGCACCTGCTGCTGATCCCTCAGTCTCATCAACAAATCATCATTCTTCAAATGTACATCATGGAAATGTTTCTGGCATCAATGATGAAGTTAATCCCTTTGCGACTCCTGAAGATGCTCCATTTGAAAACATATTTGCTACTCCTGAATCATCATCAGAACCATCTTCTTCAGGAGACATCGACTCAGCTACCTCAGTTCCTCAACAACTGCCACATGAACACCTAAGAAAATGGACTCACGATCACCCCTTAGACAACATCATTGGAAATCCCTCTCGTCCTGTATCAACACGGAAACAACTCGCAACCGATGCCTTATGGTGCTTCTTCAACTCCGTACTATCTAAGATCGAACCAAAAGATGTTAAAACTGCCATGAATGAAGATAGCTGGTTCAATGCCATGCAAGATGAAATTCATGAGTTTGATCGTCTTGATGTATGGGAGTTAGTACCTGCTCCAGACTGTGCTATGATTATAGCTCTCAAATGGATCTTCAAAGTAAAACTTGATGAGCATGGTGATGTGTTGAAGAACAAGGCTCGATTGGTTGCTAAAGGATATCGTCAAGAGGAGGGTATATACTTTGAAGAATCTTTTGCTCCAGTGGCTCGAATCGAGGCAATCAGAATCTTTCTGGCTAATGCTGCAAGTAAGAACATGGTGGTTTATCAGATGGATGTAAAGACGGCATTTCTGAACGGAGATCTTAAAGAAGTCGTCTACGTCAGCCAACCTGAAGGATTTGTGAATCAAGAGCATCCTACTCACGTTTATCGTTTGAAGAAGGCTCTTTACGGTTTAAAGCAAGCTCCAAGGGCATGGTATGATACACTGTCAAAGTTTCTTCTATCAACCGGATTCATCAAAGGAGCAGTTGATCCTACATTGTTCACCAGGAAGTCAGGCAAACATTTAATTCATGTTCAAATTTATGTTGATGATATTATTTTTGCCTCGACTGACCCAATGGAATGTGATCGTTTTTCAAATGAAATGAGTTCAAAGTTTCAAATGTCAATGATGGGACAAATGTCATTTTTCTTGGGATTACAAATTTCACAAAGTCCCGGAGGCATTTTCATAAATCAATCTAAATATGCAACAGAGATTTTAAAGAAATTTGGATTTGATTCATGTGACCCTGTTGACACCCCCATGATTGACCGAACCAAACTAGATGAGGACCTCTCAGGGATCATGATTGACCAAACGAAATATCGTAGTATGATTGGATCCTTGATGTATCTCACAGCTAGTAGACCAGACATCTTGTTCGCTGTTTGCATGTGCGCTAGATACCAGGCTAAGCCTACTAAAAAGCACCTTGAAGCAGTTAAACGGGTCTTTCGGTATCTCCAAGGAACCATCAATATGGGACTATGGTACCCGAAGGACACCGGTATGTCACTAACGGCCTATGCAGATACTGATCATGCAGGTTGTCAAGATACTCGTCGAAGTACATCTGGAGGTGCTCAGTTTTTGGGTGATAAGCTTGTAAGCTGGTCTTCAAAGAAGTAAATGAGTACCTCTATTTCCTCTACAGAGGCTGAATACATAGCCATGTCATCTTGTTGTGCTCAAATCTTATGGATGAGATCTCAATTATCTGACTATGGCTTTGAATTCAACAAAATCCCTCTGTACTGTGATAATAAAAGTGCTATTGCTCTCTCATGCAACAACGTTCAACAATCAAGAGCAAAGCATATCGACATTCGTCATCATTTCATCAGGGAACAAGTAGAAAAAGGTGTGGTGGAACTCTATTTTGTGAGGTCTGAATATCAGTTAGCTGACATCTTCACCAAAGCTCTTCCAAGAGAACGTTTTGAGTTTATTCTTCCACGACTTGGCTTGAAAAGCCTTCAACCAGAAACACTCAAACGTCTTCAGGAGGAAGACGAGGAGTAAAAGGTTTCCTTCATCTATCTCTTGTATATATTTATTCGAAAAACAAAATACAAAATTATAAAACCTTCAAAAATCAAATAGAAAAATATAAAACTTTCAAAATCCATAAAAATTTGAAAAATTCGAAAAATCTTCAAAAAATATTGTCATTTTGTCATGTTTCTCTTGATTCGATAATATCTACGGTCTTGATGTTGTCATTCAAAGAATGACACGGGACTTTAGATGTTGGTCGAATTTTTATAAAAAAAAAAAAAAAAAAAAAAAAAAAAAATCAAAAAATCAAAAAATCAAAAAATATTTTTGGGAGAAAGAGAAAATGGTTTATTGTCATCTTCAGGCAATAACCCGGTTTTAAAAGAAAGAACAGAGCCATGTTTTAACATGTTTTCAAATTCCATGCTCTGATTCTATAAACATTTATCTGCTGAAAACCAAATGCTTTGAAAAATAACTCGATCTCTATTTTTGAAAATCATCAGGACTTATTTGTCAAAATCTCTATCTCTCAATCAACAACCTATGTCATTGATTGAGGGGGAGAATGATTTCAATTAAATTAAAAAGTTATTTGGCATTAAAACTGTTTTCAAAAGATATAAATGCATGTTTTATCGATGGAGTGTAAAGTCTTAAAATCCGATCCTTATCAGTTCAAACGCTTTCACAATCAAGTCACAATTCTCCTTAAAAGCTTTCAAAATCAATTTAAATCTATACGAGATCACAAATCTCAAATGTTTTGATAATTGTGATCGGGGGAGAATGTGTGATTTAAATTGGATTTAAACTAATAATTCGGTAAATGGTTTCATAAGAGTGTACATGCTGTCCTTCCCACATGTGACAAACGATTTCAAATTTTCCATGCACATGTTGAGGAGGAGCATCTATCTTAAACCTTTGATTTGAAACGTGATCATTCATCCTAATGTGCAGGTTCCCTCTAGTATGTGCAAAACTCTTTTCAAACCTCGAGGCACATATTGAGGGGGAGCGAATTTATGGAAACCTCATCCTTCCCGGAAATGCTATATTTACTTGATTTGATATGGGAAGTGATGTTGATATATTTTAGAAAATGGTAATCAAAGAAGTTAATTCTTTCTCTTGCCTCCGTGTGCTTAACATTTTTCAAATACTTGATGCACATGTTGAGGGGGAGTTCTCGTTCTAAAAATATCAAAAACAATTCAGGTACAAAATGCTTTGATAATATATCACAAGTATCTGAATTGATTTTCAAATGGTTTCTATTGGATCCAATGGCAGATGAACAATACCAAATTGACCGACCAACTTTACTTTATGTACGATGATATAAGGATGATAAGGTTAGGTATTGGTTCCCATGATCCGCCAGAACCGGAGGGATCTACCCAGGGACAATCCACTAGTTAGTGTAGAAGTCCTTAGGTATGATGAGAAAAGGAGAAAAATGAGATAAGGGAAGAGTGCGGACTAAGACTGAGCTAGTACTGGAATAAACCCAACAAGGTTCTAGCTATGAAGTCTCGGTAAGCACTGAAGGGGTTGAAGAATTAAAAAGAATTGAATGAAAATAGGGTGAAAACAAATAGCCCTCCATTAATTCAACCTTAGGGCAGAAACCGGGTTCACTTCATATGCTACTGATGGTAACATCGGTATTGAAGAACAAGACGTCATGGACCCAGTGACGCACTGCACTTCACCTTTCCAAACCACTCAAGTTCCTCTTAAAAGGGCTTGTTTCATTCTCACGGGGAACCGACATAATCTATCGATTGTCTCTTAGAGATGGTTGATATTGAAGTAGGAGACCCTCTCCCTAGTCTCCGGCACAGGATCCAAATATGCACAAATTGAGTCTAGAGCCACGAGATCATCAATAAATCTCATTAGGACACTTTCAATGAAGACTCTCTGTTTCACACAATGTGGAAAGAGAGATTATATCTTGAGTCCTACGCTTTATCCTTGTGGTATTGCCAGAACATCTGAGTGATGTGTTTACATATTCACAATGAAGATGGAAAGCCTTCTGGAGCCAACATCAAACAAGCTCCTGGTAGGTGGCATGTGAGATCTATTATATAGACCAACCATGTGACAACTGAACAGAAACAATGGGGCGATTCAATCTCTTGAATCAAACCTGGTTCAGGTTATGGATTGACGGATACCTTTAAAAAACCGGTCTTTGTGCTTAAAAACTCTTTTCTTTAGCACATCGACTGTGTACTCATTTTTCAAACCAAAAGGTATTTTTATGATTGATAATTGATTTTCAATAAAACCTTCGTTGTATTGCAAAAACAATTTCTATTGAGCAATACACGATTGTTTTTCAAATCTCTTTTCATCAATCAGTGGACTTAAAATTCGCTGGTTCACTCACTCCGTGTTGTCTTCTTTGAGATGTTCCGGTTTGAGAACAGCTAGAACAGCTGCGAAACCCTGTCAAGGAAATTCTTCGGAATTATACCTGATCACAGGCAGTACTTGTACTGATCAACGGGGAACCGTGGGCCGTGTACCTCAATTCAACGAAAGTGATCAAAGACACTTTCGTGTGTTTTATTGCTAACTGTTGTATGCAGGTACTCCCGACGTTTGCAGCTGATCAGAATGGAGCGGTCAATCCATAGCCGCATGCTCACTTAACACATTCAACTCAAAGAAATCATGATTAGTGCATCAATGACTCTGATATTTACACACCAAGCTTCTGCTACACTGCTGCCAATATCATGATTCAACAAATGCTTCCGCTACTCTGATGAGAAGATTTCATGATCCAGAATGTGAGCATGTCGGTCCCAAAGTCACAACATCACAAAATACCAACACCACAAAGGATGTGTCAGAGATTGTTGATAGCTGATGATCTCCAAAGATGGCTCAAACTTATCATCACGTGGATCAGTAAAAGACCTCCACTTGGAATAACCAAACATGCAATGTGAAGAATCAATGACTACGAGCTTAGGAGCAAAGGACTACATCAAGAATGCAAGATCAATTGTTAATGTATTATCTATTTGTATTCTATGTAATTTTGGTACATGATTGAGGTGACCTCCCTTAGGGGGAGATTGTTAGGAATTAGAAATTCCCGGTATTAAAGTGTCGGTCACCTCAAGTATATGTAATCGTTAGAAAGCTCGTAGTCGTAGTTCTTTTAAGTTAAGTAGTAATTTAGTTAAGTATCACCGTGGAGGACGGACGGGTCTTTACCCACTGTATGCCTGATCCACAGCCCAAAGTGTGGCGAGTTATGTAAGACTATAAATACTCTCTACCTTCCAAGGTAGAGAGTTGGAGCTCATAATAATATCTTTCACTTTCTCTCACTAAGTTCCCTAAACCTCTAACTTTCTCTCTCTAGAATTCCATCTATATGCTACTTTGTGTTATGGTTTGATGTGCATGTGAAAAGTAATATCCTAACAGCTATAATCGGGGTTGGTTCCAAAAAGGCGGGTAAAAGGTATGTCATTATTAATGGCTCGCGAAGGTAAAATATTCAACAAGTAAATGGCCATATTAAGTGTTTCAACCCAATAATTGGGAGGAAGATGAGCTTGAAAAAGCAATGTGCGAATAAGGTTATTCATGGTTCAGATCATCCTTTCAGATTTACCATTTTGTTGTGAGGTTTTGGGACAAGAAAAATGAACTGGATACCATTACAAGCAAATAACTTATGGAAAGCGTGGTTGCCAAATTCACCACTATGATCACACTAAAATGACTTTACTTCACACTTAAATTGAGTGCGAACAAAGTTATGAAACAACATAAATTTAGACAAGACATCAGATTTATTAACTAACTGATAAACCCAAACATATTGCAAATAATGATCCAAAAATAAAACATAGTATATAAAACCAGAAAGACTCGAAGTTGTGGAAGTCCACAAATCCGAGTGAACAATGTCAAAATATGACGAAACCAAAGTAGAACTAACAAATGGAAGACTCACATGTTTGCCAAGCTGACACGTATGACAAAGAACATGAGACTTCTCTTTATTACACAAAATATAATTACTAGACAAAACACGACATAACACTTCACTTCCTGGATGTCCAAGACGCTGGTGCCACGTTTACTGAATGGTAAGAAAAGCATGAGGAATACTGGAAGGCTGTGTGACCAGGTAAAGATGCCCATAGCTATCACATCGGAGGAGCACCCGTCGAGTTAGAAAATCCTTAACATAAAAACTAAAAGGATCAAATTCAACAGTACAATGAATATCACGAACAACTGATGAACAATAATTTAATTTTTGACAATATTTGGAGTAATAAGAACGTTATTTAAATGAAGTGGTCGATATGACGTAGACAAAACACTATGGCCAGAGTTGGTAACATGAATTGAATGCCCGTCACCAACCGCGACAGATGGATAAATGCACGAATTAATAACATCACTAAGAATATAGACATAATCATTAAGGTGAGAAGTCACACATGTATCCATATTCCAGTTACCCATAGCAGGATCCTGAAGTGTCACATCATTAAAAGCACTTGGCAAAATTATTTCTTGACCTGATAGTTCCAAAAGACCCGGCTGACCCGGTTGGTGAATCGGTTAACTCGACTGATGAATCTGTTAACCCGACTTCCCGGATTGACATACTGCCCAGGCTGACCCGGTTGGTATACATGCCCGGTAAACTTGTGTTGGTGGGCTGAGAAGTAGATTGGACCGGGTAGTTGTAAACAGGCTGGGCCGATTGTGGGTAAAATGGATGTTGGGCTGGTAATGGGCTAGGAAAATCCGGTGGACTAAATATATTAGCATACGAGGCCACGAGGGTATAGTGTGAAACGCCACAGGTTTATTGACTTCATTAGTATTATTCCCATTACTTAGATGTTGAACATTAGGAGTAACATGGGATTGTGCACTTGTAATAAGGTTGTAAACGAACCGGACGAACGCGAACAAAGCCTTGTTCATGTTCGTTCGTTTAATTTTAAGCGGACACATAAACGGACACGAACACTTAAACAGACGAATTTTCTTGTTCATGTTCGTTTATTAAGAAAAGAAGTTGTTCATGTTCGTTTATTAAGACGCTAAATGAACATAAATGAAGATAGACAAACAAACATATACTTTATTAAATTATGCACAATATATTGTTTTATATGTTTGTTTTGTTTAAACAAACAAATTTTAAAATTATACAATTAAAAGATCTGATATATGAACATAAATAAATAAATAAACATAAACAAACGTTAATAAACGCATAATCGGAAGTTCACGAACATTAATGAACGGACGTGACTTTTGTTCATGTTCGTTAATTTAACTAAGCGAACGTAAAATATTATTCATATTCGTCCATTTAATAAATAAACGAACAGTGGTGTGAGAAGGATTGAATAAGTAACAACAAGTAAATGGAAGGTATAACAACAATCAAGGTCGACTGGTTATCAAACTGGAACCAACGATCGACCAAAAAATATCAATATCTGTCGACTGTCTATCACTTGAGCCAACGATCGTCACCAATAAACAAACAAGTAAAGACTAATAAGCGTCAACTGGTTATCAGGTGAACCAACGATCGACAAGTAAACAAAAAGATGAATGAAGGAACAATTGGAGTGACGGATCGATTGTAGGTTAGGCTGATACCATGTAAGATGGTAAAAGGTTTCGTGAATGTTATTGCTACCGGATAAAGACATATATAGTGAAACCCTATCAACTATGAGTCGGGTCTGAGCCCATACAAAACATATGACTAACAATGATGCTTATAGGATCGTACACTACACCAATAAATGCTTTTGGCAATGGAGGTTCTTTAGCGAAGACCCATGTCATCGCTTATAAAGGTGCCATGGGGTTTACCATTTTTAACATTTTTGTCAAATGGTTGACTGTGGGACCTACGCTTTTAGCGACGACATGTGTCGTCACTAAAAGTGGAGTCGTATTTTTTGTAGTTTTGGCCAAAAAGGTGCCCGCGAAATAAAAATACCCCCAACACCTGTCGTCGCTAAATGTATATTCAACATTTTATTTATTAAAATAATGACTAAAAAAGAATTTAGTTAAAAAAATTGTCATATGTCCATCTTTAGCGACGACGGGGGTCGTTGCTAAAAGTGTACTTACATTAAAAAATGGTTTTCAAATTTTTTATAGTTGTTAAAACTAATTTTAATAAATTATGTAAATTAGTTTATTCACAAAATGTTTTAATTAATTATTAAAATTAATGTGTAGAGCTTATGATGTTGTAGTTAATGTGTGAAAGCTTAATGATGTTATGGTTAAAGTGTTAAAGCTTGCGATGGTTATAGTATCATGTGGTTAAACCATTGGTTATTATAGTGTT
The DNA here is from genome assembly GCA_019973895.1 of Chrysanthemum seticuspe. Taxonomy (NCBI): domain Eukaryota; kingdom Viridiplantae; phylum Streptophyta; class Magnoliopsida; order Asterales; family Asteraceae; genus Chrysanthemum; species Chrysanthemum seticuspe. The sequence goes on along the minus strand of BPTQ01000008.1, from coordinate 342,680,091 downwards.
ATAGATGCGTATGTTGCATGAAAAATGTTCATGATGTGAATATGATGATTGATGTGTTATACACGTTTTTAACTCGATTACTTACTAAGCGAAAGCTTACCTTTTAGTTGTTGACATTTTTGTAGGTTTATTATGATGCAAGTAAGATCTTGGATTAAGGAGCTATGGATATGGCATAGAAAGATTGGAAGTGCGTTGGATTATACTTATGAATTAGTATTAGATATTGGCCTTGACCGAGTTGAACCCCATTGAGTCATTAAGATAAGTACTTTGGAAATGTAAAGTGTATATGATGTCTTGTTATAACTGTGAAGGTGTATTTACAGAAGTTAAAGCGTGTCAAGTCTTGTGTTATAAATATGTGTAGTGTTTGTAAAGTGGGTCGAAATGGGTGTTTGGCAAACTCCATAAAAATGTTTTCGCGGGTCGTTGAGACCAAGTATGTTTATGGAAATGATGTATATGTTGTTTAAATGAATTCAGGAAGTTTTGATGTTATGTCGAGTTACAGAAGTTGAGTTTCGGTCGTTTTAGTTAAGTATGAACACAGAACAACAACCTATGTAGAATTTAGTATCAACTTTGGAAATTCATATAAAATCAACTGTAAGTCATGCCACCTATTGTTTTAAATAAAATTGAGTCAGCTTTCATCTAAAAATATTTTTAGAGGCTGGTTTATAATATATTTATATCACTCGAACAGTAACAAAATGTCATTATAGTCATGTCGTTTCCGCAATTTTTTTTAATTCTCGGTCAAAATGAAAAGGGGCGTTTCAGTCATGACTCAATATCTTCCCATACGTCTATATGGTTGGACATTGTTCGTGATGTGGCTCAGATTAAGAAACAAGGTATTGATCTGTTACATTATTTTAAGAAAAAGATGGGAAACGGGGTTAATACATATTTTGGGAGGATGTTTGGAGGGATGATGTTTCTTCCAAAACGTTGTATCCTATAGTGCATACTTTGGAGAGTGTTAAAAATATTTATGTTGCTTCGAAGTTGTCACATGATAATGTGGGTTCTTCTTTGCATCGTTCTCTGAGGGGTGGAGCTGAGCAAGCTCAGTTTACTGAGATGTGTTCTAACTTGGAGGGTATTCTTCTTCCTGTCATGCGAGATAGATGGGTGTGGTCGTTGGCGAGCTCAGGTGAGTTTTCTGTGGCTTCGGTAGAAGGCTGTTAGATGATAGGTTGTTGCCAGAGGTTTCGTCTAAAACTCGTTGGATTGATGTATTTCCTATAAAGGTTAATGTTCATGCATGGAAAGTTATATTGGATTGTTTACCTACCAGGCTCAATATCTCTCGTAGAGGTATGGAGATTGATTCTATCCTTTGTCCAAATTGTGGAAAAACGGTGGAATCTACAAGCCATATATTTTTTGCTTGTACGATAGTGAGAAAGTTATATCGTAATATATCTATTTGGTGGGATTGCAACTTCGTGGAGGTATTTCTAATCTTCGAAGTCATTTTAACCTTAAATAGTTGCTTGAAGGAGTTTGCTATATTATGTGGTGGTTTTTTTGAGTTTTCGTAACAAATCTCTTTTTGGTTCAGGTACTCCTTCGAAAGTGGCTCTATTCAATGATATAGTGGCTTTTTTTTTTTTTTTTTTTTTTTTTTTTTGTTGTTGTAGATTTAGCTGCAAGGCTTTTTTTAGTCGGGTCGATTGGCATAAAAATCCTTATCTTGTTTCTTTATAATTTTTAAGCTCCTTGCTTGCTCTTCAATAAAATTTATCATTAAAAATAAATCTACCATGAGTTACAAATTTTCCTAACCCTGATCTCAATATAACTTCGCCTACGATTCCCAATTTCCTTGCGCCTACAATGGAATTTGGCAGACAATCCAGTAGGCCTATATTACTCATTCCTTCAATGGCTCGAATTCATCCACACCTCATTATCCCATGTTCGCGCCTTTTGACTTTAAGGGCATTCCTCATAACCATTTAGCCTTTTTTGCAATTTGTTTTGCTACTTTTGATCCAACACCCTATCAACAAGCCATAAAGGATGGTGGTTGGATTGAGGCCATGAGTGTTAAGCTTGCAACTTTGAAGAAAAATGAAACTTGAAGTGTTAATAATTTTCCCTCAGACCACAAACCTATTACCTCTAAATGGGCATATAAGACCAAATATAATCTAGATGGCAGTGTAGAAAGACTTAAGGATAGGTTGATTGTGATATGTTTTAATCAACAAAAAGGTTTGATTTTAAGCACACATTCTCTTCTGTAGCTAGATTGGCTACCGTTAGACTATTGTTTGCTTTAGCAACTATAAAACAATAGTTTCTTCATCAATAAACATCAATAATGCTTTCCTCCATGGTTATATTGATGAAAAGATTTACATGTTGCCACCTAAAGGTTATCATAAAGTTTTACAGGGCCAAGTATGCAAGTTAAATAGGTTTCTTCATGGTTTGAAGCAGGCCCCTAGATAGTGAAATCATGGTTTGACTGAGTTTTTTTTGTCTGTATAGGCTATGTTCTGTCTAACATAATAAGTCAACAAATTGCCGTAAGTTCATGTTTCATATGACAAAATAGAACACTTGGACATAGATTGCCATTTCACTAGAGATAAAGTCAGGGCCGTCCCGTGGATTTTGGGGGCCCTGTGCAAAAAAAATTAAATAGCCTCGAAATTACGAAAAAATTAACTATTTACTAAAATTGGCTTATTTTACTTCGATTCTACAATATATATTTTTATATCAATATAAATTTGCTCATTTGTTTTTCAGTTATTAACACATCATATAATTTTTTACAAATAGCTATTTGGTTTTCAAACTGTTAAAAAAAAATTTGCAAAGTAGCGGTCAAGAAATGCATAATTTTGTGCCAAATTCTATTTTTCGTTTTGGTAATCCTACTCACTACCGAGGATTTTGAACCGATTTACATACTCCATATGTAACATGAAGGTTGAATTTAACAGCATCTAAAGGTCAAAGGGGTGAAAGTAAAATTTTATATAATACATTAATATGGTTAATGAAGAAAAGCAAAATTGGTGGTCCCATCCCTTTATACGATCTTCTTCTCCATCACCATGACACCATCAGTTCATCACAAAACCTCCATTAAAGCACAAATACAACTTCTTTCAATAATCAGTAGATAATCAAATAAAAGGTATACTTTCATCACAAAACACCAATTAACAAGGTTAAATCATCCGAAAATGAGTTCACATACATCTTTAATCTTTAAAAATCCGGGGCCCCTCGAAAAAATGAAGGCCCTGTGCCAATGATCACCCTGCACATGCTCAAATCCGGCCCTGGATAAAGTACATGAGGGATATCTCGAAACTTCTTTTATTCCTTCTCATCTCACTAGTATAATGACTAGGGCATTAGGGAAAGTGCAACATTTTTTTTACTAGTTGGGCTTTATAGAAGGGAGGTGATTTGCACACTTCTATAATTGATTGGCACACTTAAATTTTGAGCGTTTTGACATTTATATCTTCACATCACTTTTAATTATTTTCACTCTGCAAAGGTATAAATGTCAAAACACTTAAAACTTAAGTGTGTCAATCAATTATGTGAGTGTGCAAATCACGTCCCTTTATAGAAACTCCAACTTGAGGGAGAAAATATAAAGTACAAGGGAGTTTCTTTCGTTTTTATAGTACATGGATTGATATCTTAAATATGTAGATAGTTAACTTAAAAGTTAGTCAGACATTCAATGAGTTTGTAAATGAACTCCATTCCTCCGATTATCCAATGTAATCATTTTCATTACTACAAAAACTGGCTTTTATACACCCTTATTTAGACCCTTTAAAAAAACGCAGGTCTAAATGTGAATTTTCCCCCACCAAACGATATTTACCGGTGCAAATAGGAAACACAGTCTATATGGAATTTTTGCATTTAGACCGGTTACTATGTAAAACACCTGTCCAAAATACTGTTATTTAGACCGGTGTGTTGTCTAATACATTTTTAGACCTCCCCCATTTAGACCCCTCATGTAACCGGTTTAAAAAAGGTTTATAACTGGTCCAAAAGGCAATTTTTGTGGTAGTGAATTTATTCATTCATACATATTACTCTTCCGCATTTTATACCTTCAATGTAAAACTATCAAAACGTTTATCGCAAAACATAGGATGAGAAACTAAATATATAGTGTTGGTACAATACCATAAGTCCATAAATGCTAATTTTCGTTCCTGGACTGTCTTTTGAGCATTCCTCACACATTTAGTCAAATGTCCAAGTAAAATAATCAAAATATCTCCAACGTTTTACATTTATGCTTATTGTATTTGCTTCAATACACTTGCCTAAAAGCAGAAACACATATTTACGGGAACAATATGAATATTCTTTTCAGTCTATAAAATCTCGATTTACTTTTGTAGTTGATGAAATTAGGTATCCAACAAACCCAGCATTGGAATATATTGCAACGCTTAAAACACTCTTGTTATGTCTTATTTTAATTCGCTTAGCCAACCATATAAAAGGCGGGCGAATATATGAATTATTTACTTTTTTTCTTCTTTAAGATGGGATCAAAGATCATCTAAAAAAAAAACATGGACATTAAAATATTAGGTAAAAAATTATGGATTATTCTAACATGTGGCCTTGTTTGTTTTTTTAAAGAAGAGTTTTTTTTCTCTTTTGTCTGCAGGCGCGCAGACATTATCTTTGAAGACCGTTTGTTTTTTTTCAGACATAAGAGGATATAATCACTTCTTTCCTCTTCACCAATGCAGACATAATTTATGTCTTTTTTCCACTTCTTTCCTCTACACCAATGCAGACATAAGGAAAAATGAAAGAAGTACTTCAATAGCACAAAAAACAAACGGTCTTTTTCTTGCAGATGAAGAGCTTAAATGTACCTCTTCTTCTGCAGACATGGTTTGCAGATGAAGAGGTAAAAGCTCTGAAAAAACAAACGACACCTTATATTTTATTCTAACACATTGTAAAAAATCCTTTTTTATATTAGAGGAACCAACAATAAGTTGTATTTTACTTTTATGTCCGAATCACAATTTGTTTTCTTCCTCTACCTTTAAAATTTGATCTTTTACTAGTGTTCTATAAGACCATTGTCACATGTTTTCAAATTTTGTGTCTTCGCTTATTCTAGATAGTTAGAAAAAGGGTTCCATGGGCTCGAAACAAGTGAACAAGCCACATGTGGTGTGCATACCAGCCGCAGCACAAGGTCACATCAACCCAATGCTAAAACTTGCAAAAATTCTTCATTCCAAAGGCTTTGATATCACCTTTGTAAACACCGAGTTCACCCACGAACGCCTCCTTAGATCTCTAGGCTCCGACACTTTACATGGCCTCCCTTCATTCCGTTTTGAGACCATTCCCGATGGCCTTCCACCCCCAGAAAACAAGGATGCAAGCCAGCATACCGCAACCACACTCAAATCGCTCCATGAAACGGCTCTGGGTCCGTTCAAAAGCGTTCTTGCAAAAGTGAGTGCTTCTTATTCACCAGTTACGTGTATGGTGGCTGACTTCCTTATGTATTTCACTCTCACAGCCTCCAAGGAATTGGGAATTCCGGGTGTTCTTTTATGGACTGCTGGAGGTGGCTCCTTAATATGTTATGATGAGTATCGTACTCTTATACAAAAAGGTTTGATGCCGCTCAAAGGTACAATTTTTCTTTTTCTTATCTCAGTTTTTTATTTTAAAAATTGAAGATTCTAAAATCAAATCCTATGACGCTGTGTATAGTAATACAATCACTTCAGTCATTTTTGAAATTAAATTCATCGACTTAAAACTTATATGTTTTTATTCGATTCTAACAAGTTATATGTCATAACACAAGCCGTTCAAGAAAATAATAACGCAATATACCAAGGTGAGAGTTTGGTACCATTTCAATCCAACTTAATTTTTCATTTTTTTTAAATACAGATCCAAGACATCTTGTAGAGGGGTATTTAGATACGGTTGTTGATTTTATACCTACAATGCCCGGAATTCGTCTAAAAGATATTCCACCTTTTGTTAGAATCATGTATCCTGGTGATGAATATATGGTTGAATTTGCACATAAAATGTATGAGAGCGCGGTAACAGCTTCTGCTATTATTTTCAATACCTTCGATGAACTAGAATGTGATATTTTGGAAACACTTCTGTTGAAGTTGCCTTTCTGCTACGGCATAGGCCCTTTGCAGCTACTTGAAAACAATATTGTCGATAAATCTCTAGTATCCATCAAATCTAATCTATGGGTCGAGGATCCTAAATGTTTAAAATGGTTAGATGAAAAAGAGCCATTGTCGGTTATTTATGTGAATTTTGGTAGCATAACTGTGATGACACATCAGCAACTAGTCGAGTTTTGCTTGGGACTTGCAAAGAGCAATCAGTCATTCTTGTGGATAATACGACCAGACCTTGTAATTGGCGAGTCTGCTATTCTTCCACCAGAGTTTCTGGCAGAGACAAGTGAAAGGGGGTTGTTGGCTAGCTGGTGCCCCCAAGAAAAAGTTTTAAGTCACCCATCAATAGGAGGGTTTTTAACGCATAGTGGATGGAATTCCACTATCGAAAGTATTTCCAGTGGAGTCCCAATGATTTGTTGGCCGTTTTTTGCTGACCAACAACCAAATTGCTGGTGGAGTTGCAATAAGTGGGGGATTGCCATGGAGATCGATAACAATGTAAAGTGTGATGAAGTTTCAAAGCTAGTGATTGAGTTGATGAGCGGAGAAAAGGGGAAGGAAATGAGGAAGAATGCAATTGATTGGAAAAACAAGGCCCACGATGCTTGTACTTCTCCCTCTGGTTCATCCATGGTTAATCTCGAGAAGCTGATTCATTTGCTAAAAACATCTACAAAATAATTCGTTATGTATTCAATATTTATCTCAGTTTAGCGTATTTGATTCTCGCCGGTATTTTATAATAAAATCTTCTTTATTTTGCATGTTCTTTACTGTATAATGCGAATTGAAGCTAATTATTCCCTTACTCTCAACAAATTCATATTAATGCATTGAATATTTGAATTCGCACTAATGACATAAAAGGGATAGTTGTATCAACGGAAACCAAATGCTCTAAGTTAATCACAGGTCGACATATCGACGAATGACTGATAGCTGATTTACAAAACTGTAATAAATTATTGAAGAAAAACACCAAGAAATAGGGACACATCAGGGATTCACTATTGGCAACAATAGCTTGCTCGCTATAGAATATCAGTCGCTTGGATTGTCGCTAACAGCTATTATAAGTCTATTGTTAAATAATCGTTTTATTAATGTGTTCTATATCATTTAGCAACAGATTCTTGACAGAAAATATGCAGGTTATAATTAGTTTATAACCCACCGATGTAAAACGCTAGCTAGACCTCTCTTCCGATGCTCAAAACCTTGCTAGCTGAAGATGTTTATCAAATAGCAACAACTTCGCTGCCCTATTATATAGAAGTGGCCATCCTCATACAGTAATGAAATGACAACAGTTATATCACCCAAACAACACAAAGCCTTCTGATAATTTATATGTATAAGATTCTAAAACTAGTTTTCATATAACTCTGTGATATTAAGTTATTATCTTTACCCAATAGTTTTACTGTCTTTCGGTTCGTGTATCTTAATCTTATAATAATAGAATATCCACATCTCGATATGTTGGCAATTACGTAATATGTTTTGACACAGTAACGTGCCGGCCTGGTCGATTCTTATTAAATCTCGATAATTGAGTTATTGGGCCCGTTGATTGCTAAATTGATTTTTGTAATTTAGTTTTTACAAACTCTTCACTAGAGCTATAAAAGCATAAGACCATTGCTACATGCAGTCAAATTGGTGTCTATGATAAATTGATAATTAAGGATACGAGCGTTTATTTTCTTTTTTTTTCTATGGGTTCGGAACAAGAGAAAAAACCACATGCAGTGTGCATACCAAATCCAGCACAAGGTCATATTAATCCGATGCTAAAACTTGCTAAAATTCTCCATGCCAAAGGCTTCCTAATCACCTTCGTCAACAATGAATTCAACCACCAACGTCTTGTCAGATCTCAAGGATCCGATACCCTAAGCAGCTTCTCTTCATTCCGCTTTGAGACCATTCCTGATGGCCTTCCACCACCAGATAATAAAGATGCCACCCAAGATGTGAATATTGTACTCAAGTCTCTCCATGAAACGGGGCTCACTCCGTTTAAAAGCCTTGTTTCCAAAATTAATGCTTCTGATACACCAGTGACTTGCATAGTGGCTGATTTCGTTATGGGATTCACTCTCCCTGTCGCTAAGGAATTAGGTATTCCCGAGGTCTTCTTATGGACATCAGGGGCAGGTTCTCTGATATTGTATGATCAGTACCCCAATCTTATAGAAAAGGGTTTGATGCCTCTCAAAGGTAATATTTTATTTTATAAATATTTATAACTATATATTTGTAACTTTATAGGATTCTTTTGCATGAGAAAATTTTCTCTAAATCTTTTAAAATTCTCATGGAAAGTAAGAAGTACATATATGTTGTTGTAAAACAAATATACTAGATTTGATGCTTTTAGGATCGCACTACAGCAATAAATGCTTTTGGCGAGGGAGGTTCTTTAGCGACGACCCATGTCATCGCTAAAGGTGCCATGGAAGCCCACCATTTTCAACATTTTTGTCAAATGGTTGCCTGCCATAAGATATTACAGTAAAATGGAGTCGTATTTTTTATTTATTTATTTTTTATTTATGTAGGAATTGTAATATAGGACGTTAACTTAAGATATTATATTAAAGTACGAAGAATAAGAAGCAATATAAGCTTTTAGATGCATCATTAATAAGATCTTTGAATCAAAACTAACAAATGGCAATCTTGTAAATATCTTAACGAATGGCAATCATGTGTTGATTGCTTTACTTTCATATCTTAACACAATTTTTTTATTATTTAAATTCTTTAGCGTGATATTAAATCAAAGAAAATTTCTCCACAACAAGTTAAAGATGACGTGAATAACCTGATACAATTAATAATAAACAAGTCAGGACACACACTATTACTAATAAGAAATTATTGTATAACTAATCAAGTGATACACGACCACATAACCCATTGATACACTCGTGATTATTTTCGATACACCATATAGAAAAGAAACCATATTAACAACAGTAGACATGGCCTTGAGGATTTAGAATCCATCGGAGGCGGCAAAATGATCGAAGGCGCGCTCTAACCTAGAAAAACGAACACCGAATGTTAATATACAAAAATCAACTATAGACCCGTTCCGGAGCTAGACTTCGATAGGACAACAACACAGCACAAATATCAATCATAAGTTCAGCCGTATGGCCGCGAAAGATAAGCTATGACGGACTTATACATCAAGAACTAATCGATGTTAAATCAATACATCTAGAATGACTCAATACATCCTTAAACAAAATAAAAGAAATATCGGATATAGACTAAGAGTAATATCTTTGGTCCAGATTAAAACTCCCTATATATCTAATTTCATCATTTTACTGTGTATATATACAGATCCAAGTTATTTAATAAACGGGTACTTGGATACTATCGTAGATTTTATACCTACTATGCCGGGTATACATCTAAAAGATATTCCACCTTTCGTCAGAATGATCCAGCCTGGTGATGAATTTATGGTCGAGTTTGCATATAGCGAAATAGAAAGAGCGAAATCAGCTTCTGGAATTATATTCAACACTTTCAATGAACTCGAGTGCGATATTTTGGACACACTCTCTTTAATGTTTCCTTTGTGCTACACCATAGGCCCTTTGCATCTACTCGAGGACATAATTGTTAATAAATCTCTAGCGTCCATAAAATCAAATCTTTGGAAAGAGGAGCCTGAATGTTTAACCTGGTTAGATGCCCAAAAGCCGTTGTCTGTAATTTATGTGAATTTTGGTAGCATTACAGAATTGACACATGAGCAACTAATCGCGTTTTGTTGGGGACTTGCAAAAAGTAATCATTCTTTCTTGTGGATAATACGGCCCGACCTAGTAATTGGTGAGTCGGCTGTGCTTCCACCAGAGTTTATAGCAGCGACAAGTGAAAGAGGGTTGTTGGCTAGTTGGTGTCCCCAAGAACAAGTTCTAAGTCACCAGTCAATTGGAGGGTTTTTAACGCATAGTGGATGGAATTCAACGATAGAAAGTATTTCTAGCGGAGTTCCAATGATTTGTTGGCCGTTTTTTGCTGATCAACAACCAAACTGTTGGTTGAGTTGCAACAAGTGGGGGGTTGCCATGGAGATTGACAATGATGTTAAGAGCGATGAAGTAGCAAAGCTAGTTATTGAGTTGATGGACGGAGAAAAGGGGGTTGAGATGAGGAACAATGTTGTCGACTTGAAGAACAAGGCCAAGGAGGCATGCACAGTTCCCTCTGGATCATCAGTGGTTAATCTCGAGAACCTCATTCATCTGCTGAACAAAGCTTCAAATTAATTTATAATCTATTGATTAAGATGCATGCATGTAATCTATAAATTTCACCTAGTCCTTGAACAATGAATATTATGTTTGCTTATATAGCATGTCAGTGTTATGCCAAACTATTTCAATTCTTTCTGAAGTTTCAAAGATAAACTCGTTACGTACTCGTTTTATTAATATGACATGAAAGAAGTTAAAGGTTGTACGTGGTATTTGATGTGCCAAAAATTTGGGAAACTACATAACCAAATTTTAAGTATTGTTGCTTCATTCCATAACGCTGATGGTACACTCCACACAAACCATAAGGAGCATATATGATTACGTACAATATTTCAAAAGTTATTATATTGAACTTGAGCATGTAGAATGTTTAAAAATGTCTTCCTAAAACCAAGCATAGGACTTATGGTAGGTGAAATGTAATCCAAATATTTTTTTTCACGACCAATAGATTATTTATTTGAAGATGCTTGCATAAGATGAATGAGTTTCTCCAAATTTGCTACCGATGAACCATCGTTTGCAACACATGCTGCTTCAGCCTTCTTCTTCCACTTAGCGGCGTTCTTCCTTAGCGCATTCCCTTTTTCTCCAGTCATCAACTCAACCACTAGCTTTCCCACTTCATCACGCGTTACATCATTGTCAATCTCCATGGCAACACCCCACTTGTTGCAACATAGCCAACAATTTACTTGTTGGTCTGCAAAAAACGGCCAACAAATCATAGGCACCCCGCTAGAAATGCTTTCAATTGTTGAATTCCATCCACTATGCGTTAAAAACCCTCCTATTGATGGGTGATCTAGAACTTGTTCTTGCGGGCACCATCCAATCAATAAACCTCTCCCACTTGTCCTTGTTACGAACTCTGGAGGAAGCATAGCAGAGTCACCAACCACAAGGTCTGGTCTTATTATCCACAAGAACGGATAATTGCTATTTTCTAGACCCCAACAAAATTCGACTAGTTGTTGATTTGTCATTACCGCAATGCTACCAAAGTTCACATAAATAACTGACACCGGTGCTTGGGAGTCTAGCCATGTTAAACATTCGGATTCTTCTTTCCAGAGATTTGATTTGATGGATGCAAGAGAGTTATGTGTTATAGATTTCTCGAGTGAATGTAAAGGGCCAATCCCATAACAAGGAGGAAACATTGAAGAGAGCGTGTCAAACACGTCCGGTTCTAGCTCATTAAAAGTGTTAAAAATAATGGCAGAAGCTGTTTTTGCTCTGTTTACTTGTGACCACAAAAATTGAGCCATGTATTCGTCACCAGGATAAATCTTTCTAACGAAAGTAGGGATATCTTTTAGACGTATACCACTCATGCCTGGTATACAATCTATAACTGTATCCAAATAACCGTTCACTAAAAAGCTTGGATCTGTAAAAAATGGATAAATATTAGCTTCAAGATTATCAACAACGATGTCAAATTGTATTAAAAATGCTTAGAAACGTGATCGTCTTCAACTACTTTAGCTTTGTTTGACAACATTTTTGTTTTACCTCGCTAATATATATATGTACTAGCTGCACAGGAAAGCTAATATATGATTACTTATTTTGATATCTATGATCGTGTTATATTTCAACAGGGAGTTGATATTTACACCGCAGCTTTTACTTCATGCACAGAGAATGGTACTTGATTTTACGTTTGTGCCCAACTTTTTCACCACCATAATCATCTCCAAACAAATCGTTACATTAGTTACAAACAATTTCATATCCTCTTCATGAATCACCAATTCAAATCTCCTAATCGTACTAATCTTTTAATCGGATTTGTCATCGGAAAAAGAGAAATTCCTGAACACCCGAGAGTATACGATGAAGAATGAGCAGACTTGAAACAGAATCAGAGAGCGAGTAACTCAGTTGTACTCCTTCAATACCACACAACTCGAGATACTAACGGTGTGCGTGATCTTGTGTCACCGGAATTTAAATACATATGAATTAAACTGTTATAAGAAGGTTTTAATTTAGAGATCAACCAATGTTTTTTACGCATTGTTTATATATGCTACATAAGAGTACCTTTTGCTACTGAGCAAATATCATTATTGGGTGCCACAATGGTGATTCTAGAATCTAGATGCATGAAATTTGTCAGTGATGGGAATGTTTTTGTTATCTAAAGTTACGAACTTGCACCACTGAAACTATCATCTTTGAATAAACTAAAAGGGAATAGATCCATTAAGAAGAAAAATGCCACACATTTCAAATGCAGAAAGAGAATTTCATGGGAGATGCATATCTTTTTATAGATGCATCTGAAATATGTGGTTGTGTTATTTCTCATCCTTCTCATTTTACTTTTATTTCTTATTTGATCCTTACTCTAAACTAAAATGCTAAATAATGAAATATCATTTTGAAGGTTGATGTTATCTAAAGTTGCAGAATAAAAAAAACGTGATCCTTTTTCTCTACGGCGTAATTCTTTGTTCTTTTTAACACCGTAGAAGCTACGGCTTTATTATCTTTTTTTTTTTGAGTTTTCTCTACAGCGTAGATGAATGTTTTTTTTACGCCTTAGAGCTCTTGAATAAGGATTAATCCTAGCATCTTTGTTGCTATGGCGTAAACACATAAACCTTGTTACGCCATAGAGGCATCAAATGTCGATTCTTCCATATTTTTTAAAGTCAGTTTTTACTATTTTTAGATGACTTTTTAAAGTCAGTTTTTACTATTTTTAGATGACTTTTTCTTGAATTTACTTCCCAATAAATATAGGGCTTGGACATTCTTTAAGGATTCAATTATCAATTAAACTTTGACTTTAAGTTTTAAAATCCTTTTTGATTTTCTTTAACCCTTTAGGGTTTTATTCACGTTGTCGTTCTACGTTAGTTGGCATTAGAGCCTTTAGGTATCCTGATGACGAAAGATGGAGATGTTCCAAAAACCTAGTAGTAGTACTACTAGTGGGGTACGATCCACTGAAGACATGGATAGTGCGATCAATGATCTTGCATCCATTTTCGCGAGTGTGTCCACTGCTATCATGAATTACGGTATGCGGTCAACACACGTTTAGAGATAAGATGATTTATTCGAGTCTTTTGATGAGGAAGGAGATGAGGACTATAGGGTTCTTGCTAGAGGTTCAAGAAGAAGAAATAATGGTTCTAAGGTTATTACTAGGAGGAATGAAAGTCGACATGGCTATAGAGAGCGACAAAGATATCATGTCAAAGCCGAGATTCCTAATTTTATCAGAATCTTGACATTGACGCGATGTTGGATTGGTAGTATAAGGTCGAAAGTTCTTTGACATCATGGATTTTCCCGAAGAAGAACAAGTTAAGATTGTAGCTTATAAGTTGCGTGAAGAGGTTGGAGCTTGGTGGCAAAGCGAGCAAGACAACCATAGCAGACAAGGAAAGCATCTTGTGGATACATGGACAAGAATGTAGAAAATGATTAAAGATAGGTTTTTACCCCTAAAATTGAACAAATTCTATACCAAAAATATCATAAGTGTGTTCAAGGTAAGCGAACTTTGGCCGAATATACGGGTGAGTTCTTAAGATTACAAGGAATGAATTATTCGCAAACTAATAAGATTTTTCATACTAAATGCTTGGTTAAGGAAAAGGTTTGTTCGATTATCATTGATGAAGGGAGTTACAAGAAATTGGTTTCTAGCGCCTTGGTTAAAGCTTTTAAGTTACCAACCAAACCTTATCCTATTCCCTAGAAGGGACCGACTATAAAAGTAACTGAAATTTGTAAGATTCCTCTCACCATTAGGAAGCATTATAATGAACTGGTTACTTGTGATGTGGAGGATACAGAAGCATGTCACATATTGCTAGGGCGACCATGGCAACATGATGGGGATGCAACACACCGAGGTAAATCTAATATGTGTCAATATAAAAGAAGTGGAAATAAGATTACTATGTTACCTCTAGGCGTCTTTTATCCCGAGAAGAAATTATAAAGTAAGACGTTGATGACTTTGGTTACTTCAGTAAAGGAATATCTAGCCGAGAAAAAGGAGATGGGAATTCTTTTGCATTGGTTGTTAAAGGGGTTGAAGATGGAATGATGGCTTCGATATATGAAGTTATTAAATCCTCGCTTGAAGAGTTTAACAATGTTTTTGCGGATGATACTCCAAATTACTTACCACCTTTGAGGAATATTCAACATCAAGTTGATCTAAATCCCGGAGCAAGCTTACCTAATCTTCTTTACTATCGGATGAGTCCTAAGGAATCAGATATTTTGTGTGAGAAAGTAGAAGAGTTGTTGGAAAAGGGTCATATTCAAGAAAACGTTAGTCCTTGTGCGGTTCCTATGCTACTTACACCTAAGAATAATTAAAGGTAGAGTATGTATGTGGATAGTCAAGCCATCAACAAGATCATGGTAAGGTAGAGTTTTCCTATTCCACGTCTTGATGATTTGTTAGATCAACTTTCAGGTGCTAAGTTGTTTTCCAAGAATAATTTGAGGAGTGGCTATCATCAAATTCGGATCAAACCGGGTGATGAGTGGAAGACCGCTTTCAAGATGAAGAATGGGTTGCATGAATGGCTTGTCATGCCATTTGGGTTGTTTAATGCACCAAGTACTTTTATGCCTTTGATGACTCAAGTTTTTAGACCATTTATCGGTAAGTTTTTTGTGGTTTATTTTGATGATATCTTGATTTATAGCCGAGCGAAGGAGTACTTAAATCATCTATGAGTTGTTTTGAAGGCATTGGAGGAAAACGACTTGTACGCAAATTTAAAGAAGTGTATTTTTATTACTAGTAAGCTTTTTTTTCTTGGTTATTGGAAGGTATTCATGTGGATGATGAAAAGGTTAAGGTGGTTAAGGATTGGCCTTCACCAAAGAATTTAACTGAAGTTCGGAGCTTTCATGGATAGGCAACTTTATATAGGAGGTTCGTTCGGGACTTTCAAGTTGATTAAAGAAAAGTTGACAACCGCACTAGTACTTGTGGCTTCCTATTTTTGATAAAGTTTTGGAATTGGAATGTGATGCTTGTAAAATCACGATTGGGGCTGTTTTATCACAAGAAGGTAGGCCCAAAGTGTTTCATAGTGATAAGTTAAATGAAGCTCGTCAAAAGTGGTCTGCTTATGAATAAGGTTATATGCGGTTGTTCAAGTAATGAAGAAGTTGGAGCGTTATTTGATTCAACGAGAGTGTATGGTTTATTCGGACCATCAAGCTCTTAAATATTATCAAACTAAAAGGCATTTTAACAAGATACATGCACGTTGGGCGAGTTTTTTTTAGGAGAAATTTAATTATGTGATCAAGCAAAAGTTAGGTGCAAGTATACAAATGATGAAGATTTTCATGATACTTGGGACGAAATTGAAACTAAATAGCATAGAGGTGATTTCTTGTTCTTGATGGTTATTTGTTAAAGGGAAATCGCTTGTATATCCCTAAGACTTCTCTTAGGAGTCAATCGATTAAGGAGTTGTATGTGGGAGGTTTAAGTGGTCATTTGGGACGTGACAAGACGGTTTCTATCATGGAGAAGGGATTTTATTGGCCTCAATTAAAGAGCAATGTTTGTGATTTTGTGCATAAATGTGTTGTGTGTCAAGAAGAAAAGGGCAAGGCACAAATACGGGTCTTTATATGCCACTTCCCGTACCAGAGAGTCCTTGGTTGATATTTCTATGGATTTTTACATGGACTTCTCGTACTCAACGAGGAGTCAATTCTGTGTTTGTTATTGATGACGGGTTTTCAAAGATGGCGAATTTTGTTCCTTGTAAAAAGACTTCAGATGCAACTCACATTGCAAGATTATTCTTCCAGGAAGTGGTTCGTATGCATGGAGTTCCAAAGTCATTTACTTCGGATCATGATAGTAAGTTTCTTGTCCCTTTTTGGTTGACACTTTGGAGGCGTTTAGGTACATCATTAAACTTTAGTAGTACCGCTCATCCTAAACTGATGATCAAATCAAAGTGGTTAATCGCACCTTGGGAAACACGATTCGTTGTTTGTGCGGAGATAAGCCAAAGTTGTGGGATGTATCTCTAGCTCAAGCTGAATTTGCTTATAATAGTGTAGTTCATAGTTCGAAGAGGTTTTCACCATTTGCTATTGTATACAACACTCCGCTAAATAAAGTGGTATACATGGTTGATTTACCTGGCAAGAAGAATGTTCAAGCAAATAGGATGGTGGAAGATGTGCAAGCTACTCCTGAAGTTGTTCGTGCCAAGATTGCTGAGTCAAATGCTAGTACAGGCTGTTGCGAATAAACATTTTCGGGTTAAGTTGTTTAAGGAAGGTGACAAAGGAATGATGTTTCTTCGAATGAAGCGTTTCCTGGTAGGTGCTTATAGCAAGATTCAACAAAAGAAATATGAGTCTTACAATATTTTGCGAAAGACCAAGGACGATGATTATGTTGTAGATCTACCTAATACCATGAGTACTTCAAAGGCTGGTGGGATAATTATGTAACAACAGAAGAAAAATCAATGATATTAAACACAAAGAAAACTATAATTAAAACAGAAAATAATCAACAAATTCCAACTGAAACAGACGATATATACTTTATTATATGCTATATTAAAAAACTTTGTTGGAAATCCAACAGCATATCAAGAGAGAAATTCATCCATATTACTTAATTTAACTTGTAGAAAGTTACAAGATTTTAGTTGGTATAAAGATGCATTCTTAGCAAAAGTTATGACTAGATCTGATTGTAACGAACCATATTGGAAAGAAAGGTTTATAGCTGGACTACCTAAGTTATTTGTTGAACAAATAAGAAACAAATTAAGTAATGAATATAATAATACCATACCCTATAGAGAATTAACTTATGGAGAAATAATAAATCGTGTTAATCAAGAAGGATTAGCCATATGCTCAGATTTAAAATTAAAATCTAAAATAAAGAAAGAATGTATTAATAATAGAAAACAATTAGGAAACTTTTGTGAACAATATGGTTATGAACCATTAAAATTACCATCATATAATTCTAAAAGAATTAAAAAAAGAATATAGAGTTAAAAAATACAGAAAACCAAGTAAAAGCTATAAAAATATGAAAAGAGGAATAACTACAAAAGAAATAAAAAAATCTTTCAACAAAGAAAATAAATATAAAAGAAAATAAATCATTTGTCGTCTTTCTATAATTGCTGATGTCTTTTCTTCTTCTTTATTATAGACACAAGATTTATTTATCTTACACTATAGACATATTTTTTCTTTGGTATACTACATATAATCTTTAAAATAGACTCAAGTACTTTAGTTTAATTCACAATCTTCACAAGGGTCTTGAGAATCTTGATATATGTCTTCACTAGGAGTTGATGACCTCTTGATTTCATCTAAAATCTTTTGAATTTCTTCTGGGGATGAACATTGTTGGATTCTTTTTATAGCTTCTGAGTCTGATATACTTGAACTTGACTGACTGGGACTTGGAGGACTTCTTATAAGACTATTATAATAGGTAGTCACCGCCTTGACATCTGCTTGATCTTCTTTAATTTTAATCCACCATTTAACACTAAATTGTCGATATAATATTGGTGGCGAGTTTCCTTCTACTTCTTGTTTTTTATAGATGAATGATAATATCCATGGGAGCCTGAATATAGCTGTAAATCATAGTGTATATTCGCAAGGAGATACATTTTCTTGAGCAAAATTTGATTTATATTTGTTGAACCCTTCTAAAATCTTTGGTGGAAAGATTGCTAAAATACTTCCCATATATCTAAACCATTTAATAAACCATCTTGGATAACTCAACAAAAATTCGTTTGAAAATGAAAGAACCAATTATGGCTAAAACTTTTCATTAAAAAGGCTTTAAACCATGCTTCTTGATAGTCATAGTAATTATAGGCTGGGTAATTTGGAAATCGGGGTAGAAATATGTTTGTATAGGGTGTGTCTCTCCAATCCTCTGGTGTTAAGACTTTGTTAATTTTGACCTTAGTATGAGTAATTTGATTTGGAGAAGTTGGACTATAGTTATGTTGTACTTCTATAGAATGACTCTCAATTAAAACAGCTTCATAATATTCTCGGGTTTGATAATCACCAATATAGAAGTGGGTATTTTTGGGATATAAATAATCTATAAGAGTCAGAAATGTTTCATTTAATTTTTGTTCTTCTATAGGTTCTAAGATCTTAACAAATTGTAGATTTGGGTGTATATTATATCCGGGTCTTTCGGACTATGAATTTGATTTATTAGGAATGGATGGAGATGAAGGAGATTTAGGAGGTATTTGAGGTATATCTTGCAATTGAGCTAATGCAGAATAAGTAGGTTTGGGTGTCGTACTATAGGATGGTGAATAAGGGGTTAATGGTATAAATCTATTCTGGGTTATAGGTGTAAATTCTCTTGATGGAGACGGTGGAGAAGGAATTTTAGGGACTTTAGGTTTTGGTATAACAAATTTTTTTTTATCTAAACTTGTCATGTTACCTGTAAAAATTCTCTTAATAAGAAATATGGTAATGAGTTATTTTCTCCTTTAATAAATTGAAAAATCAAAATTGCTTAAAATACCTTGCCATCTGGCAAAAATTTGTTTAGAAATCAAAATTTTCACATCTTTTTCTAAAATATATTTCGCAGATAAACAATCAATTCGCAAGGCTTGATATATAGATCATCTTCAAAAATTTTAATGTTTAAAACAATACTTAATATTTCTTTTTTAACGGTAGAATAGTTCTTTTGTGTATCATTTCTATGATCCTGAGAAATATCTAACTAATTGTTTTGTTGAATCATCTTTTAATTTTTGTTTTAATATTCCATCATATCCTATATCACTTGCATTTGTTTCTACTATAAGATTTGCTTCTGGGTGTGGTGTATTTAATCATGGTAAGTGTTTTATTTTCTATTTTATGTGTCTAACTATATTAGTATGCTCTTCTATCCGAGGTTTAGGATTCTTTTTTAATCTGTTATATAATGGTTTACATATAACTCCTAAATCTTTAAAGAAATCATGAATATAATTAAGACATCCTAAAAATCTTTGTAATTGTTTTTTATCTTTAAATTCGTCTGAAAATTTATTAGAAATTTCTAAACTCCTTTGTATAGGTTTAATAGTTCCTTGAATTATATTATGTCCTAAAAATCTTATTTCAGTTTTAAATAAACTTACCTTAGTAGGAGAAACTGCTAAACCGTTTTTATATATAATGTTATAAAATATATTTAGATGTTTAAAATGTTGATCTATTTTTTTTCCAAAATATTAGAACATCATCTATATAAACTATAGCAAAATCATTTATAGGATTTATAATATCATTCATTATATTTTGAAATTCAGATGGAGCGTTTTTAATCCAAAAGGCATAATGTTCTATTCATAGTGACCAAAGAGTACATTAAATCATGTTTTATATCTATCTTTTTCGTTTATTTAGATTTGCCAAAATCCATATTTCATATCAAATTTTGAAAATATTTTTGAATCGTATAACTTTTTCAATAAATCTCTTTTATTTGGTATAGGATATCTTATCCATTCTAATACTTTATTTAAAGGTTTGTAATTTATAACTAATCTTGGTGCTCCTCTTTCTATTTCAGTATTATTTATAACATAAAAGGCTGAGCAAGACCATGGAGATTTTGAAGATCTTATAAGTTTTTTATCTAATAACTCTTGTATCTCTTTCTTACAATGTTGTTTTAATTCTTTAGACATATGTATAGATTTAGATTTTGTAGGAATATCCTTCTCATTGAATCCTTTAATATATGATAATTAGACTATATGTTATTTTCTTTTCCAAAAGGCATTTGGTATAGTTGCACACACATTATTTTCAATTTTTTCTTCTAATTGTTTTATTTTATTTTGTACAATACTATTTTGTAATTGATTTGCTATTCTTTTTTCATTTATTTCGTTTACTAGATATTCTACGTGTTTCTTTTTATTATTTAATATGTTTACTTGTCTAGTTATGAGAGGAGTAACAAATTCAAATGTGATTTCTTTATTTAATATTTTTGTAGTAAGTCCCTTTTCATTTATAGAGAAAGGGTATAACTGAGTTATAAAATGTTGTCCTAGTATAAGTTGAGAACTTAGATTTTTTACTAATCTGAGATGGGTTTTGTAACAATAATTACTTTTAAATATATGAACATTTGATAATTTATAACTTGTATTTAATCTTGACCCACTAGTTGTGGATAATCTTTGTGACGATTTTTCATAATATTATGTTGGTATTAATCCCTCTTGTATACAATTTAAATCTGCTCCAGAATCAATTAATGCTACTAAAGATAATTTAAATTCTCCATTAATTACTATATATAATTTAGTGTACTATCTTTGAGTGCTAATATTTTGTATATTATTTATTAAAGGTTCATTTTTAGAAGATCCTTCATCTTGTTTTTCTTTTTCTTTTTTATTATCTTCTAAAATTTTCATCCTCTGTTTGATTGTCGTTATTTCAGATTTTATTATATTTAGTTCTTCTTGTAATTCTGAAATCATTATTGGTTTTGTTTCTTTAAGAAATCTTTTACATATTTCATTAAAGTTATAATCTTGTACATTGTCAACTATTAATGTTTCTTTGAAAATTTTATCTCTTAATTGTTCTTTTAATCTGTCTAGATACGCCTTTTTTATATGTTTATCTTCAACTTTGTTCATCAATTCCATTAATGTTTTTACTTCATCACTTTCATTATTTCTAGCATTTATTTCTTTATAATCACATGTACAATTTCCTATACATTCTGAAACTTCTGACTCACTACTAGTGTCTGATGAATTATTTTCTATATTTAAATCATCCTCTTCATAGGCATATATGTTAGAGTCACTTGATTCTTCATTTATCATTATTTTAATGATTTGATCTTTAAGTTCTTCAGGTACATTTTTCATTTATTTTCTTTTTTGTGTAAAAATTTCTTGATGTATGCCCTTATTTTCCACATTTATAACATATTATTGTATCTTTATATTTATTTTCTTTGTTGAAATATTTTTTATTTCTTTTGTATTTATTCCTCTTTTCATATTGTTTTTCATATTTTTTTTATAGCTTTTACTTGCTTTTATATATTTTTTACCTCTATATTCTTTTTTAATTCTTTTAGAATTATATGGTGGTAATTTTAATGGTTCATAACCATATTGTTCACAAAAGTTTTATAATTCTTTTATATTATTAATACCTTCTTTCTTTATTTTAGCTTTTAATTTTAAATCCGAGCATATGGCTAATCCTTCTTGATTAACATGATTTATTATTTCTCCATAAGTTAATTCTCTATAGGGTATGGTATTATTATATTCATTACTTAATTTGTTTCTTATTCGTTCAGCAAATAACTTAGGTAGTCCAGCTATAAACCTTTCTTTCCAATACGGTTCGTTACAATCAGATCTAGTCATAACTTTTGCTAAGAATACATCTTTATACCATCTAAAATCTTGTAACTTTCTACAAGTTAAATTAAGTAATATGGATGAATTTTCTCTCTTGATATGTTGGATTTCCAACAAAGTTTTTTAATATAGCATATAATAAAGTATTAATTATATCGTCTATTTCAGTTGGAATTTGTTGATTATTTTCTGTTTTAATTATAGTTTTCTTTGCGTTTAATATCATTGATTTTTCTTCTATTGTTACATAATTATCCCACCAGCCTTTTAAGCTAGTTGTGAATAGATATTAACATACTAGCTACTTTATATTCTATATTATTATTTGATTTATAAGCATTGGACACCATAGTTATTTCTTGTAATAAATTTAATATATGATACTCTGTTAAACCATCTATATTCCATTCATATAATGAAGTACCATCATATTTTGAATGTACTAAAGTATGTTTTTCTTCATATTGCAAGTCAGGTGGTGTTGGTCTAGGATAATAATTTCTTGTTTCAGATTTTGGAGTGTATCTGTTATCTGTATCTGTTATCTGATGTAGATGGATTATACTTTATTTTATTTATCTCATTAGTATCAAATTGTTCTTCTATTTCCGATATATTGTCATTGGACATGTCTTTTTGTATAACATTAATCTTACCATTTATATGTAATTTAGATAATTTATCCTCTATTTCTTTCAATATGGTGTTTTGTTTGCCTAGATATATTGGTGTATCTATATTATATGGCATGAATATAGGATTTTCTTCTATTTTACTATTAGATTTCGAAGTACTAGCCTCACCTTTTAAATTATTATTACTTTCTATTCTATCTAGTTGTTGTCCTATAGTATTTAACATTTTATTAGTATAATTATTTTGGTAAATTATATTTGATAATGATTTTTTGTGATCATCATTTCGTTTAGATAAAGGTTTGCCTACATATTCTTCATTTCCTCTATTGATTATTATATCATTACAAGGTGGGTGTATACTTATTATATATTCTTTTGGCTCTAGATTTGTATATATTTTATTTATGTTAGTAGTTACCTCTATTTTTTCTCTAAAAGAAAATTCTAAGTTATTTTCTATACAATATAATTCTAACCATGAGAAAAATATAATGTTCTCTTCATTATTAATTATATATAATTGTCATTCAACTTCATGTAGTAATCTTTTTCTTTTATCAAATGTTAGATAATACCAAACTAATTTTTCATTATTATAATCATTAAACATTTCATCTTTTAAAATTCTATTTCCATTTTAAAGGTATAATTTGAAACTTCCATGATTAATGAATTAATCTTTTTGCCATTTTCAAATTTTCTTATAATTTAATATTATTGTTGGAAAAATCTTTTATTAAAATTAAATGAACTCGACGGCTAATAAAATAATTACTTGATAAGTCTTCTTTAAGGATTGCTATATTATTATTATTTCTTTAAATAGATTCTTGATAATATACTATTTGTTTCATAAGTTCGTATTGATATAAACTCATGTTTGTTTTAAGAAATAATATTCTATATATTACTATTAAGGGATCTGATCCTTCCATTATTTCTATTTTTTTATATTTAAAGTTAAAAAATCTAAAATATTTTTATCAAATAATGATACTGTATAATCCAACAATTAAAATATATTGGACCATTACATATATTAGATTCTGCTAAAGCTAATAATGAGTGTTGAAATTTTACTAATCTAGCATCTCTTAGCATAATAAGAGTAGGAACATCAATTTCTAATCTAGTCATAAGTTTTATAGCTATTGGAACTAATCCTATATGTAAAAATTTATAAGTTTTTCTATGTTCTCTAATAGCATTTTCAGATAATAAACTTATAATTTGTTGGTTTTGAACTAAAGGTAATGTTTTTTATATTGTTTTTATAGAATAACCTTGAAACCATTCAAAAAATCCAATTTTATATATAGTTCTAATATCTTGTTTAGGTATACTCCAATTTTGTAACTATTTTCTATATTAGATATAGCTACTTCAATAGAATTACCATGATCATGTTCATCTTCAATATTAGAAGAAGAACCACCTTTTCGATTTAATGATAGTCTTGAGATCTTATTCATAATGAATAATTTTGTTTGCTATTTTGTCAAGTTCAAGAAACTAAGATGTATAATTAATTAAATATGTGCTTTACGTGAACACCCCCATATTGTCGTGGTACGGCCGTCTTACTACTATTCACGTTGCGGCTAATTCCAACCGACTTATCGACATGGCTTACCAATGCAGTCATATATTTACTTAATACACAACTTATTTTCTTTGATTTAACAAAATATAAACAATGAAAATTCATTACTATAAGATTCAATCCCGTTACCTCTGCAAAAACTTGGCTCTGATACCATTTGATGACAAGATCGATGATACTATAATATGGATCGATGAGAATATAATGTTCATAGTATTATATTATTCATAGTATTCTTAAACAATATATATATATATATATATATATATATATATATATATATATATATATATATATATATATATATAACTGTCAAACCTTACAAAGTGAAATGTTAAAAGTCAAAGGTGAGAGAACTTTATGGTTTAATTAATACTCTTATTAAAACATCATATTTTTTAAAAGTACAATAATTTATTCACATTGTACAACTAATTAAAAACATATCTACCAAATTAAAAACAACCAATTAAACACCCATTACTAAAAAGTACAATAAAATTTTCAGAATGTACAATTTAAACAAGCTACAACATAATCTAAAATATAGAATAATTAAGCAAACTAATTAATGTTATTTTTAAAATATCCTAAAATGAAAAATAAATGTTATTATAAACATTATACAAATTAATAAAACACACAATGCTTCATACAAGCTAAGAAGTTGATGGTACATATAGTTTTGAAAATCGGACCGGACCAACGGGTTCAACCAGAAACCGGTGTCACCACCGGTTCGGCCAACCAATAAAAGCCATCCGAAAATGAACCAGTGAGTACCCGTTGAAACCAATACAAACTGGTGAATCAGGTATCATCGAGATCTATTTCTTCGGTTCATCGTTACAGGGTACCCGCCGCCGCAACGCGCGGGTACCCTGCTATGCTATATATAAAGGAAGAACCAAAAAGTAAAAAGTGAAAAGTTGAAACTAAAAAATGAAATGTTGAAAACATATATTTCAAAAGGAAACTATTAATACATATCGAAAACTGGGTTGACCCGGGACGCTTCAAACCCGGTAGGTTGACCTGTTTTTTACCTAACTCGTCGTGTTGACTCGGTTTAAATCGACTCGTTTTTTGACCGGAATGGTTCAACCGGATGAACCACCCGGGTCAAACTGCATTTCAAAACATTATGTTTAATCCCCAAATCTTCAAACTTTTATTATTTTTCGTTTATAACTTATAAACTTATTTTTAACACAAAACGATCTTTCGCTAAAAAATCCTATTGCTATGCACGGATACTCGTCTAGTTTTAAATAAATATGTAAGATAATTGAATCCTAGGCAGAATTACGGGGTTCTGATGTGTCATGAGTTTCTGATATAACTTTGTTTCATAGTATTAACATTTCAAGAAAAGTAACAAGTTTTTTCAGATGCACACGGTATATAAATTTTGTGTTTGTATTCTAGTACTTGTTTAGTTAGTTCAATATGAAAGGTATGACGTCGTTGATTACTACGAGCATCTTAAGAATTTGAGGACAAAAGATTGTTTACATACCAATTAATCAATTTTCACCATTCATTTTTATTTGATCGATCTAATGGATGAGATTAATTCCAACAATTTAAAATCTCACTTGCATCATTTTATTTCAAATACTAATATCTTTCAAACCGTTAATCGTTAAGTGAAAAAAATATATCATTGCGACGAACATTTAATTATCTTTCTATCGATAGGCACTTTGATATACTTTCGACAATTTTTTTTTCGTATTTTTCACGTTTTTTTTTAAAGTTTTTTCGTTTTTTTTACGTTACTGAAATTTGCATTAAAAATCATATATGATAAAACACTAATTTGAATATCACATGTGATATTAGTATTAAATCATATATGATATGTAATATCACATGTGATATTAGTGTAAAATCACATGTGATATTACATATCATATCACATGTGATATTACATATCATATATGATTTAACACTAATATATTCAATTTAGTGTTTAATCATATATGATTTTATAATGCAAATTTCAATAACGTAAAAAAAAAAAAAAAAAAAAAAAAAAACGAAAAAACGTGAAAAAAATGATTTTTTTTTTCTTTTTTTGAAAGTATATCAAAGTGTCCGTCTATAGAAAGATAATTAAATGCTCGTCGCGAAGGTGTAAATCTTTTCGCTTAACGATTAGCGGCTTAAGAGATTAAATTATAAAAAATATGTGAAATAATAAAATGTTTTTTAATCTCATTCATTGATTTCTTTTTAGATGGATAATGGAGATGAGTCCCTTGGTATGTGAAAAAAATTTAGTATGTAAAATAACTTTTCTCTATCTTAAAACATTAAGTTAATTGTCTATATACCAAATTTTTTATTTCTATGTTTTATGTTTGTTTCTAATATTATAATGGAAATGTTATTTTGTGTCAACATTTTATAATGGATTAATTTTTATATATCATCTTACTTTTATTATTAATTTCATATCTATACTACTTTATAATGCATTTAGGCCTTCTAAAATTAGAAGGCTTAAAAATTCAGACTTTTTTACTTGCTTATTATGGAAAGATATATTATAATGCATGTAAAATTAAGATAAGGAGCTCCAATCATGAGATGACATGTGTCACTTCTTAACAAACTCAAGCCTAACTTCTAACAAACTCCAAGCCTAACTCCTAACCACCAAAAATTAAGATAAGGAGCTCCAATAATAAAATGACATGTGTCACTTCTCAACTAAAAATTCATCTTTATTTTCAAATTAAAATATCTTTTTATCTACTTATTTATATTATAAGCTAATTTCACCATATTTTCTAAAATTTTATGCTCTTTAATTCAATATCCATTTTAATATATGTTTATGAGTTTTTGGTTTTTATATTTTTAGTGGGTTTATTTTATTTTAATTCAAATTTTTACAAAATCTTGATTTCATTTATTCCAATCAATATAATCTTGATTCCTCAAAATCATATACTTTTGGGGGAGTGTTTGACGCGTAAGAAAATTGCGAGGGTATTTTTATATGCGGGAATAATGATGTCGCGTGAAAGTTACGGGTAATCCAAACAAACACTTACAACTAACACATATACATTCGAAGTGTTGTGAAACGAATTCACTAAACGGGTAAGCAAACACATATAACTATACTTATCGCCGCCGCTGTCACGATCACATCACCACCTCAAAATATTTGTTCGCTACAAAATAGTCATCGGGTACCCACCGCCGCATTGCGCGGGTACCCTTCTAGTATAACTAAAATGCAAGCATTGAATGCATAATATATTTACAATGTTTTTAAGCATGATTTGAGTATCTATAAAATTTCTAAATTTTAAAAGAGAATATATGAAATTGCCTCTTTTATAATTATACCTATATATATCTTACCAAACATTCATATATAAGTTTGTAGTTAAATTACCAGTTAACAATCATTAGCTTACGGTTACAGCTAATTTGTCAAACAAAACTTTGGTGTCTAAAAAGGTGCAATAAATCAGATCTAATTTTGACAGAAAATAAAAGCACGTTACGTACCTTTGAGGGGCATCAAACCTCTTTCCAAAAGGATCGGAAATTGGTCATAGCATATTAAAGAAGCAGTTCCGCTCGTCCATAAGAGAAACTCCGGGACATCCAATTCCTTGGCCACATCGAGGGTGAATCCCATAAGCACGTCAGCCACTATGCAAGTCACTGGTGAATAAGAAGCACCCACTTTGGTTACAAGACTTTTAAATGGGCCAGAACAAGTTTCATTAACAGACTTAGCTAATGTTGGGAGATATTGGGTGGCATCTTTGTTCTCGGGTGGAGGAAGACCGTCCGGAATGGTCTCAAAGCGGAAAGAAGGGAGACCGTTTAAGGTTTCGTGACCTTGAGATCTAATGAGACGTTGATGGTTGAACTCGGTGTTGACAAAGGTGACATCGAAACCTTTGAAATGGAGAAGTTTTGCTAGTTTTAGCATCGGGTTTATGTGGCCTTGTAAAGGGGTTGGTATGCACACTGCATGTGGTTTCATCATCTCTTGTTGTGAAGCCATGTTGGATCAACCCAATTTCTTTCACTCTAGAAATCACACAGCTTCAGCAAGTTGTAGTCAATGGAGAATTTTGGTTAGTTCAATGTGGCCATGTAGCGTTTATAGGCAAAAACAATAAAGAACACATGGCCCGGGTTAATTTTTAAGTGCAATAAAATAAGGTCGTGTGTTTTTGAACGAATATAAAAGTCGGGTTTGGTTGGGTTAATTTGGGGCAAGTTAGTGGGTTTTGAATTTTAAATACATACTTTATCATGTTTGGTTCAAGAACAGAGGAGTATATTAATTGTAAAAAGGAAATACTAGTATAAATTACGAGAAAATGCCAAAAGGGGATTTGTTAAGTTAAAAACAAACAAAAATTAGGTGGCTCAGTAGGGTTTTCTTTTTTTTTTGTTTTTTTTTGTTTTTTTTTTTTTTTTTTTCAAGCAAAAGTCGGGGAAAATTGAAAAGTAGATCTTCAGGTGTCTATATTGGTCGAATATACCCCTTGTCTTTTCATACTTCTTGAGTTCTTTCTTACTCAGTACCCATTTTCAATAAATAAATAAAAATAAATAAAAAAAAAAAAAAAAAAAAAAAAACAACTATTATCTGTAGGTTTTTTTGCTTAACAAACTCATCATGAACAAAATCTTTAATCTTGTTATCCAGTTTTGCTTTATGAAATTTCTTCATCCTACATTACCTCTCTTATTGTTCTTTTCTAACTTGTTGAGGTAAAGGTAATATCAATTTTGTTTTTTCTAGTTGACTTTTGGATAATTTCTGGTTTACAAAGAAACTAATTTTAGCTCAATAGATTATGATTTTGTAATTGTTTGAAAGTATAGTTTGGTTTAAAAAAACAATCTTCTATTTAGTATAAATATTGGTTTTAGAGGAAATATATATAGATTGACACAACTAGTCGAGCTTTGTTGGGGAATATCGAAAAGCAATTATCCGTTCCTCGGGATAATACGGCCTGATTTTGTAATTTGTGACTCGGCCATGCTACCACCGGAGTTCGTGAAAGAAACAAGTGAGAGAGGCTTGTTGGTCGGATGATGCCCCAAGAACAAGAACTAAATCATCCGTCAACTTGAGAATTTTTAACACAGTGGTTGGAATTCAACACTCGAAAGCATTTCTAATGGTATTCTCATGATTTTTTGGCCTATTTTGCGGACCATCCAAATTGTTGGGTGCAATGTTTAAAAAAACTTGTCTAGAATCAATCTGATCAAGTTATCGGTTCGACCGCGAGGTCGATCCGGTTTTCCACTTAAGTATATTGCAATATTTCGGCTCATCAAACGCTTATGATACCTTTAATATTTAATACCAAAATATACATAAAGGGCTTGTTTGGCAGGGACTTTTTGGAGGAGCTGTTAGCTTTTTGTTACCAAATAATCTCTTATAAACTAAATAGCTTCGTTTGGATGCATTAACTACAAGCTTTTATTTCAAACAAATAGCTCCAGAATGAAAAGCTGATTCATGAAGCTTTTTAAATATCTTGGAGCTGTTAAAATTTTAAATTACTGATATACCCTCCAAACATTTATTTACAATTATAAATTTGTCCTTTATGTCATTTTACATTTTATAATTATATTTAACAACTAATTTACCAAACACATTGAAAAAAAGATACAGCTTATAGCTCATGTTAACAGCTTTGTAGTTTACAGCTTACAACTTACAGTTTTCAGCTTACAGCTAGTTTTACCAAACATACCCAAAGCCTAATAAATTCAATACCAATCACACAATAAGTTTATAAAACATATATTATAGAACATCAAACACATACAATTCAACGACAATACAAATTATAAACTTAAAAGCAAGAGTAAAATACACCGTTCGTCCTTGAACTTGTAAGCAATACTGTCCTTCACAAAAATCAAATACACCCAAGGTCGCTAGCGTTCACTTTTTGCATCACCCAATATCCCTTTGACTCTAAGTTCAAAAAATAAAAATATCCCTTTGACTAAGTTTCGTCAATCAACATCCATTAACTCTCCCATATACCTTGCACATGAGGGTATTTTGGTTATTTCGGGTCTTATCTTCTTCATCTCCATTTACCACTATCAATCATTACAACCATCCACCACCACCCACAACCATCATAATCATCCACCACCACCATTATTTTCAAATGAAATATCAAAAATATTTACTTCAAATCAAACCACTAAATCCAAAAGACCAAAACTACATACCCCCATTACAAGGTTGTTGATGGTGAAGTATATGTTATAGCGGTTCTTTGTCGCTTTGGTCATCTGAACCTCTTCTATCCCAGGTATACTTAGTGAGCCAAACTTCTCTATAGCACTCTTGTACCTTTTCATCAGTTATACTGTCTAATATTGAAATCCTTACTTTTCTGGGTGACATTTTTCTCATAAATCGTACTTTTCTACTATTTAAGTCTAAAACAATTATGCTGTTATTATATAAGTGAAATCTATGTTTCATATTTGAAAAATCAATTTATATATATAT
The DNA here is from genome assembly GCA_019973895.1 of Chrysanthemum seticuspe. Lineage (NCBI taxonomy): Eukaryota > Viridiplantae > Streptophyta > Magnoliopsida > Asterales > Asteraceae > Chrysanthemum > Chrysanthemum seticuspe. The sequence continues at coordinate 342,649,364 of BPTQ01000008.1, read as the reverse complement.
TTTTTAACTATATGCTATGTCGCAAGAAACATGGCAATAATGAAAAGCAATTGATCACATAATTGTCGTGCATAACAGATACAATCCAAATTGGCGCAATTGAATGCAGTTCATAGCTCATCTAACAAACAAGCTCATGTTACTATCGCAACCATCACCACCAAGCAAATTTGGAAACACTCATGCAAGTATTACTTATATGTTGGATCCTTCCACACTTCCATGCACCGAAGGAGTTATTTGGAACATTCTTGGCAAGTTATGACACTACAACAATCGGATGGACGGGCGAGGAGACTTTCGCCGGGGACACAAAGTCCCCGGCGAAAGTCGCTAAACGACAAAAGTGAATCTGACGTGGCACATGAATTCGCTGACTTGTTACGAAATTTTCAACACATCCTTTCCGCGGGGACATGTCCCCGGGCAAAGTGAATTTGATTTTTATTAAACTTTGACCGAAAAGTCAATATTCAACGCAATGTTTCTCCGGGGACGTGTCCCCGCAGAAAGTATTTTCAACTTTTATCAATAATTGGACAAAGTCAAAAGCGTGTTAAGTGTTCGCGGGAAAATTCCCGCCAAACCTTTTCCGGGGACATGTCCCCGGCAAAACCTTTATCCAGAAAAATTACACTTTATATACCATATCATGTTAAACGAGCGAGTATATGTGCTATGGTAAACGTATCATGTTAAACCAGCGAGTATATGTGCTATTGGTATACGTATCATGTTAAAGGACCAAGTATAGGTGCTATGGTATATGTATCATGTTAAACGACCGAGTATAGGTGCTATGGTATACGTAATATGTTAAACAAGCGAGTATATGTGCTATTGGTATACGTATAATGTTAAACGAGCGAGTATATGTGCTATTGGTATACGTATCATGTTAAACGACCAGTTATAGGTGCTATGGTATATGTATCATGTTAAACGACCGAGTATAGGTGCTATGATATACGTATCATGTTAAACGAGCGAGTATATGTGCTATGGTAAATGTATCATGTTAAACGAGCGAGTATATGTGCTATTGGTATACGTATCATGTTAAACGACCAAGTATAGGTGCTATGGTATACGTATCATGTTAAACGACCGAGTATAGGTGCTACGGTATACGTATCATGTTAAACGAGCGAGTATATGTGCTATGGTAAACGTATCATGTTAAACGAGCGAGTATATGTGCTATGGTATACGTATCATGTTAAACGACCGAGTATAGGTGCTATGGTATACGTAATATGTTAAACCAGCGAGTATATGTGCTATTGGTATACGTATCATGTTAAACGAGCGAGTATATGTGCTATTGGTATACGTATCATGTTAAACGACCAGGTATAGGTGCTATGGTATACGTATCATGTTAAACGACCGAGTATAGGTGCTATGGTATACGTATCATGTTAAACGAGCGAGTATATGTGCTATTGGTATACGTATCATGTTAAACGACCGAGTATAGGTGTTATGGTACACGTATCATGTTAAACGAGCGAGTATATGTGCTATTGGTATACGTATCATGTTAAACGACCGAGTATAGGTGTTATGGTACACGTATCATGTTAAACGAGCGAGTATATGTGCTATTGGTATACGTATCATGTTAAACGACCAAGCATAGGTGCATTGGTATACGTATCATGTTAAACGACCGAGTATAGGTGCTATGGTATACGTAATATGTTAAACGAGCGAGTATATGTGCTATTGGTATACGTATCATGTTAAACGACCAAATATAGGTGCATTGGTATACGTATCATGTTAAACGACCGAGTATAGGTGCTATGGTATACGTAATATGTTAAACGAGCGAGTATATGTGCTATGGTAAACGTATCATGTTAAACGAGCGAGTATATGTGCTATTGGTATACGTATCATGTTAAACGACCAGTTATAGGTGCTATGGTATACGTATCATGTTAAACGACCGAGTATAGGTGCTATGGTATACGTATCATGTTTAACGAGCGAGTATATGTGCTATGGTAAACGTAACATGTTAAACGAGCGAGTATATGTGCTATTGGTATACGTATCATGTTAAACGAACAGGTATAGGTGCTATGGTATACGTATCATGTTAAACGACCGAGTATAGGTGCTACGGTATACGTATCATGTTAAACGAGCGAGTAATTGTGCTATTGGTATACGTATCATGTTAAACGACCGAGTATAGGTGTTATGGTACACCTATCATATACTCGAGCGTTTAACATGATACGTATACCATAGCACCTAAGTTAAAAGTAATTAGATTAGTTTTATAATTTTTAGGTTAAATTTAATTATATAATTTTATAATTTATTATTAGTTCTAATTATTTAAAATGATAGTTTTAATTTTATAATTAAACCTTTTCCCGGGGACATGTCCCCTGGGAAAGTTTTGGATTAAATTTTCATTTTCCCTCCGCACTTTTGCTTTATCCCGCCATCATTTTCCCCGGGGACGTGTCCCCGGCAAACGTTTCGCAAGAAGACAAATAAAACTTTCTCCGGGGAGTTGTCCCCGGCAAAAGGTGAAAAGAAATATTAACCTCAATTATTAACAGATCTGGTCTCACTCGGGGGAAAAAAAAAACAAAAAAAAACCCTTCTTCCTCCTCTCAACTCACCACCACAGCACTGCTACTCTCACACCACCACCACCACCACTGCTACTCTCACACCCCCACCACCACCACTGCTACTCTTCCCCACACTCGCACCACTGTGCACCACCTCCATTGCTACTCTCAACCCTCTCATTGTTTAATTCTTTTCTCAAACCCTCTACTCTCACAACATCCGAGACCGAGACCAGGTACACATTTTTTTTAATTTTGCTCATTTTTAATTTTGCTAGTTTTTTTATTTTCGTTATTTTTATTTTTCTTATAATTGTTGTTAATTGTTAATTGTTAATTGTTTAATTTTTAATTTATAATTCTTTTGTTTATTTTTTTGGTACAGTAGCTGTGGTGTGACCAACCCGAGACCGAGACCGAGCCGAGACCACAACCGTGAGCCGAGACCAAAATGGTATGTTTATTATTTTTTAGCGGGGACATGTCATCGGCGAAAGTTTATAGCTCCCTATTTTTGAATATATATGTATTTTTTTAGCTTCCTGTTAATATGAGTAGGGTATGCAAAATTTATAGTTATTGTTGTTAACATGAGTAGGGTATGCAAAATTTGATTAATTAACAGAGTATATACTAGGATTAGAAACTAATTAAGATTAAAACTATTGTATTTATTAAATGACCAATTTGCCCTCTAAAAGAACTTGCTGAGTAAAGTGTGGTACAAGGATATCAGAAGATTTCTTGGAACTGATATATCTATAAACATCCTTTGTGTTGGTCTATTACTAAGTGTCTCAACTTGTTTTATTTGTGTGCTTGTTTATCTGCTGCAACGCAGCCACCCAAAGGGGTGTTTGTCTGCTGTAACACAACCCCAACAGGGGTGTTTTTCTGCTGCAATACAGCCCCTAAAGGGGTGCGTTTTGCTTGTTTATTTCCTGCACCAAGAGTGCGTTTGTAGCTGCTGAATTCAGCCTCTAAAGGGGTCGTTTGCCCGCTGAATTTCCAGGTTATAAAGGGGTTGTTTGCCCGCTGATTATCAGGTCATAAAGGGGTCGTTTGGCCGCTAATTTTCAGCTCATAAAAGGGTCCATTTGCCCGCTGGTTTAGTACCTTTGACATCCATTCAGTAATTTCTATATACCTACAAATACAACAAATTCAGTAAGTATAAATAATATCACCCTAGTATAGACATAGTACTAAAATAATTTAAACAATAGAAGACAGGCATGTGTTTGCACACCTTCAAAAACTGTACAACTTGATCAAAATGAAAATACTATTTGGTTTCAAATGAACTTGGAAAATAAAAACTTGGAATCCTTGAACAGCAGTCGCCTTGATCAAAATGAAATACTATTTAATTATATATATGTTTCTTCACTAATTTCTATGTTCGTTTAACAGATGGCAGATGTTGTAGCTAGGTCTCACGGTGGCGACGGAGGTAATTCGCCACCTCGTGGTCCCTCGAGGAGGATAGGCAGCAATTGCCAGCGTAAGAATTTCTGAATTATTTTTCACTAAACTGTATTTGATTACATGTTATTTTAAATTGATAAAATGTTATTTTATGTCATCATCACTTGAATTTGATTACTTGTAGGCTCTAAATCAAAAGCCGCAGACCCAAACGCCAAAATTAGGAAAGGCGGTAAGGTGGTGCGTGGTCCCACGAAGAACACGGCACTGAAGGCGAAGAGGGCACTGGATGGTCATCCTGTGTCGATCGAATTTCGGCCCAACGCGGAGGGGTTTTGGACACACGTGGGCCCTCACTCTTCTTGGTTCTCCAACTATGTTGGGGAGGTGTTACGGGACTCGATTCCCATGTATTGCGATTCATGGGCTAAGGTTCCCGAAACGGCCAAGGCCTACATCCATGAGTATCTACACGTAAGTTTTTTTAACCTTTATTTAAATCTGTATATTTATTCAAACTTGTTTGTTTATTTAAAACTTGTATATTTTTTTATTTATATTTTATTGCAGCACTACTTTGATCTCGACACACACCTTGCTGGCCCGAATGGAGATAAGATTGCTGATAGTATCGAGTATTATCTCCAAAAACGATACGACGACAACAAATATCGGTACAAAAAAGATAACTTTACGACAGCAGGTGGGCTGGAGAAAATTGAGGAGATCAAAAGAAAGCGTCCAGAGAACAAGACGCCAGAGGATTGGGATGCGTTGGTAAATTTCTGGATCGACACTTTATAATAATAATAATAATTCATTTATATAATAGTTTTTATAATTTAAAATACGCAGGTTAAGCTTTGGATAAACCCCAAGAAGCAGAAGATCTCAGAGGTGAATCGACAAAACCGAATGGCGAACACGAGCTCTAGCCTTCACGGATCTCAGTCATATGCTGCTATTCGCCATAACTTCGTAAGAAACTATTTAATCATTTTATTTATATATACATGGTGTTTGGTGTGTCGTTATTGATTTTATTTCTAAACAGTTGACCAGCGAGGCTGACGCGGCGGTCGGAGATGACGTGATAGAGCTTTACCGTCTGAACCATACGAGGGGCGATGTCTTTGAGTCCTCGTTATCTGAGTCTAGATATGTAAGTATAATTTATTTTCAAAGTCACCCATTTTGATGATATATAATGCATCACGACTTATAGATGAATTTTCTTGTTTTTTTGTAACTAAACAGAACGAGATGTTGCGGATGCGGGAAGAGAGCACCTCCGATGGGACTCGCATGACTGACTGTCAGATTTTGCGTACCGTGATTGGTGGTAAGCAGCGCGGTCATATTCCTGGTGTAGGTCAGGTCTTACCCGGCGGTGGATTGAAGAAGACCTTTAGCACCTCCTGACCTCGTGATGCAGCGGATGTGTCCTCACTGCGGGAAACAGTGCAGAAACAGACCGAGGAGCTCGCTACACAGAGGACTCAGATGGAGCATGTCATGGAGTTTGTGAGGTCATTCCCGGCTTGGCAGGAGTGAATACAGTCCGCCCTGGGATCAAGTGCTACTCCACCAGGTGGGTCAAGTGCCACTCCACCAGGTGGGTCGGGATCTGGAGAGGGTGGGTCAGGATCTGGTGCTACTCCATCCGGCGAGTCTAGAGATACTGGGGACGGTAATGGGGGTAGTGGGGTTTGAGATGCCGATTTATGTTACTTTAACACATTTTGGATACGTTTGTACAGAATAACATGGATACTACAACCCTCAGAAGTTGTTTTAGCAGTCGTTTGGTTTGAACTGGCAGTGGTTGCAGCAATATCAGCAGTGGTTGTTTCCTGAATCACTTCCTCCATCTTTTCTTCAACTGAAACCTTTGAAGATTCAATCACTGCTTCTTTGCCATCTTTGTCAGTCACTACATACTCATCTCCATGATCTCCACTCTCCAAATCATCATCCAAAGCCTCCCCTAAATTTATGCAATCACTCTTCCCCAGTTTGGTTACATCCTCCAAACTCACATCCTTTGAGGAACTTGCCTTCTTGTGCACCCTCTTGGCTCTCCTAAAAGCAGTAATCCATGGCCTCCTTAGTCGTTCTAAAACAGATACCCTGTGCTTCAACCTTCTGATATGTCTAGCCTGAAACACTGCATGTTCCTGAAGACCAGTGATTGTATTCTCCATAGTGGTACATTTAGCCGTCAATTCATTCAATTGTTCAATAATATCCTCACTACTTCGACCTGTGTAACCTGGTCCGAGAGGTGGATCCTTGGAAAAGTCAGTTTATACAGTCTTAGAACCAGTCAATTCAGTATCATGTTCTAAACTACCCTCATCACTTCGAGCTGTATAACCTGCTCCGAGAGGTGAATCATGGGGTATAGAAAACATGGCATCAGACCTAGCCTGATCATCCATGCACCCTGATTTAGCCAGTTGGCTAGGGATTCCTCCACCTGTGTTGAGCTCAAAAGAACTCTTCAGATTAGGAGTTGCCAGTGGTTGGGTCTTACTTATGTTTTCCCTGTCCTGTTCAGCTCCTAGGCCTGAATCAGTAGTGAAAGCCCTTCCACTCATGTCACCTTCACCTCTTGTGATAGCCTCATTTACTACACCACTAACACCAGCCTAAGGTAGCTTGGTGCCCTTCCTCCTCCTCCTTATAAACAGAATCCTATGTGGTTCAGAAGTTTAAGTTAAGGGTTCAGCAGTGGGTTCAGGTTGGTCAGCAGTGGTTACAGTTGTGATAGCAGTGGGTTCAGCTTCAGTGGTTTGGTTGGGTTGTTGTTTAGGGTTCTCTTCATTCTCAGGAATGTCTGGCAAATTTAGCATATTAGGAAACAATGGTGTAATGTTACTTGAGAAAGTAGGATTTTGGTGCCTCATGTGTGCAAAAACCTTTGGAAGCATATGACGGACATCATACTTCCTATTATGAGCATTAGTTTCTTCAATCTGACTCTCCACAATCAATTGAACAAACCTAGGATACAAGTAATACTTTCCCTTGTCCCTAATATTCTTCAGAAATCCATCAAAAATCCATCAAAAATCATCCTAGACTAATTGAATACCCTCCCTTAAGAAAGACAGATAATGGCAGTTGCAATTTTGGAGGGAAACTCATCAAATCATGTGGTCTTATTGCTCACACACATCAGCAAAGTGTGAATCAAAAATTTCCACTAGGGTGAAAACATACCTTTAAGGAATTTAATTTTATCACCCTTTCTTTCATAACCCAGCCTTTCTAATCCTTCAAAAATGTCATCATTAGAAAGATTAACCACTCCAACAGCATCCTCTAGCTTCAAGACACCTCTAATGACATCCTCAGTGACGAAAATCTCATTCTCATCCACAACTGTCCTAAGAACCTCTAACCCATCTCTTTCCTGTATTTGAGCATTCCACCAAAATTGATGAACATAAGTTTTAAGAATTATGGGTTCTACTGTTAACGCAAATTGGATAGGAATGTGTTTAAGAAAATCAATCATCTCATCAAATCCTTCTGATTGATTGTTCTTGACCAAGTATGCAACTAGGTTATGGGTTTTGGAATGCAAAGTCGTCATTGTGATTAGTGATGGAATATGATGTGGGATTGTGAATTAAGCAGTTGGGAGTGGTTAGGGTTTGTGTTAAGCGCCAATTGGAAGTGATTTGAAGATCAACTAAATGATCTGGCAGTGATTTGGGGGAATAAATACGTTTTCGTCCAAAAGTTACAAAAGAGCCCCTCAAGTTTCCATTGTCAGCAAAAGTACTCTAGCAGTGGTTTGATCACAACTAGCAGTGGTTTGAAATGGTCTGGCAGTGGATACATCACCAATACTTCAATCTTTTGACTAAGACTTCTGCAACAAAATTTAAGCCAAAAATAGTGATATTATGCATTAGTTTGAAGGATTACAAAAAATATACATTTTTTTAATCACCTACTCCTACAGCTCAAAAAGCTCCATAAGTTACAATATATCCTTCAAACCTGCACATCACAAACACAAACCGAAACACAAAAATTTTGTTAAGTTAGCAGAGGTTAGAAATAACTAGGAGTGGTTACATAATCTATAATGGTAGTGGTTAACAAGATTGCTAAACACCCAATCAAAGGTCAACACCAAGTCATTGAAACGTCCACCAAAGTCAAAGGCTATATTTACTCCTCAACTACTCACACCTTCCCCACATTTAACACACTGATTTCTCTTAACTCTATTTAAGAGCATATTAACCAAATACCACTCACATTTCTCACATAACCAAAAACCTTCTCACAAAAAAACACTTCAAGACCATCACCATGAGCAAGTCAAACCCTATTGATCTCACATCAGACATCAACAGATCTTCCTCATACAGTGTTTGGGAAGAGTTTCTTGCATCAAGGAAAAGATCTCACACTCTTATGAGCACAAACCCTTCACATGATGGGCCTTCATCCATTCAACCAGTGCCTCAATATGCCATCAAGAAAGGATCCAGTTCTGATTTGAGCTCTATGCCAAGCTATGTGTCTCCATATGAAGATACAGATGATGAAGCTTCTTCCAGAGCAGTGTTTGTGCCTCCCCTTGCATCAATACCACCACCAGAACCTCTACAGGCTACACCTTTGCAAGTAATCCTTCCACCACCAGTTGGTCCATATTCTTCATCACCTCCCAAAAGAGAGAGAAAGAGTGATAGGACTCGCATGTCCCAAAGTTTGGCATGTTATTGGAGGACCAAGAGTTCAGAAGGAGATGCCAGAGTGGGCCATTGCAAGGAAGCCATAGTTGGTGTAGGTGGTTGTTGTGAAGCTGTAGTCTCATGTTGGTTGTTTTAAGATGTTGTCTTTTGTAGTACTTTGCTGGTAGTTAGTATGCCATGGTTGTAACTTCTGCATCTTGGAATGCAGTTCTTATGAATAATAGTACCATGTTTTCCTTTAAGTCCATTGCATCTTACTGGTGCTGATTTATTTCATTGATCTGCAAAATAGTTAGTGGGAACACAAAGAAACAAGCAGTGGATAGAACAAAACAAGCAATACTAAGATCAACCAATAACAGTACATAACTTCTACAAACTTTTACAAAGCAAATTTGAGATTTAGAGATTTATCATTCCAATACTAACTACAACATACTGAAACCTCCCCACATCAAAAGCTTTAGTGAGAAGATCAGCAACATTGAAATCAGTATGGATTTTAACCATTTGAATTAACCTTTTCTCATTACAATCTCTAATAAAGTGATACCTTATCTCAATATGTTTAGTTCTAGAATGAAAAACAGGATTTTTAATAATACATATTGTACTATTATTGTCAATGTAAATCTTAGTATGCATAAAATTGTACCCAAATTCCAACAATTGATTCTGAATCCAAAGAACTTGACCACAACAACTAGCAGCAGCTACATACTCAGCTTTAGTGGTGGAATTGGCCATAATTGTTTGCTTTTTACACTGCCATGAGATTAGACTGCTTCCCAAAAACTGACATCCTTCAGTTGTAGATTTCTTATCCAAACTAGCTCCAACATAATCACTGTCTGTATAGGCCACCAAATCAAAAGCTGAATCCTTAGAATACCGAAGGCCCAATTTAGGATGACCCTTAAGATATCTAAAGATTCTCTTCACAGCATTCATGTGTGATGTGTTTGGTGTGACTTGAAATCTTGCATACACACATACTGAGAACATAATATCTGGCCTAGATGCAGTGAGATACATCAAAGATCAAATCATGGATCTATACAGCTTCAAATCAACTTTGGGACTTCCATCATCAGGTAGCAGTGGTTTCTGAGTCTCCATAGGTGTACTATCACTCTTTACATCCTGGAATCCGAACTTCTTTAAAACATCTGCTACATACTTGTCTTGACTAATGAATATACCATCAGTCCTCTGTCGAACTTGTAGCCCCAAAAAGAAAGTGAGTTCACCCATATAACTCATCTGAAACTTATCATGCATAAGTTTATCAAAGTCTTTGCACAGCTCCTTATTGGTTGAGCCAAAAATGATGTCATCAACATAAACCTGAACCAGCAATATATCATCCTTGAGCTTCCTTATGAACAAGGTCTTATCAATCAGTCCCCTCTTGAAACTATTGTCCATCAAATAAGTAGAAAGACATTCATACCATGCCCTTGGAGCTTGATGCAAACCATACATAGCCTTCTTTACCCTGTAGACCTTATCAGGATGGTCAGGATCTTCAAAACCAGGAGGTTGAAATACATATACCTCCTCATCAATAGTACCATACAAAAAGGCACTCTTAACATCCATTTGATACACCACAAAATTTTTAAATGAAGCATATGCCAAAAACAATCTGATAGCTTCAATTCTTGCAACTGGGGAAAATACTTCATCATATTCCAAACCTTCAGTTTGTGTGTATCCCTGTGCAACCAACCTTGATTTATTTCTCACCACAATACCCCTTTCATCCCTTTTGTTTCTGAATACCCATTTAGTTTCAATAGCCCTCTTACCATTAGGAAGATCAACCAATGTCCACACTTCTTGAAGCTTAAATTGTAGCAGCTCCTCTTGCATGGATTCAATCCAACCTTCTTCCCCTAATGCTTCTTCAACTCTTTTGGGCTCCTTTTGTGACAAAAAGCAAGCAAACAAATAATTTTGCAGATCTTGATGAATGTTCCTTTTGTGAAGTGATCTGGCAAAGAAACCTTGTTCAGGAAAGGTTTTAGTGTTCAAAGCCTTGCTTCTTGTTCGAACTGGAGTATTCAAATCTCCAAAAATTTGCTCTTTGGGATGATTCCTATGCACTATGGTGGTAGGAATTGGACTTTCTGTAATGTCAGTTTCCAAATTAGTAATATCAGCATTGTTGAAAAAGTCATCCATATTTTCATCATCAGTGGGAGTATCCATTTCTTCCAAAGGAGGCATATCAGGATCAGTTGGATACTCATCATCACCAAATAGTGGCTTGGCAGGGATTCCAAAATAAGTACTTCCATCAGTACTTGCAGTAGGGGATTCAGATGAACTAGCAGTGGTAGAATTTGACTTAGCAGTGCTTTCATTATGTTTAGAAGTGCTTTTAGAAATTTTCTTATGCTTTTCAATTTCTTCTACTGACACTGAGTTATCTTTCAACAACTCTTTCTTATCTTGATGATGATCACCCTTGCTAACAGAATCCAAATCATCATCATCAGTGGGACTCTTCTTTTCGATGATGGGTGAGACAGGACCAGCTTTCCACTTTTCAAGTAAATAGAATTCCTTTAGAGAATCATCTTCCTTAGAATTTGCTTCTCTATCAGAATCCTTTTGAGTACCTGCATCAATATTAGTGGATGTACCTGCAATGATAGGCTCATAATTCATAGATTTGGTTAGCATATCAATGTTAAACAGCCACTCTGGTCCTTTTGTCTCAACACTAGGAGTCTCTTCACTAAACTTAACATGTAAGTTTTCTTCTACAATTCTGGTCCTCCTATTGTATACTCTAAAGGCTTTGCTATTGAAAGAATAGCCAAGAAAGTATCCATCATCTGCTTTTTCTTGAAATTTGCCTAGGTAGTCTATGGTATTCAAAATAGTAACAGGACACCCAAAAGGTTTTAAGAAAGCTATCATAGGCTTCCTATCATGTAACATCTCATAGGGGGTCTTGTTATGAGGCTTCACTATCTTGCTTCTATTTTGCACATAACATGCAGTTCCTACAACTTCAGCCCAAAAGGTAGTGGGTAACTTATATTCTGATAACATTGTTCTTGCAGCCTCAATTAGTGTTCGATTTTTTCTTTCAGCTACACCATTCTGTTGTGGTGCCCTAGCAACACTAAACTGTCTTTCTATACCCTTAGCCACATAGAACTGATTCATCACATCATTTTTAAACTCAGTTCCATTATCACATCTGATTAGTTTGACCTTATGGTTTACTTGATTTTCTATTCTAATAATGAAACTTTTGAGGATCTCATTAGTTTCACTCTTACCAGCTAAAAAGTATACCCAAGAAAATGTACTATAATCATCAGTAATAACTAGGCAATAGTGCTTATGATTCAAACTTTTAACAAAGGTAGGGCCAAATAAGTCCATATGAAGCATAAACAGTGGTTGGGTAATGGTGTTAATTGTCTTGGTCTTACAAGAGGCTCTATGTTGTTTTCCTTTCTGACAAGCCACACAAAGTTCTTTACACTCAAAAACCTTAGAAGGTAACCCTCTCACTAAGTTGCCCTTTACCAGTTTATTGATTGTTTTGAAATTAAGGTGACCTAGCCTTCTATGCCACAATTTTGACTCATCAACTGATGCCTTAGCAAACAAACAAGTTAAGGACCTATTAGGAATTACATCTTTCATATTAAAGCAGTATATGTTTTCTTTCCTAGGTACCCTTAACTGCACATATTTTTCATCAGGCATTTTAAAATCATGAGATAACATCGCACACTCAGTTTCTCCAAAAAGTACCCAGTTTTTCTTATCACACATTTGAGAAACACTGAATAGATTATACTTCAGTCCCTGTACCAGATAAACCTTCTCAAAATCCAGCTTTCCTGTTCTGATAGTTCCCCTGCCAACTATTTTTCCTCATTTTGGATCATTGCCAAATGCCACATGACCTCCATCAAAAGCTTCAAAATCCTCAAGGTTGCTCCCATCCCATTTCATGTGCCCAGAGCAACCACTATCAAAAATTCCTTTGTCTTGTAGCTCATCCTATAGATTTCTCTGCACATGAATTTAAACAAGTTAGTTCCTTTTGTGGACCCAAGCCAATACTGACTTGGGTCTGTCCCTGTGCATCAACATAATCAAATTTCTTTAGGTCCATTGATGCACTACTGGCATTATGTAAAACCTTGGTCTTAGGCTTCCATTTCCAGCTAGCTGAGGCCTTTACATCATAGAAATGGCTTCCAACCACTGTGTAAGTTATCACCTTTGTAATAGTTAAAACTTCTTTTGTTTCAGTGGTGATATTTTGCTTAGCAGTGGAAACATTTTGCTTAGCAGTGTTTACATTTGGCTTAGCAGTGGTTGAAACCCATTTGGTTGCAGCAGTGATTATAGACTTTGTTTTACCATTTTTCATTAGCACTACTTTTGGAACCATGTTTTTATTTGGGTAAGGGATGGTGTTCTTTGAATATTTTTTGTGGTTCACCCTTCTCCAATGATTCCAGACTTGTGGTTGGTTATTAAAATAGTTTCTTTGTAGATGCTCAAAACTACCACATTTAAAACAAGCCTTTTTCACACATTGAAACTCACTTCCTAGTATGTTTGAAATTATGCCATTGAAGTTTCTTTGATTACCCCTAGGTATGTATCTTTTCATCTGTTTCCTAGGAATCTCATTATAGTCTACAACTTTCCTAGAAATTGGTGCTCCAAATCTAGGCATAAGGTTTGCTTGTTTAGAATCAACATGTTTAACGTTTTCTACCTTCTCAGAATGTGTTGTTTCAGACCTATCTTCCTCAGAATCTGATTCCCAATCTTCAATAATTGGACCATCAGATGACTTATCAGAACCTATCTTAGGTGATTCAGACTTACTAATCTCACCTACTGGTTTGTTGAAACTAAACTCACTGCTAAATGACAATTCAGTGCCAGGTGGTGCATGTTTCATTAGAGAGGGTGGTGGCACATTATTGTATCCAATCCCAGAACCCTTTTTCATTAATTAACACCCTGTAGATTTTTGAACCAGATCAGAAGCAAATTGTGTTTTAGCAACCCTGACTACATGTTTCTCTTTATCTTCTAGGGCTTCTTGTTTTACACTCTCTGCTTCTTCTAGTTTCTGTTTAAGCATCTTAATCTCTCTATCCTTAAGTTTAATTTCACCACCTAGTATGTTTATCTTATCTACATACTCAAACTCACATTTAATGCAAAAGTTAAGTTTCTCTTCTACATTCTCAAGACCAACTTTGTAACCTAGGTTATCTAAAGCAAGTCTATCTACCTCTTTTCTCAAACTCTCATTAATAGCTTTAAGTGATTTTAAGTTATCCTGACAAGATTTAAAAGAACAAGTAGAAATTTTTGACTCATTAGATACCTCAGAATCAGAACCAGAAGATGAAGCATAGGCCATAAGAGCAAAGTTGTGCTCTTTTGAAGCTTCACTAGCAAGGAAGGCAGCATTGGGTTCTTCTTTAATTTGATCACTCCAGTCATAATCACCAAGTCCATCCTAAGCAACCAAAGCAGAAGAAGAATTTGGTTCTTCAGTAGCCTTCTTGTAGCCTTCACCATTCCTCTTAGGAGCTCTACATTCCCTAGCAAAATGGCCCTTCTTCTTGCAGTTGAAACACTCCATCTTACTTTTGTCAAACCCAGCTCTTCTTTGACCATCATACTTAACATGTCTACCAGTCCTCCTCAAGAACTTCCTAGCTTGTAGTGTTAAAATTGCCATTTGCCACTGAAAATTGATTTCTTCAAGATCATCAGGATCTATTTGATCCAAATCCTGATTTAGCATCTGTAACACTTGATGTAAGATCAGCCAAAAATGCACAGATAGCACCATCACTAATGTTATCAGTAACAATGGTATTGTTAGCAATAGCAGTGGAAACTCCATAAGCAGCAGTGGATGCTTCCTGAGAGCTTTTATGATTTGTAGACACAAAAGCAATATTTTGTGAAGAAGAGGATTAGTCAACAATGTTCTTTTCAGACCCCTAAACCTTTAAGTTATTGTAGATATTTTCAAGAGTCATCTTTTCAAAATCATCTTTATTTCATCACACAACTATGTGCACAACCCAGTCTGGTGACAAGCTTCTGATAAACTTAAGATTGACATCTTCTTGAGCTATTTTGTAGTAAACCAGTTTGAGTTGACTTATGAGCTTCTGCAATTTGTTGTAGGTTCCATCAAGATTCTCTCCATTAAGGGCAGTGAAGTTTTCAAGTTGATGTTTAAGCATATTCTTCCTTGATTTCTTGGTAGCATCATTACCAGCAAATCTTGTTTCAAGAGCATCCATAAGTTCCTTTGCAGTCTCATACTCTTGAAAATCCAAAGCAAATTCATTAGGTATTCCCATACTGAGAATACTATGAGCTTTTATCTCCAACTTTCTTTTAGCCTTGTCAACTTCACTAACAATAATGATAAGCTTACCATCATCACCCCTCTTAGGTAGAGTATCACCATTCTCTACAACTTACCAGATGGTGTAGTTAATCATACGAATGTATTGCCTCATTCGCATTCTCCACACTTGAAACTCACCATGCTTCAGCATGGGTACCCTTGATGCAGTAACCATATGAGTTTCATGAGACATCTTGAATTTCTTCAATAAAACAGATTAGAGTAAAAAACGACTTCTTCTTGATTACAGTTTCTAGATCACAAGCTCTGATACCACTTTTTGATCCCAGTTGAGCAAACGATCCTTTATAGAAACTGACTTAAACAATATTCTATTAAACACTATGCGTAATATAATGTTTAATCTTAAGAAGAAGAACAACAAAAATCACTAAACACCTCAATTATATTAATAACGAATACTCTTGTTGGGTTTTAGGTTCCTTGGATCAAGAATTACTCTAAGTACTGGAACCACGGACAGGTTGGATATAACCACGGACAGAAGTATGTAACCACGGATGAAGACAAACCGAGGCTAGTAGAAGAATGTAACCACAGATATTGATATGTAACCACTGCTAGTATTGTAATAGTCGGTTTAGTTTATTGTATTAGATAAATATGGAAAAGATATTTATCTTGTAGGTTACGTATTGTATAATGTATAGGACTCCTTAGCCTATAAAAGGAGGTTCTAGGTTAGATTAGATATACGTATGTTTTATATCTAAGGTCAATACACTTCAAGGTTGCAAAACCCTAATACTGTAAGAGTATTCGTATTATCAATAATATTGAGGTGTTGAATGTTTATTGTTCTTCTTCTTAAGATTAAGTGTTAAATTCCGAGTAATACTTAATAAGTTTTTGTTACAAGTCAGTTTCTATATTAGATCGTTTGCTCAACTGGGAACAACAAGTGGTATCAGAGCAATCTTCAAACTGAGCTAAAAGATAAAGGAGTTTTTGATAGTGGTTGCTCTGGGCACATGACTTGGGATGGAAGCAATCTGGAAGATTTTGAAGCTTTTGATGGAGGATATGTGGCATTTGGCAATGATCGAAAGGGAGGAAAGATACTTGGCAGAGGAACAATCAGAACAGGGAATTTAGATTTTGAAAAAGTCTATTTGGTACAGGGACTTAAGTACAATTTATTCAGTGTTTCTCAAATGTGTGATAAGAAAAACTGGGTACTTTTTGGGGAAACTGAGTGTGTGGTGTTGTCTCCTGAGTTTAAGATGCCTGATGAGAAGTTTATACAACTTAGGGTACCTAGGAAGGAAAATATATATTGTTTTGATCTAAAAGATGTTCTTCCTAATAGGTCCTTATGTTTGTTTGCTAAAGCATCTGTAGATGAGTCTATTTTGTGGCATAGAAGGCTAGATCATCTCAATTACAAAACAATCAATAAACTGGTAAAAGGCAACTCTAATACTGTAAGAGTATTCGTATTACCATAAGCAGTATTGCCTAGTTATCACTGATGACTATAGTAGATTTTCTTGGGTATACTTTTTGGCTGCTAAGAGTGAGACTAGTGAGATTCTCAAGAGTTTCATTACTAAGATAGAAAATCTAATAAACCATAAGGTCAAAGTAATCAGATGTGATAATGGAACTGAGTTTAAGAATGATGTGATGAATCAGTTCTGTGTAGCTAAAGGTATTGAAAGACAGTTTAGTGTTGCTAGAACACCACAACAGAATGGTGTAGCTGAAAGGAAAAATAGAACACTAATTGAGGCTGCTAGGACCATGTTGTCAGAGTCTAAGTTACCAACTACCTTTTGGGCTGAAGCTGTAGGAATTGCATGTTATGTGCAAAACAGAAGTAAGGTAGTAAAGCCTCATAACAAGACCCCCTATGAGCTGTTACATAATAGGAAGCCAATGATTGCATTCCTAAAACCTTTTGGGTGTCCTGTTACCATCTTAAATACCATAGACTACCTAGGCAAGTTTCAAGAAAAAGGAGATGATGGATACTTTTTAGGCTATTCTACTAATAGCAAAGCCTTTAGAGTATACAATAGGAGGACTAGACTTGTTGAAGAGAACCTACATGTTCAATTCAGTGAAAAGACTCCTAGTGTTGAGACCAAAGGACCAGACTGGCTGTTTAACATTGATATGCTAACCAAATCTATGAATTATGAGCCTATCATTGCAGGAACTTTCACTAATGTTAATGCAGGTAAACAAAAGGATTCTAATGCTGAAACAACTTCTAAGGAAGCTGATTCTCCAAAGGAGTTCTATTTAGTTGAAAAGTGGAAAGCTGGTTCTGTTCCTTCCATCATTGATAAGCAAAGTCCCACTGATGATGAAGTACTGAAAGATGGAGGAAATGTTGATCATCATCAAGATAAGGATGAGTTGTTGAAAGATAACTCAGTGTCGGTAGAAGAAATTGAAAAGAAGAAAAAGTAGTCTGCAAGCACTGCTAAGCCTACTGAAAGCACTGATAGGCCAACTGTAACCGCTGACAAGCCATCTTCTACCACTGAAAGTCCAAGTGAAACCCTGGATAAAAGTACTGGTGATAGTACTTTCTTTGGACCAACTGGAAAGCCATTATTTGGAGAAGAGGAGTATCCACATGATCCTAATATGCCTGCTTTGATTGAGATTGATACTCCTACTGATGATGAAGACATGGATGATTTCTTCATTGCTGATTTGTCTAATTTGGAAACTGTCATTCATGAAAGTCCAATCATCACTACAAGGATTCACAAGATTCATCCCAAGGAATAAATACTTGGAAACTTGAATACTCCAGTTCAAACAAGAAGCAGGGTTAAGAACACTGAACCTTTTCCTGAACATGGGTTCTTTGCAAGATCACTTCACAAAAGAAACAGTCATAAAGATCTGCAAAATTGCCTGTTTGCTTGTTTTCTGTCTCAAAAGGAGCCCAAGAGAGTGGAAGAAGCTTTATCAGAAGAAGGCTGGGTAGAATCAATGCAAGAGGAGCTTTTACAGTTCAAGCTTCAAGAGGTTTGGACATTGGTTGATCTTCCTAATGGAAAAAGGGCAATTGAGACTAAATGGGTGTTCAGAAACAAGAGGGATGAAAGAGGAATTGTTGTAAGAAACAAATCAAGGTTGGTTGCTCAAGGATACACACAGACTGAAGGTTTGGATTATGATGAAGTGTTTGCTCCAGTTGCAAGAATAGAGGCTATTAGATTGTTTTTGGCTTATGCTTCATTCAAGAATTTTGTTGTGTATCAGATGGATGTTAAAAGTGCATTTTTGTATAGCACAATTGATGAAGAGGTTTATGTTTGTTAACCTCCTGGTTTTGAAGATCCTGATCATCCTGACAAGGTTTATAGGGTGAAAAAGGCTATGTATGGGTTGCATCAAGCTCCTAGGGCATGGTATGAGTGCCTGTCTACTTATTTGATGGACAATGGGTTTAAAATAGGACTGATTGATAAAACTTTGTTCATTAGAAAGCACAAAGATGATATTTTATTGGTTCAGGTTTATGTAGATGACATCATCTTTGGCTCTACAAACAAGGAGCTATGCAGAGATTTTGAGAAACTTATGCATGATAAGTTTCAGATGAGTTCTATTGGAGAACTCACTTTCTTTTTGGGACTACAGGTTCAACAAAGGACTGATGGTATCTTCATTAGTCAAGACAAGTATGTAGCAGATGTGTTAAAGAAGTTTGGGTTTCAAGATGTAAAGAGTGCAAATACACCAATGGAGACTCAGAAACCTCTGCTACCAGATGATGGAAGTCCCAAAGTAGATTTGAAGTTGTACAGATCCATGATTGGATCTTTGATGTATCTCACTGCATCTAGGCCAGATATTATGTTCTCAGTATGTGTGTGTGCAAGATTTCAAGTCACACCAAATACCTCACACATGAATGCTGTTAAGAGGATCTTTAGATATTTGAAAGGTTATCCTAAATTGGGCCTTTGGTACTCTAAGGATTCCCCTTTTGACTTGGTGGCCTACACAGCTAGTGTGGATAGGAAGTCTACTACTGGAGGATGTCAGTTCTTGGGAAGCAGATTAATTTCTTAGCAGTGTAAAAAGCAAACCATTGTAGCTAATTCTACAACTGAAGCTGAATATGTGGCTGCTGCTAGTTGCTGTGGTCAAGTTCTTTGGATTCAGAATCAATTGCTGGATTTTGGGTACAATTTTATGCATACTAAGATTTACATTGATAAAAACAGTACAATTTGCATTATTAAAAATCCTGTTTTACATTCTAGAACTAAACATATTGAGATAAGGCATCACTTTATTAGAGATTGTAATGAGAAAAGGTTGATTCAAATGGTAAAAATCCATACTGATTTCAATGTGGCTGATCTTCTCACTAAAGCTTTTGATGTGGGGAGGTTTCAGTATCTTGTTGTTAGTATTGGAATGATTAATCTCTAAATTCTCAAATTGTTTTGTATCAGTTTGTATAAGTATTGGACTGTTATTCTGTAATCTTAGTATTGCTATCTTTGTTTCTAACCACTGATAGTGTTGTTCAAATCACTGCTTGTTGTTCTGTGTTTCTACTAACCATTTTACAGATAAAAGACAAGTCATTATAGAAGCTAAAGAAGTGCTGAAGTTAAATTGTTCATTCATTCAACAAAACAGTTTACAGCTTACAGCTTACATTGAAACTTCCAGTACAAATTAAAAGACTACTTCTATACATGATTTCCTAATACTATCCTCAGCTGTTGGATATGCATGATTGCTGGATATGCATTTGTGATATGCATGACCAGTATGATGAAGCAGCTAAGGATCAAAATGGGAAGGATGGATTGATGCAAACGAAGATGATGAAGATGAATACAGTAGATGAAGCACAAAGGACATAGTCATATTATACTTGCATCTACTGGTTTCACCAAAAAGCATCATCCATTTTCTTTTTTCCCTTCCCCTTTACGATGTGTGAAGAAGCACCACAACTTGGTGCAGAAAGACCAAGAACCACCTCTCTGTCTTTTGGGAGTGGTGGATTTCTTGTTCGTGGTCTTGGTTGGGGTTGGGATGATGAAGGTTGGGAGTTTGAAGTTATCTTCTTTGAGGAGTCATCAGAGTCCTCAGATGCATCACTTGGATTCACCACACTATCATCTTCAGATGATGGAAGAAATGGGGATTTTAATGGTCTTGGTTCTTGTGGAGGAAAGTAGAACTGCCATGGGTTACCATCTTTACTTGATGATGAAGATGATGATGAGGAGGATGTTAGATTCACTACTTCTGGTTTATTCCAACTAGGGTTCCACATTGTGATTGCAGTTAATTGGAGACTTTGGAGCAATTAGGGTTTTGATATTGATTGGTGTGTGAGTTATGTAAGATTTGGGTTCTTTTTATAAGTGGAGTTTAGGGTTATGGAAGTAAATAAGGGGCAGGTTAAATGTGGTTGGGGAGTTAATGAGTTTCTTGGGCGTTGGACTGATATTAGTTCTAGAAGTTGACCATATTGACTTATCTGTTCAAACCACGGATAGGTCTTTTGGAACCACTTCTGGCTCTTACTAACCACTGACAACAATAACCTTATTCTCTGTGTTGGTTTTGTGTTTTTGTGTTGCAGGTATGAAGGATTTGTGTGCATAAGGAGTTGGTGTGTTAGCTGCTTATGTTAGTTGAGAAAAAAAAATGTATAATCCTTCATATTTTTGTGAGATCTTACTTATTGTGACACAGATTTACTTGCTATATCTCTTGGTCATTTGGAAGAAGTGATTCAATGTATCCGCTGATGGTATGTTTCAACCGCGGATAGCAGTTCTGGAACAGCAG
Organism: Chrysanthemum seticuspe; assembly: GCA_019973895.1. Classification (NCBI taxonomy): domain Eukaryota; kingdom Viridiplantae; phylum Streptophyta; class Magnoliopsida; order Asterales; family Asteraceae; genus Chrysanthemum; species Chrysanthemum seticuspe. Next base: position 342,628,371 of record BPTQ01000008.1, on the reverse strand, counting down.
ATAGCATGGTGCTTAGTTTTGGATATTACAGGGGCTGTTTGGTAACATTGGCAAACCTATATCACTCTCCCCAAATCACGGACGGATCATTTATTCGATTCTCAAACCTCTTCCAATTGGCGCTCAACCTTAACCCTAATCACTTTCTTTGCATAATTCACAAAACCCACTTCATACTCATCATTAATTACAATGGCTGAAAAGTATTCCACTTCACATAACCTTGTTGCCATCCTCACCAAGAATGCTCGATCTGAAGGGTTTCATCAAATGATCGATTTCCTAGTTCACAGTCCCATTCACTATGCTTTAACAGTTAAACCCACCATTCTTAAAGCCTACATACATCAATTCTGGAGGAATGCTACACTTGAAGAGGTTGATGGCGTGGAGGTGTTTAGTTCTGCTGTGGATGAGCATGCTATTTCTGTTACTGAGGAAATCATTAGGGAAGTTTTGAAGTTTGATGATGTTGATGGTGTTGATAATCTTTCAGATGTTGAGATTGTTGCTGGTTTAGAGAGATTAGGATATACACATAGGGGTGAAAAGGTACAATTCTTTAAGAGTTTGTTTTCACAACAATGGAAGTTTTTGATTCACACCTTGTTGATGTGTATGAGTAACAAGACCACAGGTTTTAATGATTTTCCTTCAAAAATTGCTACTGCTATTATTTGTTTATTTGATGGAAGTTAGTCCTAGTTGTCCGTTTCATTCGTACACTCCTTTATTTCCTTGTAGAGATTAAACATGTAAGACACCGACTAAGGAGTATACTCGTTTTTGGAATCCTTCGTATACTACATGAAGTATGAGGGATCATACAAGTTGTCCAAGGAGATAAACTACAAGGTGTTAGTCAACTTGTTTGGATCCTATGTTTATCATAAATGGGAAGAAGGATTACAAAACATGATTGGGGAGTATTTAGTAGGATCTGGTTAATTTGAAGGAAGGTAGTCTATTTGTTTATTATCGTCATCGTTAAAAACTTCCTTTTAGTAATTTTGGACACCAGAACAATGAGTATGTGTAGTTGTTCCACACTTAGTTTTTGAAGGTAACAACACTTTTGTTTGAGAATTTCTTAACATGGAAAAGTGGGGATACACATATAGGATTAGAGAGATTTGGTCGTTGTTAGAGTTGTAGATTTTCTAATAGTTGTGGTAGTTGTAGTAGTTTGAAGTTTTGAAGGGATTACTAAAGGAATCATTGTCTTTATCGTACGAGTAGGTGTCGTCTTGAAAATGATCGATTTCCTAGTTCACAGTCCCATTCACTATGCTTTAACAGTTAAACCCACCATTCTTAAAGCCTACATACATCAATTCTGGAGGAATGCTACACTTGAAGAGGTTGATGGCGTGGAGGTGTTTAGTTCTGCTGTGGATGAGCATGCTATTTCTGTTACTAAGGAAATCATTAGGGAAGTTTTGAAGTTTGATGATGTTGATGGTGTTGATAATCTTTTAGATGTTGAGATTGTTGCTGGTTTAGAGAGATTAGGATATACACATAGGGGTGAAAAGGTACAATTCTTTAAGAGTTTGTTTTCACAACAATGGAAGTTTTTGATTCACACCTTGTTGATGTGTATGAGTAACAAGACCACAGGTTTTAATGATTTTCCTTCAAAAATTGCTACTGCTATTATTTGTTTATCTGATGGAAGGAAGTTTAATTGGTCTAGGATGATTTATGAGGGGTTAGTACAAAACATTAGGAAGAAGGGTAAATACTATTTGTATCCTAGGTTTGTTCAACTGATTGTGGAACATCAAATAGAGGAACCTGTTGAACATACTAGGGAGTATGAAGTACATCATATGCTTCCTAAGGTTTTTGCTCATATGAGGAATCAGCCACAGAATGTACAAATTAGAGATGTTCCTTTATTTCCTCACATGCTTACTTTGCCTGTTGATCCTGAGTTTGATGAAGGTCTTGTGTCTCAACCTATTGTCACTGTATCTACTGCTAGTACACCTCAATCCACTGATAGTCATACCCAAACCACTGTTACACCTATTGTATGGACTAAGAGAAAGAAGGGCACTAAGCTACCTCAGGCTAGTGTTAGTGGTGTTGTTAATGAGGCTGTCACATGGAGTGGATGTGACATGATTGGAAGGGCTTCCACTACTGATTCATGCTTAGATGCTGGTCAGGATAGTGGAAACATAAATAAGACCCAACCATTGGCAACTTCTAATGTGGAGAGTTCCTTGGAACTTAACACAGGTAGAGGAATCCCTAGCCAACTGGCTGCTACAGGGTGCATAGATGATCTGGCAAGGTCTGATGCTATGATTACTATATCCAAGGATTCACCTCTCGGAGCAGTTAACACAGCTCGAAGTGATGAGGATAGATTGGAACATGAAACTGAATTGACGGATCCTGAGTTTGTACATGGTGACTTTTCCAATGAACCACCTCTCGGACTAGTTCACACAGGTCGAAGTGGGGAGGATATTCTTGAACGTTTAAATGAATTGACGGCTCAGTGTGCCAAGATGGAGAATACAATTTCAGGTCTACAGGAGTTGACTGTGTTTCAGGGAAAGGATATTAGGAGATTGAAGCATAGAGTGTTGGTTTTGGAAAAAGTAAGAAGACCTGGGGCTGCTGTTTTGAAAGCTATGAGAAGAAAGAAAAAGAAGGTGGACTCCTCTCCAGCTCTGAATGTGGAAGATGCATCCAAACAGGGGAGGAGTGAAGGTATGAATTCAGGGGAGGCTGGTGATATATCTGTTGATGTACCTATGGATGAAGATGTTGATAGTGGAGATAATGAATTTTTGGTTTCTGATAAAGATGGGAATGAGGCAGTTCTTGAAATTTTGAAGAATGTTGTAGAAGATGTAGTGAAGGACAAAAACACTGATGGTATGTCTGAAACCATGGTTAGTACTCTTGTAACCACTGATACAGTTTCAGACATCACAATTATACCCACTACTATCATACCCACTGCTATCATAACCACTTCCACTGTTGTCACAACTCTCTCTGTATCACCACCTAAAACTAAAGAAGTTGAGAAAGAAACTGCAAGTACATTGATAAACCTAAGTAAAACCTCATCTATTTCTACACCCATCATTACACCTGTTTTATCTGTTTCATCTACTGCAAATAAACCCAAAACAAAAAGTTTAGTTATTGGTGAACCTTTGAAGAAGAAGGTAGTTCAATCTGATATTGGAAAAGGAAAAGGGGTTGCAGTACCAGAGCTGAAGTTTAAAAATAAAGCAGAACAAGAAGCTTATGATGCAGAGTATGCTAAAAGTATTGTAGCTGATGATCAAGCAACTTTAGTGAAAAGAAAGCAAGATGAAGAGGAAGCTAGTCAGAGATGGTTAGCTACATGGTATGAATCACAAAACTATCTTGAAGCTTCTAAATTAATGAGTAATGAGTATACTGCACAAGAATGGGCTTTGTTGGATGATGAGGAAAAAGCTAGACTTTTGGGTACATTGGCAAGGAAGTTCAGTAAAGAAAAGAAGCAAGTTGTAAGAAAGAAACCTCCTTCAATTGCTCAGATGAGGAATGTATTGATGAAGATTATTAAGAATTCAGGCATACATGTTTCTGATAATCTTAGTAGGTGTTCATTTGAAAGAATTTTTGAGATTTATGAGAGATGTATGAGAATTAATCATGATGATTACTGTCCAATGAATTCTAAAAAGGAGGAAGAGTGGATTAAAAAAGATGATGAATGGATTCAAAGTAAAAGAAAGAGAAAATCTGAGGTTCAAGAGACATCTGATTCCAAAAGATTGAAATTAGTTGCAGATGGTAATCAAATTATTTCTTATGAGTTTAAGCTTAATGGAAGTGAAAGAGTTTGGAAAATTCAAAGACTCAATAATGAAGTTTAAGAGTATAATAAATTTTCACAGATTCTTCAGTATTTTGATAGAGATGATTTGATGAATCTTTGGATACTTTACAAGAATAAGTTTGGTGAAGTACATCCAAATGATTATCATGAGAGACTGGTTTACCATCATTTGAAGATTTTATTTGAACCTACTCATGATGAACCTGAATGGAAAGGACTCTACAATGGTCAAGTTACTAGATGGTTTTTATATCAAACTTGTGGAGTTCATGTTTTAACTGTTTCTGGAGAAATTATTCATATGCTTGTAGAAGGTGATTATCCTCAACTGAATAAGTATCCAGCAGTTATTGCTCAGATGTTGAAGCCTGGTTGTATCAAGATGTTAGTACCCTATGATGGCCAAGCTTACAATTTGTTGCTGAAGTATGAGAATATTCTTAAGGCTAGTAAGTGTTTGGCTACATCCTCCAATTCAGATGTTTTGACTTAAAAGAAACTTGAGAATTCTGTTGGAATGTATCAAGTTTAGGGGAGGATTGTTGGGTTTTAGGTTCCTTGGATCAAGAATTACTCTAAGTACTGGAACCACGGACATGTTGGATATAACCACGGACAGAAGTATGTAACCACGGATGAAGACAAACCGCGGCTAGTAGAAGAATGTAACCACTGATATTGATATGTAACCACTGCTAGTATTGTAATAGTCGGTTTAGTTTATTGTATTAGATAAATATGGAAAAGATATTTATCTTGTAGGTTACGTATTGTAGAATGTATAGGACTCCTTAGCCTATAAAAGGAGGTTCTAGGTTAGATTAGATATACGTATGTTTTATATCTAAGGTTGATACACTTCAAGGTTGCAAAACCCTAATACTGTAAGAGTATTCGTATTATCAATAATATTGAGGTGTTGAATGTTTATTGTTCTTCTTCTTAAGATTAAGTGTTAAATTCCGCGTAACACTTAATAAGTTTTTGTTACAAGTCAGTTTCTATATTAGATCGTTTGCTCAACTGGGAACAACAACTCTGAATAGTATTAGAGTTTTACAACCTTGAAGTTTATCGAACTTAGATATATCTAACACACGTATATCTAACTCTAACCTAGGACCTCCTTTTATAGGCTAAGGAGTCATTTACAATATACAATATGTAACCTACAAGATAAATATCTTTTCCATATTTATCTAATACAAAATACTAAACCGACTTACCAAACTAGCAGTGCTTACAAAACATTAGCAGTGGTTACACAATACTACTAGCCATGGTTTAACATAGCAGTGGATTCCTTTCTTCTAGCCTTGGTTTCTTTTGCTCTAGCAGTGGTTCCATACTTAGAATAATTCCTTTTCAGTGAAACCTAAAACCCAACACTATCTGATGCAAATGGAAAAATGTGTTCATGAAACACTGCATCTCTTGACACAAAAGTAGAAGGAGTTAACAAATTATAGAGCTTATATCCTTTTTTATTGGAAGGATAACCTAGAAAGACACAAGGTACACCTCTTGGTTGAAACTTATCAGTTGTTCTTGAAGGACTACTCACCACAGCAAAACAACGAAACACTCTCAAATGGTCATACACAGGCTTTTTCTTCAACAAAACTTCATAAGGAGTAATATTACCAAGCACAGATGAAGGCACTCTATTAATTAGATAAGTTGCAGTAGTAACATAGTCTCCCCAAAACTTGAGAGGAAATTTAGAGTGAAACCTTAGAGATCTTGCAGTATCCAATATGTTTCTATGCTTTCTTTAAACCCATCCATTTTGTTGTAGTCTATTTACGCATGTTGTTTGGTGAACTATACCTTGACTTGTCAAAAATGGTCCACACTGTCCCTTTATAAACTCCAATGCATTGTCAGATCTAACAATCGTAATATGCTTTTCAAATTGTGTAGACACAAACTATAAAAATGCCTCAAATGCATCATACTTTTGTACCAACAAAAAAGTCTAAGTGACTCTACTGTAGTCATCTATTATTGTCAAAAAAATACTTGTATTTACCATTTGTTGGAACTTTTTAAGGTCTATATATGTCTATATGAATAAGCTCAAAAACATTAGACCTATGCGAATCACTAACTGAGTAAGGAAGCTTGGTAAACTTTGCCATAGGACAAGATAAAAAAGTATCGAGACATGAAGATTCTGAAACAGAAACTGGCAAATCATTCATATATTTCAACTTTGAGTCGGGCACATGTCTTAAATCAGACAAAGAAAGCTTTTTCATCGTAGAGTTTACCAAATTTGAGAACACATTATCCACTTTGTCAGATGGCATGTTAACCAGATGATACAAGCCTTTTTTCTTCCTACCCAGTCATGTCACCTTCTTTGTTGTCAAGTCCTAAACAACACAAAATTTGGGATAAAATGACACAACACACTGACAATCCTCTGTCAATTAGGCACTAATAGCAGGCTAAACTTAAATAATGGAACCACTAACACAACTTTGAGTATAATCCCATTTTTAAGCTTTACTTAACCTACATGTGAGATCACTGAAGTTTTACCATTTGGCAGTCTTATTTGTGGTTGAATTTGTAACAAGAAAGGATCAAACATACTATCATGCACTGGTGTCATATTAGTCGATGCACCAGTATCACAAATCTAATCCTCAAGTATTTCTAACATATCTAAATGACTACTAAGACATGCAATACGTGTTGTAAACTGATGATCAAACTCTTCTTCAACATTACTGAACACATTCATCTGTTGCACACTTTTCAACAGTTGCTCAAATTGCTGAGGTGTGAAACTAATATTCCCACTTTCCACATGTGCAGCAGTTCTTGGCACATTATGAAACGGATTCATGTTCTGAGCTTGAATTAGCCTAAACTGCTTTGATACCCCTTTGTGTTTAGGATGCCAAGAAGGATACCCAACTTTCTCCCAACATCTCTCTCGTGGATGCAACTTAAAGCCACAAATGGAGCGCTTGTATTTAACATTCCCTTTGTTATACAATGCAGCAACTTCAATACCAGATGAAGATCCAAATAACAACCTCTATGATTCTTCCTGCTGCAACAAAGAACAAGCATTCTCTACACTAGGCAAAGGAAAAATCATCAAGATTTGACTTCTTTGATGACTGTAATGATCATCTAAACCATTAAAAAAATAGGAAAAGCCTTTGTTCTTCCTTCTGCTTATTCAAACTAGCTAGTAACATACTAATATCAGTAGTAATTTCACTTATAACAGGCAACACATTCATATTATCCAATTCCTCCCAAACACATTTCATATTATTATAATATTCTCCAATTGATCCACCATGTGTGATCTCATATGTATCTTTGTTCAACTTATACTTTCTTGATCCATCACTCAAAGAGAACCTCATTTCCAATTGTTGCCATATCTCACTTGCACTACCAACAACATGATAGACTTAGCAATTGAATCACTAACAGACCCTATAATCAAACAAATCACCATGTTATTACACGTGTCCCAAAATTAAGCACGATTAGCATCAGTTGTAGATCTAATCACAGTACCTTTAATGAAACCTAACTTCCTCTTTGTGGATAACTCTATCTCAATCGCCCTTCTCCATGTACGATAGTTCTATGCACTAGTTAACTTTTCTTGAACAGTAAGAGATCTAGGTCCATCAGAAGGATGAAGGTAAAGTAGATTTTGGAAAATTGCTGGTAATGTGTGTTCCGTTGATGTAGAAGCCATTGTTGATTGATTAAGAACTCAAGAAACAAACAAGATTGTGCGGAAATGTAAAAATAGAGTATCTACACACACTAGACACACTCTAGCGCACTTGTGTGTGAAATAACAAACTTTTTAATGGTTTTTAATGGTTAGCATTCCATGGATGAAGCTTTGATACCATGTGAAGTTCTAACAAACAAGAGAGCAAAATGAAGGGAAAAATATTTATTGAATTGTTGAAGGGAAAGTGTAATAGAATTACAAAATATAAAGAGGAAAAAATAACTGTCAAACTTCCACTGCACTCGTCTTTGCAAAAGATATCAAAGTGGTCTCATGATAGAATATTATAAGGATACAACGTCCTTGCATATGTATTTTCAGATCCAGAGGTTTAACAATTACAAGTGTGTTTATACCAATCTTTGCACGTCACATATTTATATCCAGAATTCGATAAAATGTTATAACATTATTAAAAGAAATAGTGGTTTAGGAGTGTGAAAATGTTGACGTTCAAAAAATTATAAGTAATTGTATTTTTTTAATCATTTATCTGAAAACATATACTTTTAAGCATCGCAAAAAAGAATATAATTTCAGTTATCCGAAATTGTATATTGATAGATAATTTTAGACTTTGAAATGCTTAATATATTCCCTTTCGAAATGCTTAATTATTTTCATTCAATCACAATTAGCAAAAATCTACAAGTCGGAAATTTATGCATTAATTTGGACATTTGCAACTTTCATCAACCTAGCAAACAAAAACTAAACACAACCTCCACAACGATGAAATAAGAATCAAGCACAGTAAATGACCAAATAATTATTTACCATAATCTAAAACTAAAAAAACTATCAACTTTCTTTGTTTTGTTGATTGCTTGAATGTTTTTATTTTTCGTGTGGTTTATGGTGTAAAAAAATGAATATTGTGAAGATTTATGGTGTAGATTTATGATGAGGGTGTGTAGTTTTGGAAGTTGTGGTTTGATTTGAAGTTATTTGTGGTTTTTAGAAGATTAATGAAAAAAAGATGGTTGTAATGGTGGTGGTGATGGTTGGAGATAAAGATGTATAAATGAAAAAGAAAAAAATGAAAAATTTAATAACGGTGGTGGGTGGTGGTGGATGGTTGGAGATGAAGATATATAAAGGAAAAAGAAAAAAAAAAAGAAAAATTTAATAATGATGGTGGGTGGTGGTGGATGGTTATAATGATTGGTGGTGCTGAGTGGAGATGAAGAAAAATGAAAGCAGATGATCAGGTGATTGTGTTAACTTTAGAAGTAAATTACACCGTTCGTCTCTAAGTTATACCAAAATAATTGAATAATTAATATAACTCGGTGAAATAATCAAAATACCCTCATATGCAAGGGGGACTTAACATATGTTGACTAACGGTCGATAGTCAAATGAACTTTGAAAGATGTAAAACATGAACAGTAGAAACCTCAAACGTATTTGCTTTGAATTTAAAGCTTAGCGTGTATTTTTAATACAAGTTAAAGGATGAAAGTTGTATTTTACTCAAAAATCTAAAAAACAATTGCAAACATTAAACGAAAATGCTACATTCGTAAATGGTCGCAAAAATATTTCACAAAATTACGTGTCATCAATAAAATCATCTTAATCAATTCTCTCTTTTACTTTAAAATTTCCGTCTTTCTATCAATGCATGACACATCCTTTTGTATAAACTAGACGAGTACCCATGCATAGCAACGAGATTTTATAGCGCTAGATAATTTTAGTGATAAAAAAAGTTTATGGGCAATAAACGAAAAATAATAAAATTTTGAGGATTTGAGGATTAAACATAATGTTATAACCCGTCTTGACCCGTGTGGTTCAACCGGTTAAACCATTTCGGTTGAAAAATGGGTCAATCTAAGCCGGGTCATCCCAATGGGTTGGGTGAAAAAAGCGGGTCGAATTAAACTGAGTCAACCCGTCGGGTTTGAAGCGTCCTGGGTCAACCCGGTTTTTTATGTGTATTAACAGTTTCCTTTTGAACAAATATGAAGTAAACAAAAAATAATTCAAACTACTTGAGTACTTTTTAAATGTATGGCTTAATTTTAATACTTTTTAAATGGGCTAAAAGCTTGACATTTTTTAACATTTCTACATTTTAATATTAAATATTAATCATTTTTACTTTATATGTAACAAGTATTTGTAACCCGCCGCGATGCGGCGGGATTTTTTATGGTGTTTCGTCACTACAAACTCTATATAAATCCCTGTAGCTAAAATCCAAAACTTTATTCCCAAATAACAAAATATTTAGAACTTTTATAATTGCTCAAAACTATTAGTTGCGGCTGAACATCCAGAATACACCTCAAAAAATTTGTTGAAAGACATCGGCCTGCTGCACGTTCACCTGTGTAATTCGTATGTATACAACGCCCCACCTGACTTTGTTTACTATCCTGTAAATGGTTAAATCAATTTTCAGCAGGTACATATTGCACTGAGACTGTATTGGATGGTTTGTGATTATATACATGGAATACATCCATGTATATACTTATTTTAGAATAAAAACAGGCAATAGTAACCATTCGGTTCTGACATGTATAAAAAATACCCGTTTCGATTTGAATCTGTTTTAAAATTTTAGCGCGTTTCGACCTGTATTCAGGCACTAACAACCTTTATCATCTAGTTTTTTCGCTCGTTCCAAGTTCAAAGTACCAATTGAGTTCATACCAACAAAAAAGTTAGCTAACTGAATAACAGATTAAAAATCCCGCCAATCGTACCTTGTCATGGGACAATAAAGAACCAAGCAAGCGTGGCATTGCACATGCTGATGAGCACCGTTTGGCTCGTTTGGCAGTTCGTTTAAACCTGTAGCAGCAACTTATTCAGAAAAATATTAGCAAGAAAAAAAAATTGGAAGAATTTGCAGAAGTCTATTTACCTATACAGTGAGGTGACAAAGAATGAGCAGCTAGTGGTTGTGACGGCAATGCTGATGGTTGAGCTGCTATTTATACAGGATAGGCACGTGGTGGGTAAATTTCTGTTACAAACAACCACAATAATAAATATAACTACATGTGAATCAAGATCAAAAACACAAAACAAATTTGAGTTTTTTCACCGTTATTGTCTGTAAAAAAAGCTTATCCAAACACTCCCATTTGTACTCCATACTGATTACTGAGGATGTGTATAACATGTATATTCTATTGTAAATTTTTTTTAAAGCCAATGAAAAATTGGCATAGTAACTGCAACTTGAAGTTGTAGCTGGAGGAACCTGTTAAATGAACATCCAAACACTCGTTACATATTTCATGATGAACCCAAAATGGGAAGTTTAAGTCATTGATTGGGAAACCAAAGTAATCGGTCAAAACGGGCAACTTTCGTGTTCTTACCTCAAGAATAGACTTTTCATGACAATCAAGTGACAGCAAAGCTGAGCGACCACTTTCAGTTGAAAGCATTTCCTGGTCAGTGTCAACATAGGTTGGTTAGGTAGTCAGATGCGACGCTGACCTTAATTGCTACTAATTTGCCAAACAAAAAGTTGTCTTAACAAATGGTTAGTGATTATGCATAATCTCATATTTCATTATCACCTACGGGTCCATGTTCTACTTTAAGCTGGTAAGTTATCTGCACACAAAAAAAGCATTCATCCCAACCTGAAAATTAATGTAGATTTAATTTACTTTAAATAGTGCTTAACTTTTGTCCAAGAAACAAATCCATCGATCGCATTTCTGCAATGTAACCTCGGTAAATTTTGATCTTCCGCTACAGAGTGTTCAAGAAGAAGGGAGCTTGTTAAATATTATAACCACGTATTGTTATTCAAATAATACAATAACAATACCACATCAAAAACCATTCGACTGTTTCTTCACTAATACTTCACATCTTCGACCTTCAAAATAATAATACATGTAATTGTTTGTGTTATTCTTCAATAATACAATAACAATAACACATCAAAATACTAATACATGTAATCGTTTATGCTCTTTTTCCTTATCAAAACAATTCGGCTGTATCACTATATAATCGTTTGTGTTATTCTTGGAGTTACAGAGAGGCATATTCTGACCGCCTGTTTGTTAACCACAGTAACCATATGTGGACCGTTTTACCAAAACTGAACTGTAAGAGAATGCGACAGTAGATGCTATATTTTTCAAAAAATATTCTATGTTTTCTGACCTCGCTGCAGTTGGGTATGGTTGATGAAGTTTTTTCTTCGTTCCTGCAGATTCCTTTTCCGCTTTTGTTGGATCTACGTAAAAACAATACAGGCAAAAAATTCACACAGCAAGTTAGTCCAAAATATTATGTTTTCTTAATGAATTATATCAAAGTAACTTATCGTGTCACGCTTTCAGTCCTTAGTTTTGGAATATCTTACTTGCTATAAAATAAGTTATATAAAGTTTCCGAAACACCACCTAGCTAATGAGTGTCGCAAATATAAGTCACCACACAACATATTATATATCCTTGGAAACATGCTCATTTACCTAATAAAACTTATAAGTTACAATTCTTTATTATTTTCGTAAATATTACCGGAGCACTGTTTCAGCTTTGTTATAGTGATGCGCAAATTATTCTATGTCCTCATTGCGTCAATCTACAAACATGAAAACCGACCATAAAAGTAATACGTAACCTTTTACCAGACCGAAAATGCAATATTCATTACCCCATAAAATTGAACACAATTACCCAAACCCATGAAATTCGAAGTCACCCATGTTTTCCTCAACAACAAAAACGAAAAACACAATTGAATAGTGAAAATTATAAAAGGTTGTAGTACCTGAAGGATGCGCCTTTCGCTGAGCAATAAGGATATTGCAATTGTTACCATCACCTCCTCCAATGGATCCCTTCAACAGAAAACGAAACCCATTTAATATAACCAAAACCTTTAAAATCCGGAAAAAAACCCAATTGAATAGTGAGAATACAGAAAACCTATAAAAAAGAAAAGGAAATTAAGCAAATTTGAGTAAAATTACCACAAAAGGTTATTCATGTGTATATCCACTAAACCATCAGCCACAAATGACATGCAACAGATGAAACCCAACAAAAACCCTAGACAAAGATATGCATGTCTAACCTGAACTGAAGTAGATGACACCAACCTCATAGAGCGAGAAACCTTTCTTACCAAAGAAGAAACAGAATCGGCATATATAATACCGACAACTACCCAAAATTAGGTGAAACTTAAAAGGGCCAGAAAAGAGAAGCCCAAGATAATGGGCCAAAAACACCGCTGTTACATAAATGAATAAAAAATTTGAGATAATAAAATAATATAGTTGTAATGAGGGTTGTGCCATATATCCTATATAAATATGGTTATACGGATATCTTTTATAAAATTATTTGTGAATACGGCATCCCACAATATTAAAATCGTGAACCTGGTAGACTTCCACTATGTGGGTCTCGGGTCCCTTGTATCCTAGCTAGCAATATGACGTGTAAACGTGCCGACTGACATTTTTATTTGCTTAGAGTGGAAGGTGTCATAACAAGGCTTAACTTCGTCATCGCGCCATCTCAGCGCCACATCAGCATCTCATTTTCCCACAACTAACCACAACAAACCCCCTCCTCACTCATAACAAACCTCAACCTCTTCATTTGGGGCCCACAATTACACACACTACACACACAAACACACACACTACACACACAAACACACAAACCGTTCTGATTTTGTGTCAGTAGATAAGCTCGTCGTCCCCACGATTTGGTAGTCCACGGCGAGCCACAACGAGGCACCCCGGTGTGGCGGCGAGCCACGGCGGGGCTCCACGTCACCCACGGCGAGCCACAACCATCTCCACACCGTCCGCTCTTACATTCATTAACGAAAATGACTTTTGGAAACCATGACATGCATGGAGAACAAAGGCTCCTATACACCATCCATAAAAGGATTACATTTTCATATTTCAGAAGAAGAAAAACTAAAAGAGAATATTAAGCTTTATGGGTTCACTAGAAAGAAGGCCACATGCAGCGTGTGTACCAGCCCCAGCACAAGGGCACATTAACTCTATGCTAAAACTCGCTAAAACTCTTCATTCCAAAGGCTTCCTTATTACCTTTGTCAACACCGAGTTTAACCACGAACGTCTCATTAGATCTCGAGGCTCTGATGCAGTACATGGATTGCCATCCTTTTGCTTCAAGACCATTCCTGATGTCCTTCCGTCGCCTCAAAACTTTGATGTCACCCAAGACGTTGCAAGTATGGCTAAGTCCGTTGATGAAACGGCCTTGGTTCCATTCAAAAGTCTCATCACCAATTTAAATACTTCGTATTCTCCGGTTACTTGCATTATAGCAGACTTCCTTATGGTCTTCACCCTTGAAGCCGCAAAGGAGTTCAATATTCGGGAGATACTAAAACAAACACCTCATTTATTAAAAAAACATATCACATTAAACATTAAAACACAAAGTACATTAAACATTAAATACGAATTACATTAAACATTAAAACTACAACGAGAATGAGTAAAAATAAAACTACTAAAACTTAAGAATACGAATCATCTGAGTTCCAACCCTCGTCACTTGAAGAGGAATAAAACTCGCCATTAAAGAACATTGTCTCCATGATGTCAAAGCAGTTATCTCTAAGATATTGAGCTTCCCTGGCTTCTTGTTCACAACGAGCAACTTCCTCGCGTGCCTCCTGTTCCATTATCTCTTTATAATTTTTCTTCGTCCTGTTCAAGTTGACGAAGGGAAGCCTCACTTAATCAAAATGGATTGTTTTCAAGATCCACCTGTGGACTGTTAGCAGCTCGATTGTTAACAGGTGGAGTGTTAACAATTGGATTGTTAACAGGTGAAGTGTTAACAATTGGATTGTTAACAGGTGGAGTGTTTAAAAATATATTTTCCGGTTGGAAAACCGGAAAGACATCTTCAGGTGGTGTTGAGTAAACTTCAAATTCTTCTGGAGTTGGAAAGCTAGTTTTCGGCAACTGTGTTGGAGTTGGAAAGCTAGTTTTCGGCAACTGTTGTGGACTTGGGAATTGCTGAGAAAAATCTTTGCGAGACATTTTTGTGTGTGTGTAAGTTGTGTGTTCCAAACAACTCTGGTAGAGTAGTATATATAAGCAGAGTTGATTTTGAATTTGAATAAATCCCGCTCATATTTGATTTTTAAATTTCAAATTTGAATTTGAAATTATCCCACTCAGAATTAACCAATATAATTTAAATTTGAATTTGAATAGGTTGAGGGGGTGTAAGTGAAAATTTATTTGAAAAGGTTTAGGGGTGAAATGATTTTTATTTTTTATTTTATTTTATTTATTTTTTTTACCCTTAACGCCCCGTTATTGGGGTAATTTGGGGCCTTTAACGCCCAAATAACTTGGGGCTTGGTGTGGGTAACTTGTCTTAACGCCTCATAACGTGGGAATAACGCCCCCCTGCAACTGCTCTAATTTATTGGAGAAGGGTTTGATGCCCCTCAAAGGTATAGTACTCTATTTTTTCTTTCACCCATATTAATTTACTTTTATATCACCTTGTTAAAAGCTAGGACTATTAACCTTTTGTATACTTAGGGTTGTAAATGATCCGGACGAACACGAACGGAGCCTTGTTCATGTTCGTTCGTTTAATTTTAACCAGACAAATAAACAGACGCTAACGCTTAAACGAATGAATTTTCTTGTTTATGTTCGTTTATTAAGAAAATGAGTTGTTCATGTTTGTTTATGTTCGTTCATTAAGACATTAAACGAACCCTAATGAACATACACAATCGAACATAAATAAACGTAAAAAACAAACATAAAATTTATTATATTATGCATAATACTCTATTTTATAAGTGTTGTTTTGTTTAAATAAACCAGTTTAAAAGTATACAAGTAAAAGATATTATATACAAACATAAACAAATAAATAAATATAAACAAACGTTAATAAACTCTTAATCGTTCATGAACATTAATCAACGGACGCAATTTTTGTTCATATTCGTTCATTTTACTAAATAAACGTAAAATATTATTCATGTTCGTTTATTTAATAAATAAACAAACATAAATGATAACACCAAATAGTCATGAATATTAAGTGTCAATTTTCCCTGATAATGCTTGTAATTTATATCATTTATATGGATTTATGCTTGTTTTCCATATTTTTCCACTTTCAGA
Source organism: Chrysanthemum seticuspe (assembly GCA_019973895.1). NCBI lineage: Eukaryota > Viridiplantae > Streptophyta > Magnoliopsida > Asterales > Asteraceae > Chrysanthemum > Chrysanthemum seticuspe. The sequence goes on along the minus strand of BPTQ01000008.1, from coordinate 342,612,578 downwards.
TAAATTACGAGCATTGGAGCTAAAGAGACGCGGAACTGGAGAAATAACTAAAGATTTATCACAGTATGCTACTTTGAAGAACTTACGGCGTAACTCGTCTCTCACATTATGCCGTAACTATTGCGTGACTCAGAAAACCAACTTATCAGAAGGTTACGGCGTAACTCTTCCCAAAGGTTACGACGTAACTATATTAGGTCAACAGGTTCCACGCCGCTGATACTTACGCTGTAACTACTGCATCTACTACTACGTAACCGAGTTTATTGATGACTACGGCATAACCACTCATAAGGTTACGCCGTAACCAGCAGATCTAGTGCAAAATACGAAGAAATAGAAGGTTACGGCGTAACTCTTATATTAGTTACGCCGTAACCCAGATCTGGCCTATAAATACCCCACGAATTCCAGCATTTCTAATCATCCCATTCCACACACAACACTCAGAGAACGTGGGAAAAAGCTCAAGGCAGGTCTAGAGGAGCATACGGAGCTGTCTCCAAGGGAAAAATCACTCACCTACGATAAGCATTAGCGTTTTATATTTCTTTTACTTTCAATTCATGTATTTCGTACCTTTGAATATTGAATTGGTTTGCATGATTAATATGAGCGGCTAAGCACCTCTTGGTGCTGGCCTAGTTATGATTCCTTAATTATTTTGTTTGCATTTACTTTACTTCCGTACAATTATTTTTAAGTGTATGCATGCATAGTTTATTGGTAGCCATCCTTGGTTCGGTAGTTTTGAATGGCGGTAGAGGCCAATTGCCTAGGAGATATGACCAACTGACCCTAGGTGAGCGGACTGAGACGGGAAGTGTAAGATATGACCAACTAACGACCCTTTCTACTTGTGCGATTTGACCAACTGATCACGTATCGTTTGGATGAACTTAAGAATTAGGGGTGCGTGTCTAAGTTCCTAACGGCCGGGCATTCACTATTATAAATCTAGCATGTAGCGGTACTTAATGACTTGGTTTAGGGGACCAGGAACAATAGGACTTATGAAGGGACACCTGACTTCTCCTGTGGTGGCATCTTTGCTGATAGGTTAGAGCGAATTGACCAAATGCTGTCCTCTCGACTTTAACCCCACCTGAAGTAATTGGAAGTAAGTAGACGTAGACATAACTAGCTAGGAGGATTAACTAGGTTAGCACCACTCTCCTCTATTGATTTCCCTTTATCATTTTTTTTGCTTTTATCTGCTTTTTATTTTGCTTTAGTAGTTTAATTAATTAAATCCTTATCGAAACCATTATTAATCTGTGACACCTAGACTTAGTAATAATCCATCACAATAGCTCTTGGGACGACCTCGGCTTTACCGATTACTACACTACACAAGACCCGGTACACTGCCCGTTAGTGCACTAGGGTAGACCATAGGTATAACGAGACATTATAAATATTAAGACCTGGTCAGTAAAACATGCATCAAGTTTTTGGCACCGCTGCCGGGGAGTTATTTTAGGATTAATATTAAGTCTTTCATTTCATTTTAAACTTTTCTCACGATCAAATTTCAAGTTATCAGGTACCATGGAAGTTGTTAACATCGATGACCTCACTCTTGAGGAATACTTGGCGTTGACAAGAGCAGAACAAGGGCCGGGTCTCGTAAGACTGGCAATTGGAGCGGATGTCCGTTTCGAAATCAAAGACCAATGCTAACCCTTTTTTAGGAAACAGGGACGAAGATGCATATGAGCACGTTTAAAATGTCCTATACATCGCAAGCCTTTTCTACATTCCGGGCGTGTCTCATGATGCTGTTATGGTAAGGGTATTCCCAATGACTCTTACTGGAGCTGCCAGAAGATGGATTGAAAGATTTCCCGCCGGGGTAGTTAATACTTGGGCTCTTCTTAAGAAGCACTTTATTCAGAGATATTGTCCTCCATCGAAGATTTCTAACCAGCTTTTGGAAATCCATAATTTCAAGCAAGAAGGCGACGAAACATTGTACCAAGCCTGTGATAGATACAACGATCTCCTTTATAAATGTCCTACAAATAATCTGAACAACCAGCAAAAGGTCAACATCTTCTACAAAGGAAATAACGTAACTACAAGGCAGATGCTGGACTATCAAGGACCCATCCCAAACATGACCCCTACTCTTGCAATTGAAGCCACTCAAAAAATGGCAGATCACTCTCAAAAATGGCACGACAGAGGAAGTAAAAGAAACCAAGGCGGAAGTTTCGATGGAATTGCAGCAATAACCAACAAGCTTGAGAATCTCAGAAGAGATATGCTAAAAATCAGAGAAACTGTTCATGCCATCCAAGTCGCCTGCGAAAACTGTGGTGGGGGACATTTGACTAAAACTTGTCCTAAAATTGACAAGGAAGATCTGATCGAGGAAGCTAAATATGGAGATAATAGGCCTTTCTAAGGGGATAATCGTAATGGGTTTCGTGAAGGACCCCCACCGTATTATGAACGTAATGAAAGAAGAGCTAACATGGAGGAAATTATTAACAAGTACCTTTTAGATACTACCAAGAGGCAAAAAGAGCAAGAGGAATGGCTGAAAAATTTCCAAGATAATACAAACAAGAGCCTCTCTTCCCATGACATTTCACTAAAAAGAAGAAATGAGGAACAAAAGAACAAATCTACTATATGTAAGGCTGTATTCTCTAATAACGACAAGTCCTCTGATGAGTCTGATACTGATGGCAAAAGTGAGTTATGCCGTAATCACATCTCAGAGTTACGACTTAACCATAATTCGAGCAAAGACACGGGCACCAAGGTCGACAACCCTAAAAGGAGAAATCATTGGTGTAAGGCTATTGCAATTGACGATGGGGAATGCTACAACTTATGGGCCTCGTGTGATCCTCGTAAAACCTGCGATGGAGGAGTTGATAAAGAGAGGGTAAAAGATGACAGATACATGTGGACTACACTTAACGACGAAGAAAGATTAGCCAAATTCTCGATTAACGAAGTGGAAGGACCACCTATCAAGCATTACTGCAAACCTTTACTCGTCATGGAAGATGAGATTACTCACGCTTGGCCTACGTGCAACCCTTTTCGTGAATATTGCAACGGAGGAGGAAATGTGAAGAACGAAGTTTGGATATGCCCACATGAATCTGGAAGGCATGACGTTAATTTTGGAAATCTATCATTCAGAGATTGGTATTCGATAAGATTCGGGGACGCTGATAATTAATTTGGCTTTGTTAAGAAATCTGGAACTCAAATATGAAAAACATATTCTTCGAGGAAAAACCATTAAGCCCCTCGATAATATTCCTTCTGAAGATGACAATGACAAAGGAACTCAAAATCATTGGTGTGAACAAATTAAGACCGGTGACGGAAACGTTTGGGCTTCCTGCAACCCTTTTGAGTATGAATGTGACAGGGGAAGCAGCATGAAGAGAGCTGGGGAAGACGAGTTCCTATGGACTTCAGCTAATGATTATGAAAGAACAGAATTGCCTTGGCCAGATGATCTCGGTTTCAACGATTGGGTCAGAATCAAATACAGAAAAATTGACGCGTTAACTAAAGAGAAAATCTGGAATGGATGTATGAGTAAAGATCAACCTAACGACGAAATTCCTAATAAATATCAGAAGATAACACCAAGGACTCAGTCTAAGGTAGAAAAAGAAGAATTCAAGCAAGAAAATGATGACCAACTTGAAGATACCGCTTCCGACGACGATGATTTCGATTATCTCGAGTTACAAGGCGAAGACGGTTTCATTGACCCAGATGATGAAGTACACGAGAAAAGAAGATGAAAACTTCTTGGCATCCCGTTTAAGAGGCCACCACCTATTATAGCCGAAAATATGAGTTTACGCAATACCATTTGGGACCTGAAGAAAAATTTTGCAAGATCCGGAAGATTGAAACCAAAGAATATCTCCGCACCACCACAAATGTCGGTTGGGTTAGGCGTAACTTAATGAAAGACATGGAGGAAGTCGGGGAAGTCCATAGGCCCCCATAGAAGCCCAGCGGCCTTGAGTCTAACTTAATGACTCGTAAATAAAGAAAAGTGCTCTTTTGGGAGACAACCCGAATTATCCCTTTCTTTTGTTTTCTTTCCATTTCTGTAGGGTTTTGTGTTTTCTAATCATTTTTGCACGAAACGAGGAAGTAATTGTTGCTGCAGTTTGTTGATATGACAAGAGTTACGGTGTAACTCATGGATTTGATTACGCTGTAACCAACCTTTTAGCAGCAGAATTCTTGACGCATTACCAATTATGGCGTAATACCATCTCAGTGGTTACGCTGTAACCACTCACTTTGCAGCTTATGTCAGGTTTTGCCAGTTACGACGTAACTCCCTCAAAAGAGTTACGACGTAACCTTCCTCTGCTTTAATTCTTTCATTTTAAAACACAATAACCTTGTATTAGTATTTTAAATGAACTTTGTGGGTGTGTTCCCTGTAAACCCTCAAGAGACTTCACTCGTCCACTTGGGACACCAAGTGGTTTAAAAGGCTTGTTGCATTCGCTAAATGCAATCGTGATTCCTACGAAAGTGAGTTAGGTTTGTTTTTCATTTTTTTCATTTTTCATTTAGTCTTTTTAGAATTATGCTTGTCGGTATTGTGATTTTAGGGATTGAAGTCTGCTCATGATGCTTATACGAAGGCACGTCTCTTTTTGTGGGCCTTCTTTCTTTATGGAGCAAATTTTAGGGAAGTTCTCGCTCTAATTCTATTTTTCTCTTCACCTTTATTTCAAGCTTAGTACAAAAGGGACTTTGTACAATTCAAGTATGGGGACGGGAGTAGAATTATCTCTTGAACATTATTTTGCCCTCGTTTTCTAGTTTATTTTGAAAAATTATGCCATTTTTAAAAATTTTGACATGTTTTTCTTAACCTAACTAGATTAGACCTTAGCCGAGCACATACAACCCTAGATATATATGGTGAGATTAGCCTTATCCGTTTCCAATATTTTACCCCAAATCCACCAAATTATGAGTGGTCCGGTAGCTTGTAAACTTTAGAACTTGGCCTTTGCATCATTTCAAGACCATAGACGAGGTATGTTGAGTTAGCTCGATGTATTTGGACTTTTCAGTTTTAGAAGGCAATATTATAGGATTATCACCCAAACAGCCTACCATTGTGTGTCTATCGATTAGTCACCTCGACTTCTCGACCCTCATGTGAAACCCTTTTGTTGCACTCATTTTTAGTGCAAGATACCCCTAGATACACCCTTCTGAGCCATTCCTTTCATTTTGTTTAACCAATATATTGTTTCGATATACCTATACACCTTAGCCTACCCTGTAGTCTTTATTTGTAATTGGGAAGTCATCATTTGCCTAAGTTCAAGGTTCGACTGGAAAGGTTCGGAAATCACGCTTTCATCGACAACATTCCTAAAGATCATTGAAGACCCCCCGAATTCCCATTGTTTATCTCAAGTGGGGGATATTATATTTAGTTATTATTGTTATGTTGAATATATATATATATATATATATATATATATATATATATATATATATATATATATATATATATATATATATATATATATATATATATATATATTATAACAGGAGGCATTTGACATTAATGCCACCTCAATGCTCAGTAATTGTTTTTAGTGCCATGTCATCACATTAGTCCACCTAAGCTATTAATATTTTTATTAAATTTCGTTTTTAATATTCATGCATTTTTTTTTTAATTTTCGAAAATTATTTTAATATTCATGTATTTTTTTTTTCTTTTCGAATATTGTTTATAAAAAAGGAGCCTTGCAAGGATTCGAACCTGGGTCTGTTAGTTTATAAAAAAACATGATTACCACTAGATCAACACAATTTTTTGATTATAACTTGGAAAACCAAATTTATAAATCTCTACAACCAATCATTGACCATTTTTATTAGTTTAAAAAGGAATGTATTTATCTACAAAAATTATATTTCACATATCCCTTCCTTAATTATAGTTAAAGACTTATACTTTAACCTAATCTTATTTACGTATAAAAATTCAAATTTCATAATATCATGTTTTCTTAAAACCCTAATATTATGTTTTCTTCTAATCGATCTACATAAAAAAATTCATCAACCAATCATGGTGGTTAAGGTATATATGATCATTCATTATGTATGTTGTTTCTTTAATTTTCATACAATTTTTATAGAATTATTGGAGGTCTAATACAGGTTTGTGTTTATATATTTACATGAGTCTCTTTGGTTAGAAAAACTATCAAATAATCAATAGGTAAAATGTGTTCACAGACAATTTTATTTTAATCTGAAAATATGGTATCCATACTCGATGTGGAAACAGAAGCAATTCAACATTCATTACCGGTTCTTACTACCCGTTTCTTTAATTTTATTCCTTTACTTCATGGTACTATAATCTAATATGGATGATGTATAAGGACATTACGAAGCCAATCGTTTGTTTCCAGAAGTATCAGATTATAACAACAAAGAAAGATGCTAAAAAATTTGTGAGGTAAGTATTCTTAATCTTATGTTTGAGCATGTGAGGTTTTTTTTTTTGCTTTTAATGGTTTAGATGGGTTTTCAGTCCCAATTGCATGAACCTAAAGCCAGCCAACGGCTTCAGACTATTCAAAAGCACGTTACTTCTGCTGCAATCCATCCTCAGTCATTGGTGCAGCTGAACAAAACAGCGGGCGAGTACTTTTCAGGTAACATTGCTTCTTTATATTTAGGTGAAGTAACAGCACGTTATTTTCAGTTTTATGTGTCTTATTTGTACTACTACGTCATTTTCTGGAACAAAAAACAGCACATGGAATGAATTCCCAAGCCAAAAACGAAGACCAGTTTGTGTTATTAGACCTGAACAAATCATATTTTATGGGTATCTAAAGAAAGACTTATGTGTCAGTGCAGACACTTTATGAAGCATTCATTCATCCGAAGAATGTGTTAAATCTCACGACTACAGGTCTATCAGTTAACACAATGAATTCCAGAACTATGATTGAACATGTGTACTAATGTCTTAATATATTCCATCTCGATGTGTCTTATAGCCTGATCTCATCAGGTTCCTCAGGATTACTTTGATTATAACAAGTTAATGCAGCGAATTAAGAAGCTGGAATGAAACAGATCGTAAGTCTCATATGAAGAATGATTGGCAGGTAAATGCTCCTTTCAATGTATTCTATTTTCATGCCTTAAAAAATTATAGTACTTAAGGGGTGTTTATTATGATATTAATAAACAGGTTTCTCGGGCTTGAATCATCAGACCCTTAGTTAAAACTTATCAATAGTACTCATGTCCGCTTAAAGACGAAGATGATGATGCTATACTTATTATTCATTTGACATGAGTGTATGACTCTTTCTTCTTTTTAGGAATCTAAAGCTTTTTATGTGATATAATATATTTTAACTACTATAGATACTGATACATAGCATGGAAGCTGTAAAAACGCATTCTTTTAAAATCCTAAAATTGAAACAATATCACCCTTACGAATTTGAAATACACCGATTAAGCAGGCGTGGTATTCTTTTTGCCTCAGCATGCAATTTGTGTGTGGTGTAGTGTCTATCTGTATGTGGATTTCCATCTGTATGTATAAGCGTCCATGAGTTTAAGAGGCTGCATGACCGTAAGTAAATAGAGCGTTGTGACTATGTTATACAAGTTTTTTTGGCTTCTCTATCCTGTTTCGTAAGATATATATCACTTTCTGAGTTTGACGGAAGTCTAACTTCCTGTCTATAATCAGTGTATGGTTCCAGAAAGACGATTTTTAGTAATTAGTTAAAATATGATTGTGTTGCTGAACGAATTCTGAATGAACACATGCTGAAGGGGTGCTAAAAGAAACACACGATGAATGGGTTGCTGAACGAACACATGTTGAACGGGTGTTAAACGGCCACACGCTGAACGGGTGCTAAGTGGATGTAAATCATATTTGGAATGTTGGATGAGTAGAACAATAATTTTGAATGTCTAAGTTACTGTAATGTATAGCTGGTATCATGGTCACAGATAAAGATAGTTTTATGTTGTTGGTAGGAAGCGGATGAACTCATTTGAACCTCATTGTTAAGCATGATCAATATTGTGTCATATGTTTTAAAACATGTCTTAACATATGCTGCTTAGTTAAAGGCATGGTGCAACTATATGCATCGAAATGCTTTTAATACGACATTACTATTTTGTGCAATGGTGAAGGAGAAACGATGGGTAGCATTCAAAGGGGATGTTGATTCGACCTCCATTCCAGGTATAATTCTATACAACAAACATCAGGTATATATGGGCAACATTGTTAAGGGTATATTGAATTGGAGTGTTTGGAGTTTAATACAAACAGGGGTATTTGGATTTAGATTTAACAAAAAAAGATTAGTTTTGCAAAAAGCATAAAAGTTAGACTTTTAAAAAGAACCAATCATTGGTTTAAATATGTCCTATTTCATTTGTTCTAACTTGACATATGCTTTTGAGTTTGGTGGTCTTTGAGTTGGATTTTGGTTTCTTCATATGTAGGATGCCGAAGGCATATACTAATTACAGATATTGGGAGTTATATGGGTGGTGTAGATTTGTGGCATAATAAAAATGAAGGTTCTGATAATTTTGATCCTCAATCTAAGCATGATAAGCGGTTGGAAGTTGTGAGCATATCCATAACTTGGCATCTGGGAAAGCTTTAGGTGATAATTATATATCAGTCTTCTTTCTCTTTTCCAAATATTTGTTCAAAGTTATCTAATTATGACCCATTATTAAATTTGAAAATTTCTATTTTCATACATAGTAATGGTATCTTCACATGGATTTGACATGGTTTTTGATCAGCTACGTTCCGGTCTACTACAGTAGCAGAAGTCATATATGTCGGGTTCCCAACCTCTTTATCAGCTACAAATGCTCATGCCCATTAAAGGATTTATTAAAACAAATCATACTTAGAATAGTAACATTCTGCTTTAAGAACGTTTCTAATTTAATGTAGGACTAGGTTTTAAACGATATAGTAGTATGCATATTTTAGGTAGCAAGACCTAATGTATGTCTTGTGTCCGATTTAGTGTGGTGTAATTCTTTGAACTGAACCACAAGGATTTCTTGGTTGTAGCTGATTTAGAAGACTATCCTGTACTTATAGAATTCCTTAAAGGAAATAAGAATGACCAACAATTTCAAAGAAAGCTGGCATGAAAAGCTTTTCAACATTGTGTTGTGGAAGCAGACCAAAGCATGTACTCTCTTCTTTTCAATTTAATAATATTTCTATAATTAAGCTCACTGTACCATCAGTTATTATTATATACAGTTAAAACTTAATGTACCCTCGCCTATCCTTTTATGGTATGAACTGTTATGCAGGTGTTGTGAGCTGAGAAGTTGCTTTAAACCAGCTTCTATCAGGACCTGGTCAGATGATGAGTTAATCACGGTTCCAAATTTCCCTTGGATCAAAGTCAGTAGGAATGACTTTGATGATCCTTTTAATAAACAGGTATTGGATTGACACAGCAGATAAACAACCTTGCGTTGGTACCAGGACTACCGATGGAGCTATTCCATGGAAGCTTCATGTTACAGGAAAGATTTTCCACAGTGGTCTAGCACATAAGGTAACTCATATATAATTTTTTCTAAATTACAATTTAGATATACACTTATCTTAAAGATTAAATCACAAATGAATATAATATAAGTATACGTGGAAGAAAAGAACCAACATATATCCTCATAGTTGTCTGAGGATAAGTACTGGCAAGACAAGAATAGTCCTAGCAGACTGATAATTTAACAAACAGTGGCGACACTGGACCAAAATGACAAGCATCTATTTATACATTCTTATTAAACATTTCATTCACTGATTCACAGGGTCACTAAGATATTTAGTATCTTAAATAAATTGAAATAGCAATCACCAAATCTGGCTTTTATCGGTACTTAATAGACAACTTCATTAGCTTAACTTCAAGTAACTCACTCTTTATCAAATTAACTTTTTTCATTGAAAAAGGGAATTTGCAAGCTCAATTAGTACCTCGATAAGCTCTAAAAATCTTCTAAAAGGAAAAACATATTAAGCTACCTACTAGAAGCTACCTAAGGAATCAAAAACCAAACTCTTAAGCATTAGAAAAAGCTGTAAAACATCTATGAATAAGCTGATAAGGGGATAGAATTGGGGCTAATGCAGCAGACTAGAAAAGGACAAATGGGCAGATAGCAGGCTCAATAAGCAATCAAATAAGCTTCTAAAGCTTCAAAAAGCCAAAACTAATCTAGCCTATACCTAAATCTGTTAATGGAACTAAAAATCAAACACTTACCTCAAATGAATAAGCATGAAGCTTACTGATGGGTCAGGGCAAAAGAACACAAAACCACCAACTTTGAGCTACTAGCAGCCCTAGCTATGGATTTTTTTTGATTTTTTTCCTTTTGAGAAAAGCTTCACAAGCTAATGAAATTGCTATTTTTATTTAAAATTTTTTTTATATCAAACTAAAATGGCTAAAAATCCGTGCTAAAAGTACTGGGTTAAAACTAATTGTTCTGACCCATTTGAAGCAAATGGTCAAGACTGAGCAACTTTAGACCTAAAACAGCTAATCAAAACATTTTTTTGATTTCTTTCCTTTTAATGGAAGTTAAACAAGCTATTGAAATTGTTATTTTTATTTTTTAAAATTTTTTATAACAACTAAAAAAGAATTAAAATGCTGACCCATTTAAAACAAATGGTCAAGACTGAGCAACGTTAGACCTACAACAGCCTAATCAAAACATTTTTTTTGATTTTTTTCCCTTTTGAGGGAAGTTAAAAAAGCTATTGAAATTGTTATTTTTATTTTTCTAATTTTTTATAACAACTAAAAATGAATAATAATGCTAGACTTAAACTGAAGGAAAACCACTATTTGGGACAAAAATGCAAAATGTGACAGATTAGGAAATAAGCTTAAAACACAATACATATTTGAGAACTTTAAAACTTTGATAGAAGAAGTTTACTTTGGACCAGTCATTGGTATGGATCTCATATTCATGTTGAGATTAACTTCTATATATCATTCTTTTGACGTCTAAATTAGCTAGGTTGTGGCATGTGTAGTTTAAAGTTAATACATGATCAAAGATTGATCATGTAGTAGGGTTCTTGCCATCATTAGGGTTCTTACTTGGTGAAGAAATAAACAAGTTTGGAGTGTCATGGCATAGCTGGAACTTCAATTCGTCCGGATAGTAAAATATTAGGGACTTCTAGATGGGTCCATAGGTTAGTACTAAATAGTAATCATGGTTCGATCATCCATGTTCACTTAAATTGCAAATTGATAACTATAATTTATGGTTTCATGAAAAAAAGTAAAAAAAAAAAAAAAAAAACTCGGATTCTTCCCATTCTCATTACTTAAAAAATTTCTTATTTATGTAGCGGCAACAGCTGTAGGCTGTAACTACCATCGCAACTGCCACAACAGCCGCACCAGCTTCCAGAAAAGACCTGAAAGGTGAGTTCATAATTTGGCTAATGTGTTTATGATTCATGTTTAATAGCTTTTGCAGTGCAAATATGGGATATCGCTATTATCATGATTCTGCTACAGTATGTGGATCAACGGTTAGACCATAAAGGTATCAACACAAGATGATTTAATATCGAGAAGCATGTCATGGTGGTGGACGCGAAGAAGAAGGAAGTTAAATCGACACACCATAGTAGTGATCTTAGACCTACAGCTAAACAACTTTGGAAGAATAACATTGGGGTTCCTCAAGTTGGAATATTGAGTGCTAAAGGGCTGACACCAATGAAGACAAAAGATGGAAGGGCGTCAACAGATGCTTATTGTGTCACTGAGAATGGGACTAAGTGGATCAAAACAGAACGATTGTGGATAGTTTTGCTCCCAAATGAATGGTTTTGAAAACTGTCATCTGCATGGAGGGGATAAGGCTAGAGGTGCTAAGGATTCGAGAATTGGTAAGGTTAGAGTTCGTCTTTCGACTCTTGAAACTGACCGTGTTTAAATCCATTCAAACCCCCTTTTAGTTTTGCATCCATCTAGGGTGAATAAGATGGTTTAGATTCAATTGGCTGTAAGGTTTACATGCTCATCTTTACTAAACATGATGCATATGTACTCACAACCACTTTCCCCAAAATGCACTACATTTATCCCTTAACTGTCACCTAACTTGATAGCTTACGACACCAAGCTACACATATTGTGTCAATGAGTCTAACCCTCGCTAATTCATCGTTAATAAAAGAGGTTGTGGAGTATATACTCGACGTAGGTTCTCACATTGGAGTATGAGAAGAAGTAAAGCCAATTTCTTCAGAATCATGGGGGTTTTAATCAGGTTGATTGCAATTGGAAAATGGCTTGATCAAATCTGTAATTGGAAGAATCCAATAGCCAATGTTCTCATTCACGTTCTATTTTTTATATTAGTTTTACTCCTTGAATTTATGATTGTAACACCCCAACCCGACAAGGGTAAAGATATCACAATACGGTTTCATATCAGAACTTTAAATACTATACAATAGTAAAAACCTTACAAAAATACTCGAAAGAAAACATAAATAACTAAACTTCAAAATAAATCTAAGATCTCTATAATCGAATCTTGCTCTCGTCTCTACTCTCAACCCATATCAGCTATCCCATAAGCTCATCTTGAATGCTTAAAATACCTGCCGTAGGAAAAGAAAATGCGGCTGAGCTTACAAAGCTCAGTGAACAGATATAACGAAACAAAAGCTAAATAAAACAAAATGTACAAATGACGAAAACAAAATAAAATGATAATGAGGGATCTTTTAGGATTCTGCGGAACTCAAACATACAGAAATCCAAACAACCACATAACAATTTAAAACATCTCACAACACATTAATGACACAAATACAAACACATCAGAACAACCAAACACTTAGCATATCAAGAATAAATAGATTACATATAAACCAAACGAAAAGTCTAAGACTAACAGAAACACTTTCTAGAAAATAAACATGGCATTCAACAAATTAAATAACCTTCATTAACACACTTAAATCAATATTGCAGCAGCGGAAATAGCAGTCCAAAACATGGCATTCTCACAAACAAATAGGAACATAGTAGACAAACTATAATTAAATAGACCAAACAAAACATAGCATAACCATTAGAAATTATCAAACAGATATTATAAGCTAAACCAGTTCTAAGATCAAATCCTAACATCAGCAGAATTTAAAACATGGCAGTTCACATAAGCAATAAAAACACTAACGTATAAGCAAAGTTCACAAATTAACTGAACAAATTATACATACTAAACTTATAGAATACCCACTTCACACTAACACATCCATCCCACAGTTCAACGAATTCACATAACGAGAAACTAACATGACATCAGATAACAGCATGCAAATCCCATTTAAACATATTAACGCATTGTAAACGGTAATCACATAAACATACAAAAGCATACACATATATAAGAACATATAATAAACCTAGCACATAATCATAAACATTTGAACATACCAAATCAAAATCAAAATACTTAACATATTAATAACAAATAAAGATTTAGTTAACTACCACGAGCCCAAAACATATCATATCAAAACATCATAACTATATAAAAACAAATCTCAAAATAATTCGGAGTAGCTAACTCCCAGAGTTTTATGAAGATGCGTATTGCACACGACATCATTCATCTAAACAAATCATATCGGACAACTGATCAGATCTAGGATGCATCCATACGCCCCACAAACATACATTGATAATATAATATAAATTGAGCTCATAGCAAATATCAGATAAGGGACGTGGCAGAACTTCACTCTACTGCCCTAGAGTCATGTCAATGGTGCATCACTGACACGGACATGGAACCCCCATGACTAGGTATTATTTGGCTCGGGTGTCAAACTAACTTAGGTCAAACAATTTGTCATAAACGACATAGATCATAATCAACACAAGGTCACAGATATTATATCAAATAGGTCATATAAGGTTCATATTCAAATATTCAGGAGTCGAAGTTTATATCACAATTACAAATCTTACATTCATATCTAGAAGTTCATAATCAAATATTCATACTCAAACATAGCAAGGTTCAACAAATGTGCATATCAAAATCTTCCTAACATACAGTTCAAATCAGGTATCGCATGGTTCAATAAAACATAAGTTCAGATAAACAACATGCCAAACAATCAGGAAAGGTTTCATAGCAATGGCATTGGATACCCTAATAAGTAAAACGGGAAAACTAACGAAAAGAACATCTTAAGGAACCTCTACTAAGAAGGTCAGAATATCTGTACCTTAAAGCAAATGAGAGGAAAGCAAACGAATGTAGGAATATGAAGATGTAACGTCGCGTCTCCTTCAACGAATCTACACGGATTATGATTTATTTAATACTTATTAGCATCATTAATGTTATAACGGATTTATCGCATTAATACTTTTAGAGTTGTCAGAATATTCTCATTTTAGTGACAGACAGAATTACAACATTTTAGAGTATTCCTCATTAATTAGCCAACTTATGGGTTACAATGATAAATGGTAAACTTAAGGGATTAATATGATAAATATCTTATTTGAGGACTTATATGATCATCATTCAAAGTATAGGGTTTATAAATGTCAAGAACGGATTTTTAGGACTCTCTTTTAAAACAATTTACCCAAACCTTTATACCCTACGTGATTCACCCAAAACTCACACTTGTCGAACCCATAATTACTCAGAATTACAAATTACACCTTTGACATCTTTAATTTCACGATCTAACCTTATATTATCAGATTTTACCATTTTAGCCCAAAGGTTTTAGAATTTACAAAACGTACCCTTTTCAATTTAATAACAATTCAAATGACCCCATTAAGTATCCAAAATTACACGTTTAACCCCCACACTTATTTTATACGTTTAGTACATGTATTTTACTGTTTACAAAAATAACCCTTAAGTTTCATAATTTACAAAACCAACCCAAAACTTTTATTCAGAACCGAAATATGCATAATTCAAGTACAAACCCTAAACCTAGGTTTAACCCATCATTAGCTCATCATTATTACTTCATTAATTACCCTTAAAGATAACAAGCAAACCCTAGTTCTTGTAAACCCTAATCGTCCCATTTTATTTTCTTTTCTTTTTCATGCTTTATCGAACAATAAAACTCAAGACAATTCACACAAGCTTCGAATTCACAATCATGTATTTTATTCAGGTCGTATAACATGTAAGAGCTTCTAGAAAAATCAAATCATGGTCCTAAAAATTATTATACGCTCATTCGTTATTTTATACATTTTTAGGGTTTTTAATCCAAAACAATTTCGTGCGACTTGTTAATTATGCATGACCAATTTTTACAGGTTCTATATGACTTGTAGGACTGAAAGTAACATTAGAAACATAACCTTGATGAGATTTGGACGTTAGAACAAAAGAACCCAAAAACTCCTACTCGACGAAACCCTAATTGACCAAGAAACTAACCACGATCAAACCAGCTCCTTAGGACCTCGAACCAGATTTTTAACACCTTCTTTACCTTCAAACTCGTCCAAGAAAAATAGCTTCAAGCCTTGGAAACCGAAAGTCTAATTTTGTAGGGTTTTAGAGTCGGTTTTAGATATTAATCGTTCATTAGGGATTAGATGAACCGTATAATATGTATTTATATGATTTTCTAATTTTCTTGTGGGCTTAATATTGTAATGGACTTATAATAAATGGAATCTAACTTTTATAAATTTGTATTGGGCTTTTATTAATTAAATTCTTTTATAAAACTAATTAAATATATTCGGCTATATATATATATAACACAAAATGATTTTAGAAATATTATAAACTATAAGGATGATCTTTACAAAGTCTTTAAAATTTATTTGGATCACATGTGATATTTCTTAAAAATTTTCTGAATTTACATAGCTTATTTGGTATTCTTTAAATTAATTATTCTTACTTTTGATCATAAGGGTATTTTGGTCTTTTTGTGAATTTTAGAAATTCAGGTTTTACAATTTCTTCCCCTCTAAAAATGAAATTTCGTCCTCGAAATTGAACAAGATGGGACAGCACGGCGACAAATGTGGATTTCGGAACTTCAAAGAATATATGACGAATGCTAACCATATACTTATAAAGTATTAGCAGTAAAAGATGAGATAAGGAAAATTCAAAAACACGCTCTACTTACACAGGTATCTAATGATGAAAACTATCATATGCATATATGGAACGAATCCTAGCGGTCTTACTAATCGCAGGAGTATGTGGAGACATACAAATCTAAGGCAGGCATAACAATCTATAGGTTTACACGGATAATAACAACTTCGGATCCCAATGGTACAAAACTTATATGTAACAGATATCGATGAAAATCTCACAATTAGGTACAGAGTCTCAACCCAATATGAAAAGTACCAACTAACGGATACAAGGCAAATTCCATACACATATCAACCACAGGCATTTCCCAGACGTCATATAATTTCAATAAGTTCAAATTATATGATCTCGGTATTATCACGTTGATCAGGCGTTATAATACTTGCATCACATAACAAGTTCTTATTGTCACTATATTTGGTCTCGGGTCATGTCAAAAACACATAACTAATACCATAGCAAAACACACCATATAGAGATAACATACAGATAACAAGTAACCTACTATAACAGGCCAGGTCCACAAGAGTATACCATCATGATGGTCATATATATATTCAAGCGGTAAAAAAAAAACAACATCATTAAGAAAATAAATAGCAGACGAAACTTATGAGGACTAATGGAAACTCAACGAATCTATCAGAAAGAAAACAACAAACAGGAACTATACTTTCTAAATTGGTTTTATTCCCATTAATCAAACAAAATTTTCAAAATCGTCAAAAGATGAATTCCCAAAATAAAACTTAATAATCCAAGATTCAATCATCTAATGAAACAAAAGGACCTAACTCAAAATCCAATGTCAAAAATTTCTCATAACGAGGGCAACTAATCAGGAGCGCAAATTCCTATCCTTGTGTCGGATTAAACCTACTAGTAGCCGTAGACTCCAAATCCGAGTCCACCTCGTATTCTTCCTCATCTTCTTCTTCCTCCTCTTCTTCCGCACTTATCCATCCGTTCTTATTTCCTTCGTGCTGCGGTAATAAGCGGCTAGCAAAATCGTTTCTCCGATTTCTTTCCTCCTCTTCCGGCACACGGTCCACGAAAGCATACAAATCACGACTCCTAGTCCAACCCACTCCTCCATCTTCGACGAACTTTGGACATCTATCATGATACTTAGTGGTGAAACCTTGGTTGTCAACAACTTTAGTTTCGTATTCCTCTACTACTTTTCCGTCCACGTCCTTCAAGGTCAGTTTCTCCTCGATTGTGCATGGCCACATATAGGCCGGAACTCGTATCCTCTTGTTGGTCCGCTTCACTCTACTAAACCTCTTACAGCCCTTAGCAATAACAACGGCCCACCTCGTCTCCTCCTTAGGTTGTCTAGCAGGTCCTTGATTGCTCCTATCAGGTGAACTAGAGCGACGAGGGATCACCATCTAAAAGAACAATCAACTATTAGCAAAGTCTAAGTACGATAGTGGACGCAAGGAAAGTATGCAGAAGGGAAATCCTACATCTACCCAATTCTCACAGGTCATAGCCTAAGCTCTAAGGGTCCTAAAACCTAGAGCTCTGATACCATAAATTGTAACACCCCAACCCGACAAGGGTAAAGATATCACAATACGGTTTCATATCAGAACTTTAAATACTATACAATAGTAAAAACCTTACAAAAATACTCGAAAGAAAACATAAATAACTAAACTTCAAAATAAATCTAAGATCTCTATAATCGAATCTTGCTCTCGTCTCTACTCTCAACCCATATCAGCTATCCCATAAGCTCATCTTGAATGCTTAAAATACCTGCCGCAGGAAAAGAAAATGCGGCTGAGCTTACAAAGCTCAGTGAACAGATATAACGAAACAAAAGCTAAATAAAACAAAATGTACAAATGACGAAAACAAAATAAAATGATAATGAGGGATCTTTTAGGATTCTGCGGAACTCAAACATACAGAAATCCAAACAACCACATAACAATTTAAAACATCTCACAACACATTAATGACACAAATACAAACACATCAGAACAACCAAACACTTAGCATATCAAGAATAAATAGATTACATATAAACCAAACGAAAAGTCTAAGACTAACAGAAACACTTTCTAGAAAATAAACATGGCATTCAACAAATTAAATAACCTTCATTAACACACTTAAATCAATATTGCAGCAGCGGAAATAGCAGTCCAAAACATGGCATTCTCACAAACAAATAGGAACATAGTAGACAAACTATAATTAAATAGACCAAACAAAACATAGCATAACCATTAGAAATTATCAAACAGATATTATAAGCTAAACCAGTTCTAAGATCAAATCCTAACATCAGCAGAATTTAAAACATGGCAGTTCACATAAGCAATAAAAACACTAACGTATAAGCAAAGTTCACAAATTAACTGAACAAATTATACATACTAAACTTATAGAATACCCACTTCACACTAACACATCCATCCCACAGTTCAACGAATTCACATAACGAGAAACTAACATGACATCAGATAACAGCATGCAAATCCCATTTAAACATATTAACCATAACCTAGCATTGTAAACGGTAATCACATAAACATACAAAAGCATACACATATATAAGAACATATAATAAACCCAGCACATAATCATAAACATTTGAACATACCAAATCAAAATCAAAATACTTAACATATTAATAACAAATAAAGATTTAGTTAACTACCACGAGCCCAAAACATATCATATCAAAACATCATAACTATATAAAAACAAATCTCAAAATAATTCGGAGTAGCTAACTCCCAGAGTTTTATGAAGATGCGTATTGCACACGACATCATTCATCTAAACAAATCATATCGGACAACTGATCAGATCTAGGATGCATCCATACGCCCCACAAACATACATTGATAATATAATATAAATTGAGCTCATAGCAAATATCAGATAAGGGACGTGGCAGAACTTCACTCTACTGCCCTAGAGTCATGTCAATGGTGCATCACTGACACGGACATGGAACCCCCATGACTAGGTATTATTTGGCTCGGGTGTCAAACTAACTTAGGTCAAACAATTTGTCATAAACGACATAGATCATAATCAACACAAGGTCACAGATGTTATATCAAATAGGTCATATAAGGTTCATATTCAAATATTCAGGAGTCGAAGTTTATATCACAATTACAAATCTTACATTCATATCTAGAAGTTCATAATCAAATATTCATACTCAAACATAGCAAGGTTCAACAAATGTGCATATCAAAATCTTCCTAACATACAGTTCAAATCAGGTATCGCATGGTTCAATAAAACATAAGTTCAGATAAACAACAGGCCAAACAATCAGTAAAGGTTTCATAGCAATGGCATTGGAAACCCTAATAAGTAAAACGGGAAAACTAACGAAAAGAACATCTTAAGGAACCTCTACTAAGAAGGTCAGAATATCTGTACCTTAAAGCAAATGAGAGGAAAGCAAACGAATGTAGGAATATGAAGATGTAACGTCGCGTCTCCTTCAACGAATCTACACGGATTATGATTTATTTAATACTTATTAGCATCATTAATGTTATAACGGATTTATCGCATTAATACTTTTAGAGTTGTCAGAATATTCTCATTTTAGTGACAGACGGAATTACAACATTTTAGAGTATTCCTCATTAATTAGCCAACTTATGGGTTACAATGATAAATGGTAAACTTAAGGGATTAATATGATAAATATCTTATTTGAGGACTTATATGATCATCATTCAAAGTATAGGGTTTATAAATGTCAAGAACGGATTTTTAGGACTCTCTTTTAAAACAGTTTACCCAAACCTTTATACCCTACGTGATTGACCCAAAACTCACACTTGTCGAACCCATAATTACTCAGAATTACAAATTACACCTTTGACATCTTTAATTTCACGATCTAACCTTATATTATCAGATTTTACCATTTTAGCCCAAAGGTTTTAGAATTTACAAAACGTACCCTTTTCAATTTAATAACAATTCAAATGACCCCATTAAGTATCCAAAATTACACGTTTAACCCCCACACTTATTTTATACGTTTAGTACATGTATTTTACTGTTTACAAAAATAACCCTTAAGTTTCATAATTTACAAAACCAACCCAAAACTTTTATTCAGAACCGAAATATGCATAATTCAAGTACAAACCCTAAACCTAGGTTTAACCCATCATTAGCTCATCATTATTACTTCATTAATTACCCTTAAAGATAACAAGCAAACCCTAGTTCTTGTAAACCCTAATCGTCCCATTTTATTTTCTTTTCTTTTTCATGCTTTATCGAACAATAAAACTCAAGACAATTCACACAAGCTTCGAATTCACAATCATGTATTTTATTCAGGTCGTATAACATGTAAGAGCTTCTAGAAAAATCAAATCATGGTCCTAAAAATTATTATACGCTCATTCGTTATTTTATACGTTTTTAGGGTTTTTAATCCAAAACAATTTCGTGCGACTTGTTAATTATGCATGACCAATTTTTACAGGTTCTATATGACTTGTAGGACTGAAAGTAACATTAGAAACATACCCTTGATGAGATTTGAATGTTAGAACAAAAGAACCCAAAAACTCCTACTCGGCGAAACCCTAATTGACCAAGAAACTAACCACGATCAAACCAGCTCCTTAGGACCTCGAACCAGATTTATAACACCTTCTTTACCTTCAAACTCGTCCAAGAAAAATAGCTTCAAGCCTTGGAAACCGAAAGTCGAATTTTGTAGGGTTTTAGAGTCGGTTTTAGGTATTAATCGTTTATTAGGGATTAGATGAACCGTATAATATGTATTTATATGATTTTATAATTTTCTTGTGGGCTTAATATTGTAATGTACTTATAATAAATGGAATCTAACTTTTATAAATTTGTATTGGGCTTTTATTAATTAAATTCTTTTATAAAACTAATTAAATATATTCGGCTATATATATATAAAACACAAAACGATTTTAGAAATATTATAAACTATAAGGATGATCTTTACAAAGTCTTTAAAATTTATTTGGATCACATGTGATATTTCTTAAAATTTTTCTGAATTTACATAGCTTATTTGGTATTCATTAAATTAATTATTCTTACTTTTGATCATAAGGGTATTTTGGTCTTTTTGTGAATTTTAGAAATTCAAGTTTTAGAATTATTGTAAGGATGAGATATGATCTTTTGAGAAGTATTGCAGGATGGATTCAAACAGTGGTTTGAGAAGTCTTTACTATTTTTGTTTACCCTAGAGCTACTGCACTATTTGTGATGTTTTTTTTGGTTGCTGCAATTGATCTCTATGTTACACCTTTCCATGTTGTAGCTCTTCTCACTTGCTTTTATGTTCATTCTACTCATATAAATTTCAAAAGGAACTTTTGCTTACCCACCCAACTGTTCTACTACTTTCACTAAGGCATATGTGAAACTACTTCATAGATTACCCGATTATGGGTCTCCTTGCACTTAAACAGAATCCAAAATAAAACAGTAGAAAAAATAACTAAACGTGTTTTTATTGTTCAATATATTTTTGCCCAAATTTGGTATAAGCATAACTAAACTAAAGGGTAAGTTCCATCCTTTGAGATGTAAAACCAATGTTTTTTATTAATTTGACCCAACTCAATCAAAGGATATTTCATACGCAACCGACAACGTTGCAGTTATTAATGGGGCAAAGCATATTACATCACAAGAAGTCCTTGCTATTTATTTCCCAAGAGATGAGGTTGAGTGTTATTTATTTCCATTATATAAGAGTTATGCTGATAATTAGCGTATTTTAATTTTCATATGTTGTTGGTTCGTTTATTAAGAAAGCTAAAGTTGAAATTCGAGTTGATGTCGTATTAAGGAAAGGTTATGAATTGGTATAAGCAACTGAGCAAGGACAAACACTCACATACTTTCATTTATACTTGATGGATATTGTATCCAAGTCATCATATACATTGAGCAAAATTTTATTATACAACTTTTTATATATTTAAAAGAAAGTAGTGGTCCATTTTTTAAATGCTCTTACTACAGGAGACATTAACCAGGTAGGGAAATGTGGTCAAAACCATAGGTTAGACGCCTTTTCGACCTGGGCCATTTTGGTCTATTTGGAAAGAATGAATAATGAAAGACTATATGTAACTCGCCATTGCGCAGATTGGATACCAAAACTGGTGTAAA